>PUQB01000682.1:0-127975 GCA_003024785.1 Selaginella tamariscina
TATGCACCTTTCATTACTAACATGAATACAAAGACAAAGTGTAGAGAACCTTATCTCCTGCTGGAACTTCAAATGGAGACCCTTCTCCTGTTAGAACTTCTTGTGGAGACCCTTCTGGAGACCCCTTCTCCTTGCCCTAACTACTCCTTAACTACCCTTCCTCTCGCCACGTCATCCTTTTCCTTTACGAGATTTCCTTTTCCTTTTCTTTTCCTTACTCACCTTTTCCTCTCGGTAAGGATTTTCCTCTTCACAGCCTTTCTTTCCTTTCCTTACTCACCTTTTCCTCTCGGTAAGGATTTTCCTCCTTCAGCCTTTCCTTCCTTTCCTTACGCACCTTTTCCTCTCGGTAAGGATTTTCCTCCTTCACAGCCTTTTCCTTCCATGCTTACTACACCTTCCTACCCTTATTCTCTCCACAGTAGGATGTCCTATGCTCCTAATATTTTACCTTAAACATCAAACCACCAGCAGTGCAAACGGCTGGGGCCAAATAGCCAAGTGGGGAGGTACAATGGGTACTGATTGATAGTGACGACTATCAAGTGGCGTTAACAGCAAGCTAGATCTGAATTTTCGGATTAACTATTAAGGTACTTGGGAACACGCGTAAAGGAGGCGCATTAAGACCATAGGACAAGACTTAGCCACATGGTGGCAACCAACAGGGGAGTGCCACCTGGGCCTATGACCTAACACAGCCCACTATTTAAGAAGGAAGACAAGTAGTGGGTCGGGGTCCTTCTAGTCTGTTCTTCTTCATTGTATCTTGCTCCAACCTTCTCTGGGAAGGGCATCTTGTATCTCGACAAGCAATATATATGAATCTCTTCTGTTTACCTTTGCCCCCTTGCTAGATCTCTCTTCTCCTCTCCTTGTCTGGTTTTCCCATCAGAAGAGGTACCAACATACTAGATGAGAGCTCCAACCCACATGTACATGGACCCTCGTGGCGTCCATGTAGAGGCCACCACTGCACCTTCCTGCATATTCCGAGGTAAAGGCCGAACCCTCTAGCTGAACCCCCGGACTGGGTGTTGACAACAATGTCTTGGCGACCATCAAAGCTACATAAGTCACCCCACTTTTGGCTTGTGAAGTCCTCGATGACCATTTGTGCAATCACAGAGGGATATTATTTACACGTGGATGGAGTTCACCGTAGCAAGCAAAAGGAGAGATTGAAGAGCCCAGCTTAACTCATTGGAGATTAGTGAATACCAACTGGCTAGGAGGATGTGTTGGGCTAGCCGGAAGAGGCTAATGGAGGCAGGGAGATACCCTGAATGCCACAGCCGGCCTAAGCCTCACATGTTCAAAGAGCACAATGCAGACACCACATGGCAAACCCCGAGAAGTAGAAACTCGGCACAACACCATTGAAGTCGGTCACAAGCTGTAGACGATGAAGAAAGGTATGAAGAACCCTTAACACATCTAACAGAATCCCGGGTGTAAGAACGTGTGGGAATGAGCAACACTTGGATGGTCCAGCAATGACCTATAACACAAAGTGGGACGGATGATAGGATGATGGAAGCCCTCCACCCATCTCGACGTAGGTGAAAGTGATAGGTACGATGAACCCCACACCACATAGCTGAACCCGTATTTGACGAGTACCCCGAGGGAGGAGACCTCGCACAGAAGAACCCCAGGAGAGGGAATGAATGTGTTGGAGGCAAGAAACTTGAAGTGGCAACGATAGCACATGTAGTGATAGGGGACGAGAGCTGGAGGTTCTATGTGGCCAACACTACGAGGGATGCAAGGTAGTAAACCCAGGGCCACATCACCCAGCAGGCAAGGTTGACAGGCCGTGAATGCCTGGAAAGAGGGATGAAGAGCCTCATCTAGAAGGCCCCCACAGGGAGGGGTGCCGACCACCAATGAAGAAAACCTCTACACCAAGAGTTCAGCATGTTGGACGATGCAGCATGCTAGTGTGAGTACAAGATGGCGGCATGAGGCTCTAAAAGGACGTCAATGAGCTAAACAAACTAGGAATGAGGCACCAGTGAGGGGGGCCACACAGTGGTCACTCTAGATAAGGGATGAGGGGATTCATCCCAGGGCAAGTAAGACCATATTGTGACCACATGAGGGGATTCCGCAAAGGCATACGGTAGAGCCGCAATAACTACGAGACGGGGATACTATCTCAGGTGAGGAGAATCCCCCCAGTAGCCATGATCGTTCAAACACCGCAAAGAGATTCCGCAAGGTCTCATGTTCCTGCCAAGCCACCCGCTGGACGAGGGGATATCGTCTAGCCAAGGTATGCCGCACCACCAACAACCATGCTAGTCCCACGAAGGGGGATTTTGAGGGACATCCGGGAGGAGCCCATCTGCATCACCAACCCTCAATAGAAGGGCGGGTGTGCACGGGAGGAAGAAGTACCCACAGGGTACCAGATGTAAATGACATCATGTCTAAAGCTGAAGGATGAGACTGGAACACTTCCCAGGCCCAACAGGAAGCCATGGGAGTAGACCCGGTGACCTTACTAGCCGCACGCTCAATTGGATGTAGAAGAGCATAGTGACAGTGCCCTTACCTGCATTCTAAGGAGTAAGGAGCGAAGACACTAACCAGCATGTACACAAGTTCAAACAAGTGTGTGAGTTGAGGAGCATAAGCAACAACCACAAGAACCTAAGTGCATTCACATGCACTCTAGACAGAAGGCACATGTTTAGTGGATGCGATTCTATGAGGCAAACGAAGGAGCTCGCTAGGAGACCGCATGAAAGGCGTTCCTGGACATCTTCCAGAAAGAGAAGAGCGAGGAGGAGGTAATTCATAAGCTAGCTAACTTGAAACAGAAAGAAGGAGAGTTAGTCGATAAATAAACAGTTCGCATGCTAGGGTACATCGCCCTGTTAAGGGAACCCGTCCACCTGACCAAGAAGATGTGGTACCAGAAGGGATTACGACTAGGGATCCCCCTTGTCCACCTGACAAGAAGATGTGGTACCAGAAGGGATTATGACTAGAGATCCCCTTGTCCACCTGACCAAGAAGATGTGGTACCAGAAGGGATTATGACTAGAGATTCGCAAATGGATCGGGCTGGATGATGACCGAAACATTTGATAAATTACTCCGGTACACCAAGAAAGCATAAAAGCGTAAAAGCGGGAAGCCCACAAACCCAACTGGATACATAACATGCGAAGACAAGTACTATGAGGCTTAGTGTAGTGGCATGAGCTTTACTCACAAGTTCTTCCCTGATGGGAATTGAACTTGAGACCACTTCAATACAAATGTCACAACCTTTCTCTTCCCCTTAAGGCAACTGGTGTTTATGAGAGGGCCCCTGGTCATGATGACTTAGGTCTGCTTGGGTCTTTTGCCCATATCCCACAATCTTTACCCAAGGCCAATATCATGTAGTGCATGAGGTAGGCTGCCTAGTCCATAGCGACTTCTTCCCATGCGATGCATAGAACATTCACCAATCGAGTGGCGACTCGCCTCTCCATTCTCCCGGTGAACATGAAGGCCATGAGCACCAAGAACTCGTCCACATCCTCCCCTGTCCCACAACACAAACGATTACTATCGACTAGCTAAGCTCATGAGTAGCAAGCTACCGCAAGTAGCTACATTAGTGGTGGAATGGAAGTCAAAGGGGGACACTGAGAAACGAGGAGCCAAGGGCGTAGGACTAATGGGAATGACCAACCCTGCAGAAGATTGCAGTCAGGGAAGCACAGCTAGAGGTCCCACTCTCAAGAGCGGCAATCTTACTGACTAAGGTATGACGATAGGGATAGGTGACCAGAACACCAGGAGATGATTTGTGCCCTGTGCGGCTAGCACCCGCTCTACTGATGCTTCTAGATTTCGTTGATCAAGCCAATGTTGGAAGCGCAAGCCCTTAGCACCGCGAGGGTGGCAAACAGACAAGCCCCGTTTGCTCGACACCAATCCTTGTGTTGTAGGCCAACCATGTAACAGTGGTATCACCAAGGCTGGACTATGGGGAAAACACAAATCACAAGCTCAACAAGCAAAAGCGGCGAGGTGTCCATATATTCACGAAACCGAAGAAAGGGGGGGAGGGGCTACTGCAAGAAGGAATGAGTAGCAGAACCCTCGAGGTTGGGGCAGTGGGTGAGGAGGCGCACCGAAGTGACAGCGACTCCAGAGCCAATGAGACTCACCCAAAGCCAAAGATCATGGGGAGTGACAACGATACAAGAACACCTTGCAGACAGAATAATGGAGGACCAAGCATTGACAAAACAAGCCATAACTCGGCCCAAGGTCGCAATGACTGCAGTACTTTGTACATGCCAACCATCCTCGTCCAAGTTGCAGGCCACATAATCCATGACGTGATCATAGACGGAGGTTCGATCATGAACATCATGTTGAAGGAACTCCACTAGGAGTTGGGCATGCCAACCCTGGAGCCTTCTCCCTTCCACGTACAGATGGCGAACCAAGCCGAGGTGACACCCAAGGGCATTAAGGAAAGTGGAAGTCAAGATCCAAATTATTAAGTTCTAGATAAATATCATCGTCCTCAACATGCACAAGAAAGGGGGATTTGACATGCTTCTAGGCTGTTCCTGGCTCAGGGGTGCAAAGGTGTAGCATGACTAGGAACGCCAGTAGGTAAGATTCCGTACCGAGAAGGGACTAATGTCTGTAACATCAATCAAGTTCAGGCACTCCCATCGGAGTTCTGAGCCCAGGAATACTACGGGCCTAATTGGAACGGGGGACTAGGTGATGATGAAGCGGCGCCCATCTGTGCCCACCCACCAAGTTCGTTTGGCATAGGTCAAGGGGACCCATGCTTGGGAGAATGACACTATGCAGACAAGCGGATGGCCGTGAAGGGAATCCCCGAAGCACAAGCCCCAAAGGAACCCGTGCTAAGGATGGAATGTAGAAACATCACCCCGCCAGCTTAGGAGGGATACCAGGATGGAACTATGTATGGGAGGACCAGGACCTCCATGATAACAGTCAAATAGATTAACATACGGACGGAAGAGACCTCAACTAGCTCAAGTCAATCCAAACACAGTACGGGAGATCAAGAACCGACTCATCAACCACCTTTACAACTACGGAGGAAGATTAAGCTAGACGTACCACGGCCAAGGGGGAGTGCCACTAGAGCTAAGCCAACCCAAAAATGGTCCCAATATGAGACCTAGCCACCAACAATGGTCCCATGCCAACCCAGGCCTTGGCCAGGAATACAAGCAGCCCAATTGATCAGGGATCGGCTAAGAAAGAAGGGGAGGGAAGACATCTGTTAGGGATCCTATCAAGGGTAATTCACGAGGTCCTCAAAGTAACACACACGGGACCGACAGCTGGACACCTCAGAGGGGAGAAGATAACCGAGAAGGCCCTAAGATAAGACTAGGGGGGCACCACGATCCTACAAGATGCCATCAAGGTAGCAAAGAGCAACAGCGGCAGACAATCACCACGACGGACAACCAACGAGAATCGCATGGAGCCATGCATCTACCCAAACCAAGCCCCGGCCAAGGTGCCTCAGAACGAAGCAATGACCACAATAGGAGCCCCCAAGGGAGGACGACAGGGGTGGGATAGGCACAACCGGTAGGAGGGCCCCAATTGCATGTATGGCTAGCTCACATGGCCACGTGGTCCACAAGGGTGGATTCCACGCATAAGGCATGTACTACAAAGGTAATGATGGTTGGGCGGTGCCATCATTACGAATCAAGGCACAGGGACAAACGCACCAATCACCTCAGATGACATCATGAGGACCACCACGTTGGCAACCTTGGAAGGGATGAACAGTTTGATGCCCTCAGTCACCATGATGATGGATGGATTGAATGCAATAAGTCAAAAGGTCATCCATGAAACTTCGGTGTCCTATAGAGGCCAGGTAAGAATAGCCGAACTCATCGCACCCAGATACTCTAGATTCAATGGCTGATCGAGCGACCTGATGTCAAACGGCAGATGCACCTGCTCAAGTTCTTCAACTCAGGGAGAAGTGGAGAACTCAGTGTTCACTGAGAGAGCCAGACAGTTTATCCAGTCCGTACTCAAATGAACAGGGATTTGATTTTGTTTAGTGGGTAGCACATCCTTCCACGTAGGGTTCAGCGAGCTAGTAGTGTTTCGATTACCAAAGGACGGCCCCATAATGATAGAGTTGTCGAAAGCCAAGTCATAGAGGTCCGCCACCAAAGGAACAAGGCATTAAACCCAAGGGGGGCATACATGGAAGGAAAGAGGCGGCCAAAATCGTGGCACTTGTAGCCTTCATATTCACTGAAAGAACGAAGAGGCAAATCACCATGCAACTGGCGAACAACCTTTGCAGAGCTTGGGAGGGGGTCGTGGTGAACTGGGCAGAATGCCTTAAACATTACATGGTCTCGGCACTAACCCATGGGATCTAAAGAGTCTGGACCGGGTCCAAGTGAATACTTTCCACAGTCAGCCATGTCGGTGTTATGACTGTCTGCTTGATCAACCGAGCTACAACTCCAATATTGGCACAACTCTAGGCCGATATAGTAGGAGACATGGAGGAAGGAGAGCTAGCCGAAATGAGTTAGGCCAACCAAGGGAACAGTCAGAGACCCTGGAGTCATCAAGGTGTCACGACCCGATACAGAATACAGATTCCGGATATAGGATATGGGTTGCAGGACTTTCCTACAGGATTCCGGATACAGGATATGGGTTGCAGGACTTTCCTACAAGATATTCCTACCAGGATTCCGGACACATGATACGGTTGCAGGATATTCCTACAGGATATGCCACAGGATATGCCTAGAGATAAGGGACATGTGGACTCATCTTAGCCTCTGCATGCATGCAATCACTTTTGCATGCATGCAACCACTTTTAGCACTCATGCCTAGATTAGCTCTTGGAGTTGTGAGCATAAAAGCTCCAACCTAATTGTTGTACAATTAGTTACTATCAACACAAGTCTTACTACGATCAATCTCGTCTTGTCTTGTTCTTGTCTTGTTTCCTGTCCTGTTCCTATCTCACTCCTGTTTCCTGTCCTACTCTCGGTCCTGTTCCTGAGTCAAGCCTTCATGTCCTTGGAATCCTGTTCTCTTCTGGTTCCTGGATCGTGGCTTGACACAAGGAAGAAAGCAAGAGACAACACCTCCTCTAAGTAGGAAAACCCAAGTACTGGAAACCCCGCAAAAAGAGATGAAGGCCCTAGATGGCAAAACCCATAAGGGTGGTCCTTTGGCATTAGGACCCCATTACCTTTGGATTTGACACCAGAAGTGGCTGAACAACCCTGCAAACCAGCACAACAAACAACCAGGGAGGAGACAGGAGTGATTCCAAGGAGGAGCTTAAAGATACCTACCAGCATTTCCATGCCGACGGCTGGTGGGCTTCATTGGCTCCCCTCAAACTCGTAGAGGCCTTTGACGATTGAGGAAAGCAGTGGTGATGTACAACAACCTCGACCTCACGGGTTGGCTAAGAAGCACAATGTCATAATAGCTAAGCTTATAGAACGATGTCAGGCTGCACAGAAGGAAGCCAAGAAATACTTTCAATGAACCCAAATTGAATAGTATGAGATCACAGAGAGGGGGCGGAAGTGCATAGCGAAGGCCTAGAACACGCTATTGACGGGCCTCAATAGGTTACAGGGTAGGCTCCACGACCACCTCAAGCACGCCCGCGGGCAGGCCATAGCAGAGAAAGAGCGGCAAACCACAAGCTCGTGATAAGGATTGAACAAAGGGAGGGGGAGCTCAAAGAAGTCCAAGCGAAGTTGGCAACTGTCAAGAAGGAAATGCACCAGCACATCACCCAACTCGCAAAAGCCAAGGCCGCACTCGGAATTGCTCGAGAGAAGCCCCCGTCAATAGAACCATTGGTGATCATCTCATTTCAACCGAACAGGGGGGAAGCGTGGCATGGCCGAGGCTTAGCAGGACCCACCACGGACCACCATCATAGAGTTAAGGGAGCATGCCTAACAATAGACCCAATTGCTTGCAGTTAGGGAGCATTACAACACTCGCACGAGAAAATCTGGGAGTTGGAAGCCCAATTGAAATGGACCGCGAGGTACGAGGCGAAGCTGCATGGAGCTACTACATTACGAAATGCAATATTTGCCTCCTTAAAAATGAAGGTGGCCGCAGTAGAGAACAAAGCCGCCACATACTGCCAGCACTATGGAGTAGGCTAGGACGAAGGAGTGCATGGCCCGAGGACATGCCAACAAGTAAGTCTGGCATCTGGTTGATGGTGGTTTGACCACCATCAAACCATTAGCCAGCATGAATGAGTGGTAGAGCCACCAAGCAGGGGAGGTACAACGAGTACTAATCGACAGTGATGGCTATCAAGTGGTGCTGACAGTGGGCTAAATCTAGATCAACTATCAAGGTACTCGGGACAACATGCGTAAGGGAGGCACATTAAGACCATAGGACAAGACTCATCCATAAGGCGGCAGACCAATGGGGAGTGCCACCTGGGCCTATGACCTAGCACCAACCAGCCCACTATTTAAGGAGGAAGGCAAGTAGTGGGTTGGGGTCCTTCTAGTCCGTCTTCTTTATTTTATCTTGCTCCAACCTTCTTTGGGGTAGGGGCCATCTTGTATCTCGACAGGCAATATATATGAATCTCTTTTGTCTAATGTTGCCCCCTTGCCAGATCTCCCTTCTCCCTCTCCTCGTCCGGCTTTCCCATCAGAAGAGGCAACAACACTACTAGATGGGAGCTCCAACCCGCCTATACACGGACCCTCATGGCATCTGAGTAAAGGCCACCACCGCACCTTCCTACATATCTGAGGTAAAGGCCGAACCCCTTGGACTGGGCGTTGGCAACAGTGTCATGGCGACCACCGAGGTTAAATAAGTCACTCCACATCTAGCATGTGGAGTCCCCAACGACTAGTGCCATTTTTTGGATTTCTGTGTGGAAAGGAGAGTCGTGACTGCTTCCCCAACTAGCACATCTCACATACTCCTAGGGAGGGTAAAGTCATCAGCAAGCTTGTGGCTAGCAAGTAGTTGGATGTCGTGAGAATTGGCATGCCTAGCCAAGCGTGCCAGAGCTAGAAAGAGTTACCAGCCCTGGAGCTGGGGCGAATTGCAAGCAAATGCCCCTGCTCGTGAGTTGAGAGAATCAACTGAGCATTGAACTTATAGAGAGTCTCAACTCATCTACTAGAAGCTATTGGATGACCAGTCTTGTCAAAGATGTTACATCCATCTGCATTGAAGATATTGAGAAGCCTTGATTTGTTACTACACCTATTGAGAAGATTGTTTGTCTTGCTTCTGGTATGTAGTAGACCTGGTTCATGAGCTTCTCAACTCCACTCTCCAACTTTTTGATGACTGTGCCTTGTCCTTCCATTGTCAATAAGCATTTGTCTCCTACAAAAGTTTGCTTCTTCTTTCTCAATTGTCCATCACACGACGAACAATCAACAAGTTATTATCCTTAAGTTAATGAATTGGTGTTCATAACCCTTTTTTGACAAGTTATACTCTTTGAGAAAACTGTCTTATGTTACATTCTAGACCAATTCGATGTTCTAAATTAATTTTACTATGTGTATTTTGTACAAAAACTAATTTTCATGGGTTAATGCAGCATCTAAAATAATGTTCAAAATTAGAAATTGTTATTTCTCCTGCTCAGTGATTGGTATTTGTGGAAAGTGCTCTTCAATGGTGTGAGATGCATCAAGGCTCTAGGATCCATCCAAAGCACTTCAGCTTCGAACACATAGGATGAAGCAAGCATCATCATCAACATTGTGTTAGGCTAGCTTGAACTTTCAACACGAACTTTCTCTATGGCTTTCTTGATCCGGCATTCATGCTCCATGTGGCCAGCTTTGCCGCAGTAATTACATGGCCCTTGCGTTTTTTATTCGTTGCAAGTCCAGGGCTAGGAGAAGGGCTCTTATTCAAAACCATAAAAGTCAGACTTGGAGAATAAGCAACCATATTCGTCTTATTTTACTAAGCATGATTCACATTTGCAAGAATAATGCTTAAAACAATCGAACCATTATGCCATTTAAAAATTGATCTTGTCACTTTCTGACTAATATGTATGAGTTAAACAACTAATTGTAGGGCTGTACATTATAACCATGTTGTAATGGTGGACTTTTCAATACCGTTCAAATGGGAGATTGTAATTAAGAACATAAGCATGATTTTCTACAACAGCTTCCAATCTAAAGAACTCAAAAAAAAACTCTTGTTCTCCTTACTGGTACCCACAACATATTTTTAAAATTGAAATAATTTTCGAATGTTCCTTGCAACCTCAAGTATATCTCATCCAAATTACATCATATTATTAACTTTTATAAAATCTTTTCGACAAGTTCTACAATTGAAACTCAATACTATATTAAAATAAATCATTAAAAAAGCCAAAATGATTTGTCTTACGAATTTAATTTAATTATTCTAAAACTTATTTAATACCCTTTTATAATAAATAGAATGGTGCTTAATTTTTTTGGACCAACCACATACCTATTCTTCATTCAGTATCGATTTTTAATCCTTTTTTTTACTTACACTAGTCAAGGTCATTTAACATATTTTCCAGATTATTGTATTTATAAATATTTTCAATTCTCTTAAATTTATTACACGTATAAGTAAGCACATGCGAGTGCGACACTACCTCTTGGTGAGCTTAACAGGAAGGCCATGAACAGGCAGTGGCATAGGATCAATACTCACTCTTTCGTTCTCCATTACTAAATGCCAGTCGTAATTTAACACTAAGTAGTGTATAACGACCAGAAACTCCATCCTCGCAAACTCATTGCCTGGACACATACGAGGCCTCCTCCAAATGGAGTAAACACATACGGTTCTGGTCCACTACCATCGAATCTACGTGGGTCAAACTTCTCCGGCTCGGGGAAGTACTCGGTTTTAACCGGGTAGTGTTAACCGTCCAATACAACTTCAATAATATAGAAAAAAAGTTGTGAATATAGACATTCTTGTGTGTGTGTGTGTGCATATGCATACCTGCCATCCTTTGGGAATGAGATATCCGGCAAACTCAAAATCCTTTGTGGCCTTTCTGAATGAGCCTTGAACTGGGGGATATAACCTCATGGATTCCATGGCGACTTTCCATGTCCATTTCATCTTCTTCAAGTCTTCCCAGTTGAGCAAGTAGTGTTGTTGCTCACTCTTGCTTTCCCTTATTTCCATATGTTCTGCACACATACATATTCACACAAGCCCGTGCGCACGGACACACACACACAAATAGATAATAAATGTGAAAGTACCTTTAAGAAGCTGTTCTTTCCAATAAGGATTTTCAGCCAACAACTTGATGGTCATAGTAAGAGCAGATGAATTAGTATCATGCCCTGCAAACAGTAACACGAGTAAATTATCCTTAATCGCAGCTCTACTCATGAGTTTTCCATTCTCATCACATGTAGTAAGAAAAACAGAAAGAATATCTCTAGCATCATCTTTATATCTTCTAACTCCTTTCTCTTATTTGAAATAACAGGATCAAGCAAATTAAATATATTTCCCTCGCTCTGAAGGCCTTATAACAACTTGTACCAGGAATATTCACAGGGAGAGAGGATAGACCCTTCACATATTCATAAAATGGACCCCTAAGTTTCTCCTGTGACCCTTCATCCTCTAAACCTAGTAGGAGACTGCAGACTAATGAAAATGTGAAAGTCTTCATTGAGTTGTATATTAAAACCTGTTCGTTCGTATTCCATTTTGATATTGGTTTTTAGCTATTATACTCGCCTTGGGTATGTATCTCTGTAATGCCTCTGGCTTAAGAAATGCCATGTATTGGTGCTTTAATCTCCTGTGCTCTTGTCCATTCTTGACTGGTAACGAATGCTCACCAAGTAACGCAATGGTTATCTGCATAAGTATATTGTACTTAAATTTATATAGAAAGAAAAAGAATATTTATTAATTTACTACAGGTTAAAATATATGTGCATAAGCATATGCACACGTGTCGACGTTACATTGCATTGATATAGGAAATATAACCCTTATTTAAATTTAATTGTTAAATTACTAATAAATATTAAAATAATTAATTAATTAATTAATTTCTGGCCCGATCCGATATTTCCTCTAATTCATGTACAAAACAGTAAATTGGAAGTTCTAAGGATGCGATGTACACTTACCTTGGGCCAGGCATTAACAACCAGGTTATCTTCGTTGAGAACAAGAACTTATTCCCAGATGGACTTGACAAGACAACAGTCGGCTGACCAAGGTAACGAGTCTTGAAGACAGAACCAAACTTTGCCATCTCTCCTCGAAGAAGGTAGTTGCTCGGTTTGCTCGCTCTGCCCCAACCATTTGAATGTCTCCCCAATTAGGGGCCACCCGAATCTACCCGGAGGTACTTGAGTTGATCTTTGTGTTTACTTGGGTACTGCCAGAGGATACTGCCTGCAAATTATTAAGATGCAGGAAAATAAGAATATCACTGCGAGCTCAATCGTCAGTCCATAGTTTTTCAGGCCGGCAAGAGAAAACTATAATTTAACTGATTCCTTATTTAATCTTCAGGAATCCAGTGTTAGCTACGGACAAAATGTAACAGCGTTTCATTATACTATTGTACTGATCATGATCGATAGTACAAGTCGAGGAACTACGAAAAAGTATTTACTAATATTGTAGCCAATAATGATTTCTTTAAGTAATGAAAATGCCAGAGTCAAAAATATATTGCCAATGTAAACTGCTTATATTTGCCAAGAAAAACTGCTTCTGTTATACCAATGAACACCATGATAAAGGGCGTATTTCATTTTTGCAGCCCACCTGTCGCATTGAGTGTAATTTGAAATTAATATATTACATAATGTATTTTTTAAATTAAGGATAACTAAGTCTTATTTAACTATTTAACATTTATATTTATTTTTTCTTGAACTCTATACTCTCTTGTAGCTGCCGGCTATTTCATGTATCATTTGTCGTATTTTCAACTGATCCAGCTCAATTTACGATGTTAAATATATGTGGTTTGTTAAAGAAGACTCCATGAAGGCTAGAGTTAAAATATATTGTCGATATCGAAGTCAACACCGTATAAAAATAATGGGTTGTTTTTTTTCATTTTTGGCAGCCCATGTGCACACGTGTCATTGCTACATTGAATTTGAAATAAAACCAATATTACAAAATGTAAGTAAATATATACGCCCGATACACTTTATGATTATGTTTCCAAATGAGTAAATTATGGTCTTAGACTGCTTGTTCAAACGCACGCAATCACACTGCACTTTGACGTGCATTTTATCATAAGGCATGACACTACTGTTTGACAGCAGCTACATAATGAAAATAGAGTAAATTTTAATAAAATATATTATATAATGTGTCTGTCCTAACTGCTTATCTTAATCGTCTAATCTCCTTATTAATAATGATTTTAAATTATATTTAACAGTTATCTTAAATTTTATATAACAGTTACCTTAAATTAAAAAATTTATTGTTATCCATGCTTAATTTAACAATTATTCTAAATTTAATACAATGGTTATATTAACTTCATGAAGTTAATATAGATTAAGAATCAACTTATTAGAGATAAATTCACTAAATTAAAAATAATAATTAAGTTAAAATCAGGTTAAGAGTAATAATTGTGCACTAAGTTAAAAGTCAAATTTCAAATAAACTCACCAGTTTAAGAATAACAAATCAATTAAACATTCAACTTTAAGAATAAATCACTAAATTAAAATAATAATTAAAGAGTCTAGCTTATAAATAAACTTATTAGTTAAAAATAACAACTAAAATAAATTTAATTTAGGGATAAAATGTTTAAGAGTAATTTAAGAGTAATTAAATAATTAAGCTTGAAATTAAAGATAAACTCTAATTAAAGTTCACCATATTAAGAATAATAATTAAGTTAGGTACATTTCATGTAGCCATCCTCCTTAGCATTGAGAGATGGTTTCATACATGACCCAAGCGTGTCATAACTGTTGTGCCACTGAGGAGGTGATAGCTTGGGAATGTTGGGAAGTGGTGGTATCTTGATACAACTCGTCAACTAATAGGTCAGCCATGAGTGTAATATGGTTGTTCTAGGTCGTTGGTGTTGAGGATGCAGATGCTATGGCATGTGGAGTCGTTAGAAGAGGCTTCAGGGAAGAGAAGTACCATGATCAGCTCTTCCTGTCAATCGCCTCCTTTGGCGCTCCTTCAACAACTCCTCTTGGCTTTGCATTGGCTGGATTGTCTAGTGTTGGGTGAAATTGGAATGTCATCCAAAATCTCAAAAAGATCCATTGAAGGTGAAGAAATGAGAGGGAGTCTTGGGAGTCTTATCTCAATAAAGATGAGCTTCATCAAACACCACATCTCAGCTCACCACTAATTTCTTGCACTAGCAATTATAGAGTTGATAGACTTTTACTTGAGTGTGATAGCCACGAAGATGCATTTCTCACTCTTGGGATCTAGCTTCCGACATTGAGAATTTGAAATGTGAGTGTAGGCAATGTAGCCAAACACCTTGAGGTGCCCTACTTTGGGCGCTTCCCTATCTAGACTTGAAATGGCACATGTCTAGTGGATGTGTTGGTAGCCAGTTCTAGAGATACACTATTGTGTTGAGTGCCTCTCCCCAAAACATTTTTGGGCATGCCAACATGCTGAAGAACGCAGTGTACACTATCCATAAGTGTCTTGTTTAGAGCTCGACAATCCCATTCTACTACGAGGTGTAGCAAGAAACTCATTGCTCATATACTCACCGTCGCCATCTGAATGTAGTGTCTGGATGGTATAGCTAGTGGCATTTTTTGCCCAGCTTTTGTAGATTGAAAGTGATTGTAGACCTCTCCCTTGTGCCATGAGAACAGCAACCGCATAGCGTGAGTAGTCGTCAATGAACGAAACGGAAAGTACCACTTGTGACTAGAGTTGCTACTAACACATGGCACACATCCATGTGTACCAACTAAAGAAATCATGAGGTGCCATCTTCTGGATTTCTACGTGGAAAGGGGAGTCATGACTACTTCCCTAGCTAGTAGATCTCACATACTCCTAGTTGGCCAGCACTAATGAGGGTAAAGTCATCAGCAAGCTTGTGGCTAGCAAGTAGAGAATTGGCATGCCCTAGCCAAGCATGCCATAGTTGGAAAGAGTTACCAAACCTGGAGCTGGGGTGAATTGCAAGCAAATGCCCTTGCTCGTGAGTTTGAGAGAATCCAATTGAGCATTAAGCTTGTAGAGAGTCTTAGCTCATCTACCAAAAGCTACTGGATGGCGAGTCTTGTCAAAGATGGTGCATCCATCTATGTTGAAGAGTGTTCAGAATCCTTGATCTGCTACTACACCTATTGAGAAGACTATTTGTCTTGCTTTTAATATGTAGTAAACCTGGTTCACGAGTTTCTCAGCTCCACTCTCCAACTTTATGATGACCATGCCTTGTCCTTCCACTATCAATGAGCATTTGTCTCCTACAAAGACTTGCTTCTCCTACTCTAGTGGTCGGTACTTGTGGAAAGTGCTCTTCAAAAGGTGAGATGCATTAAGGCTCTAGAATCCATCCAGAGCACTTTGGCTTTGGACACAATGGATTAAGATGCACACGAGCGTCATCATCAACATCATGTCAGGTTGGCATGAAGAAGAGCTTCTTTCAACACGAACTTTTTTATGGCTTTCTTGATCCAACATTCACGCTCCACGTGGCCAGCTTTGCTACAGTAGTTACATGGGCCCTTACGTTTTCTATTGGTTGCAAGTCCATGGCTGGGAAGGGCTCTTTTGTCCTCGAATAGGGCCATCTGTTTCTTCCCACCCAATTGTTTGCCAATAAACAAGGCCTACTCCACACGTGAAGCAACCTAAGAGGGCAAATTGCCTTTCCACTCGTTTTGCTTGTGTTCTTCCTTGATCATGTTCAATAGAGTGAGTGCAAGTCCTTTTTAGGCACAACCAAGAACATCGATGCAAAAGGTTGAAGTTCAAGGGAGATGATTAAGCTAAGGCATTCCTACTCCG
The DNA here is from genome assembly GCA_003024785.1 of Selaginella tamariscina. Taxonomy (NCBI): domain Eukaryota; kingdom Viridiplantae; phylum Streptophyta; class Lycopodiopsida; order Selaginellales; family Selaginellaceae; genus Selaginella; species Selaginella tamariscina. The sequence goes on from PUQB01000682.1 coordinate 16,068, forward strand.
CTTTGCCTTAGCTCGGTGATCATCACTTTAAACTTTCAATGTAAGTGGCCATCGTGTCATCATGTTGCATTCTCATTATGAAGAATCTTTGTGTTAGCATGACTTAGCACTAGTAGCTTTTGCAACAAATTTGTAAGGGATGTCCAATTTTTGTGAGCTATTTTGCTAAGATCAAGAAGATGAACGAATTCATCCCTAAGACCTAACCCAATGACTAAGAGTGCTTTTCAATTCTTGAAATCCTAGTCAAGCCATTGGGTTACATTCGTAGCATCTAAACATTGAATCATTACATCCACTATAGGCCGACTATCCTTGGCCAAAAGGATGAGTTGTACTTTTGTTTTCTAAGTGAAGAAATTTTGTCTCGTGAACTTTTGGAGAAGTTTCTCCCAACAGCATCCCAAGAATTTCTTACTGTGTTAACTGAAGACATTCTATTTATTAATCTTTCAGGCTAGATAAAGAGCTTGCTAGCACTTTCACTCCACTCGCACCAACATTGCCAAGGCCCTCACATGCTCCTAAGCCAAGGGTTCCTAGCCCCTTTTATCTTCCTTTGCCACTGTCCTCTTACTATTAGATTGTTCGATGCTCTGATACCATGTGGAATTATGAAACGATGTTGTTTTATTATTGACGGTTGATACATGGTTAAATGTATGAGTTTATCATGACGATCCATGGTGGTGACTGGATCGCTCACATGGTTGCGCACTGACGTGGTCTTGTTCATTCTCACAATTATGACACTCTTCAATATTGTTACCAACATGTGGCATCTCTACCTCAATCCTTTCTACTTCCTTTGTATGCAAAGAACATTGTGTGTTCAATGGTACATAAACAACACTTGCATTTGAAAAAGATACAAGTCCCCTGCCTATCAATTTTGTTGATAATAAGGCCTTTCTCCAACTAAAAGGAAACTACTCAATTTATATATAATATTTACCCTTTTTTTTCAACATCTGCATTTTAAAGCTCTTTCACTAGATTGCAAAGCAATAGTTAGATTTTTCATCCATAACGAAATGGCACTTCTATAAAGATAAATTATCATAACTTTGCCATTGTTTATGTCACCACAAACATGAAAAACTATGAAATCTCTAGGTAGTAGACTATTGTAGTCAAGAAGTCATGAAATACCTTTCCCACTTATTATTCCCTTGTTCTTGTCTTAGGCCAATTTCACTCTTTAGTAAAATCCAACATCTTTTTACATGTTATAAACTCCACTTTTCCTTTATCCATATTCATGTAAAAAGAGTTATCTTTAGGGATGTGTTGATGGATGAAACTTTCTCTGTTAAAGAAAAATTAGTTTCTAAAGATTTCTTAACAAATGCAAATGATTATGAACCCATCCTCATTAATGCGTGATTTTTACACCTTCTCATTGCTACTAGACATATTATCAACGGAATAAAATGTAAAGAAGATTACCACTAAGAAACAATCATGTGTAACATCTACTCATACCTATTTTTAAAAATAACATCTTACCAACAAAAAAAAAATCTTGAAAATAAATATAATGACTCTGCTACTCAACATCATTATAAATTGCATGCTCACATTCTTTGATGAATATGGGACCTCCACATGTTGGTATCATAATTTTTTTCAAAATAACACAGTAGATAGTCATTTTTCATAAACAACCTTCATGTTGGCAACTTAACATCTCTCAAACAACATTGATAATGTATTTGCATAATTCTATTGCATACTCGTTTGCACTAATGTTATTACAATTCTTTAACCATTTTTTTAATTAATCTTTCTCTAAGTTTAATAATATGTTTGTAATGCAATAAAGTCTTATTACTATATTGAGCAACTAGTCTTATCATCACACTTAGTTCAACACCCAAACAGCATCAATGGCTTTCATGTTCTTATGTCTAGGGTTTGCACACAATTAACATAAAAAGTTCAATTGGTTATGCCAAGCACATTTGAGGGGCATTGGATATGGTGAAAAAATAAAGCTCTCCACCTTTGGTGTCATCACCAAAGTATGCGCTATGCACTCTATTAAGCACCTTATGTGGCAAGCACTTTTTTAACCTAATGCTTTACGCTTTCTCATGTCTTCATAGCATATCGGCCAATCCTTGTTGCTCACTTAAATGTTCCGAGATAATAAGAAAGTGTGTTTGAATGTGGTGAAGACCAACCATGCATTCAACATGGAATGGGATGACACTCTATTTAACATACATAAAAAAGAACTTTGTGAGTTGTTTGTTTCACACTAATATGCACAGTGGAGACTATCTCGTGCTCATTCAAGTTAACATGATCATTCGACTTAGATATTTAAAGACAATTCCAAAACACCACAGGCTTTTGTGTGAAGATGCAAATGCTATACATAATGTAACAATGCTGTAACATTTCCATCATGGGCTAAGTGTAGATTTGGCTAGTCTAATGCTAATTTGTTCTATACGTTTTCCATTTATCTCCTTTCACAGCTAAAGTCGTTTTAGGGTTCGTGGTGAATATTTGATGTTCGTGACGAACAGCAAACTAATTATGGGTTCGTCTCGAATCCTCGGAGGTTCGCCGGGGCTGACCTCAGAAACCTAAGTTGACCGGATTTGACTCGTGTTAACTTATTAACTCAATTGTTATCCGCACTCTATATTTAATATATACAATAGTATAATGAAACGCTGTTACATTTTGTCCGTAGCTAACACTAAATTCTTCAAGATTAGAAAAGAAGTCCTTGTTCCAATTATTCGTGATAACCCTTGTACTATCGATGAGCTCACGAGTTATGTGATATATATATATACAATAAATATATAATGAAACGCTGTTACATTTCGTCCAAGATTATAAAAGGAATCCCCAAGTTAGTTAAGTAAAATAGTTTTTCTTACAGGTTTGAAAAAATATATACTCAACGATTGAGCTCGCGGTGGTATTTTTATTTTCGCGGTGGTATTCTTATTTTCCTGCATCTTAATAATTGCAGGCAGTATCTTCTGGCAGTACCGAAGTAAACACAAAGATCAACTCAAGGTGCCTCCGGGTAGATTGGGGTGGCCCCTAATTGGGGACATTTAAATGGTTGGGGGCAGAACGAGCAGACCGAGCACCTTCCTTCTTCGAGGAGAGAATGGCAAAGTTCGGTGCTGTCTTCAAGACTCGTCACATTGGTCAGCCGACTGTTGTCTTGCCTGGGAATAAGTTCTTGTTCTCCAATGAAGATAAACTGGTTATGAATGCCTGGCCCAAGGTAAGCATTGTGTGTGTATGTGTGTATATAGCATCCTCAATTATAAATTTGTCACTCTCAGTTGTGTATTTACATTCATTTCATCAATAAGATTAATTACACAAGGGTGATGTTTCCTTTATCACAAGTTCTTAATCTAATTCTACCTGCTACATTCCTACATACACACACACACACAATATATATATATATATATATACAACTCCGTACGTATGCCAGATAACCATTGCGTACTCGTTAGCAGTAAAGAATGGAAAACATATATATATATATTACAACTCCGCACATATGCAGATAACCATTGCGTTACTTGGTGAGCACTCGTTAGCAGTAAAGAATGGAAAAGAAGCTTCGCATTTGAACCTTGTTCTTATGCGCGAGTTTAACATCTTGTGGTAAACAATCACTTCTTCAAGTGTATATATATACAGTTAGTTGTAAACACATGAGGTACTAATAGTACCCTCAACAAGTGTCCAAGGAGTTACAGGAATATCCTTCATGGGTTGAAGATCAGGTGAGGATTCGAAGTCAAACTCAATCTCAATAGAGTTTTCGAGGTCCATGCTACTACTCCTAATGCTCAAGGAGCCTTTCCTTCTCCTCCTCCTAATGACCGACCTCGCCGGCCTCTGAAACCCTTCATCCTCTGTAGAGACTGCATCGTCGTACATGTCACCTTTCTGGTTGTTGTTGTCACTGTCACTGGAGTAATCCTCAATGAGGAACCTCACACGTTTGTTGTGAGTAGTTGGAGGCGCATTCCCTGCTTTCTTCAACGCCGGCTTTGAGAATACAAATGCAGCCGAGACAGGAGACACTGCAAACTCCCTACTGTTCACGGTGTGGACCTCATCAGGTTGCTCCTTTCCATCCTCTAAGTCTCTATAATCTTCATCCCCTAAATCCTCTAAACCTTCAGTTTCATTCTCTTTGAAACTCTCAAGCTCACCCAGACGGCAGCTGGTATCGAACACGAAAACATGGCCGTCCTCCTCAAACGCGGAACTATCTAGAGACTTGGGCCTCTGCCAGCACCCCAGCATGCTCTTGAAGAAGCCGCAGGACCCGGAAGAGCTTGACCTATCCTGTAACGACCTGTCCCAGATTTCCAGGCTCAGTTGCTTCTTCAATCTGCCACTGCTCATCGGAGACTCTACGTGGTTGTGGTAAGTTGACGAGTTACCGAAAGATGTACCTGTCATGTGTAGATGCGTGAGAAAGAGTGTGTGTGCGTATACACACACCAACACACCTTACCATAGAAAGGAGAGGAGATGCTCGATTCTGGGCTGAAGACTTTTCCCGAGTCTAGTACGCTCATGGGAGAAGATCTTTGTTCAGAGTTCTTGGGAGAGCCGAGCTTAAGCTGGAGAATATGCCGGAGTTTCTCAGAGAGCGCCGGAGAAGAAGCCTGCTGTTGTTGGGAGAATACTCTTGTGCTAGAGTCTCTAGAGAGACAAGGTGGCGGTTGAAGAGGGGATGCCATAGGGGAGCTTGTGGAGATACTGCTAGGGGATTTTGGCTTACCAGGCTGTTCTTCCCACTTGAACGGCACAGATCCAGCTGAATTGAATTCCAAGGGCTGTGGTTCACCAAAACTGTTGGTCTCCTGCAGGAACTGGCGTAGTGATGTGCACTGTTTAGTCTCAAGAAGCTGCTGCCTTCTCCGGGAGTTGTTACTGCTGGCGGAAAATATGATCTTCTGCTTCATAGATAAGTAGTTTTCTTCGCCGAAGTAGGGGATCTTGAACATGTTCCCCTCGGGGACCTCTGAGGACGGCTCGCCATGATCCTGTTCCTCTTCCTGAACCTGACTATTGTGTGACATTCTCATAGCTGTCTGCAACACTTCAGCATTTCTTTGTGTTGAAGACCTAGTTGAATACTGTTGGGAGGCTGCATATGTTTCCTGCGGTCGATGTTGGGCACGATCTGGTTTCTTCGTGCATCGTGACTGGTAAATGTTATATACAATATATTTGAATAATTAATATGTTTTCATGTCCCTTGGTCTCTCAACACCCACATAGTCAAACTGCCTTACCTAAATCTTCCATTTGTATCTACTTGGGTACACACCAAGTGGGATATTATTACAACTATTTAAAAATGTAAATGCATAACAAATAATAGAATTTAATGTGTAGAAATATTATGTATGTTACACAGTAACATGCACATACACAGATTCAAAAACAATGCTTGACGACCTATAGAATGAGCACGCACACCAGAACAGGGACAGGATGTGTATGTGTGTGAGAGAGCCTGTCAACCATTAAATTACTAACTTTGAACAAGACAAAAGAGAGTAACTACTAAACTGATATACACCATACCGATATAGGCACAGGACTCATTTTAATAAAACTTGGTCCGTTGTGCATATGCTTTCTGCACATATATAGAGACATTAATTAGGTAATATAAATCTAGCTTCACACACCAGCAGCATGCACCTGGAGGACGATTTTACTTCAAGCCCTTTTTACGCTTTTTTCCTACTTTGGGGTTTTCCTTCTCGGAATTATCACAGTCTGCAACTCTCACAATGTGCACCTATAGTTTCAAAAACAACAAAAAAAATAAACACAGCCTGCCTCTAAATAACATATACCGCTACTTATGAGTAGATATGTAAGAAGATCATAACACTCTTCAACATGTGTGCGTGCGTGCGTGTGTGTGTGAGAGAGAGAGAGAGACCAACGTAATATTATCCCATCCTACAAAAGAACCTGTTCACAAAGAACTTACATATATACATTCAAGCTCACATATACGCTCAGACATGCACACACACACACAGATAGAGAGAGAGAGAGATGGGTATACATACACATCCGTACGTTCAGATATAACTACACCCGTAATATTATCTCATACTACCAGCATGGATGATATAAGAAAACCTGTCTATGGTATATACATAAATACTCTCACACGCACAAAGCATGCAATATGTATGCACGGAAACATGCACAGACGTACTTTGAGGCGTTCGGGTTCTGTAAGCTCGAAAACAAGTGCATCGCCATCTTGTAACTGGTGGTCTATGGAAAAACCACGCCATCCCCCGCTAAGTCCATTCTTGTATGCCAGATACAACGACTCCGACTCCTCATTTTCGTCGTCTTCTAATATCATCATTGTGTCTTTCTTCGGCATGTGGTCCTTGCAGAAGGACAATGGTAAACTCTACATACAAAACCATCCGTAAGAATAATCGTTAACTATATTGTATATACTCATATACATAAACACAAGTGCGTGTGTATGTAAACATAAAGCGTGTATGTTGTCTATACCAGCCAGAAGCCACCAGAGACGTGGGATTGTAGCATAGCTTTAATGGTAGTGGGATTTCCAGACGTCAGATTCTGCTCAAGCTTTTCAGCTGCGATTGCTTTTAATCGTCCTTCGTGGGAACAGTACTTCAATGGAAGTATCCGGGACGAGCGTCCTGAACTGTAAAGAGAGTATGCACTTTGAGTTATATATCTTACATATGCTCTGCTTGTATTATGTGTGTATAAAACTAGGTGCGTGTGTACATATAGGCACACACATGCATCCATATTTCCGCATGTTGGTGAACATAAGTATTTAGTAATTTCTAATATGCTATGTACTCTCTCTACAACACACAGGTGCACAGAGGCATGTTGGTTTATAGCATATGCCAGAATGGCAAGTTTGCATACCTTCTTCGTGGGAGCCGTATGTGATTGTCGTCCTGTTTATGGGACAAGAAAAAAAAAAGAATAGCACCACTAGCATATATATATATATATATATATATATATATGTGTGTGTGTGTGTGTGGTGTGTGTGTGTGTGTGTGCGTGCGTGCGTGTGTGTGTGTGTGTACACTACCACACATTTAAAAATACCATTAAACAACACACACACACACAAAGCTGCACACGCACGGTCGAAAACCTGATAGTTGGGACGAGTAGTGATTCGGGATGATCTTCGAACAACCACCACAGTTTCTGTTCTTCTGGTTCTCTTCGCCTACAAATCACGGGAAAACTGGGTATGATTGGGGTGATTGGGGAAATAGCGGAAATATGGGATTTCGATGCTTACCAGGGGCTTTTTGGGCTTCGATGCTTGCTTAGAGATCTCTTTCGTAATTTCCGATATACCCAGCTCCTGAACAAGAAAAATGTAGAAAAAAAAATTAAGAAAAGAAAAGAAGAAAATGGAAAAGAATATGCGTACTTTGAGCCTCTTCTTGTTCTGCTCGACCCTTCGTCGCCTCTCTTCTTCGTACCCAGCCGCCATAGCCGGTTCGTACAGCCCTAATCCCGCAAAAAGTAGCCGTTGGTCGGGAGTTTTGAAATTGCCAAATCATAAGAATTCGTACAGTCGGACACATTGTTTGAATTAAGCCAATCATGAACATGATCAACTTATGACACGAGCACAAATAGAATTTGTGTTTATGAAATAAACATGCTAATTTATTATTACATTATTTATTAAATAGCTGGTTCTGTTTTTTTGTAAGGATGCTACATTTATATGCCAACTTATGCTTATACGTGTATTCTAGTGTAGCACTAGTAAGTATCATTTAGTTTGCACAACAGGGTCTCTCTTTTATTTTAATATTTTTGAAGAGGGATTTAATACGTATTATTGTTATAATAATAAAAATAAATGTAAATTCCTTGTAAATTAAAATTATAAATTTCTTTAGGTTAATGCATTTTTAAATTAATATATTTTCTTATTTAAATGCATATGTAAATGGGTTTTAATGCATGTTAATTTAAAAAATTAAAAAAATTATATTTAAAAAATCTGTAGAAAAACTCTTTGAAATTAAGAGAAATATTAATTTTCTTTCAATTTCTTATGCATGTTACCCCCTTAAGTATCTCCCGTATATCCTTTTCTAGATGTGCGAGTAAATTAAATTAATAATTATATATATTCTAGGCTCCGGAACGTCATGGGGTGTAAACTTTGCGATAGCAATCAACATTTGAGTGCAGATAGAACATCGACTGTGCTCGATCCTTAACAAAAAACAGTTTGAGAATTACCAGAATAGGCTTGTAAGTTTCTAAATCTATACTTGGTGTAATCGAATTGTCTTCAGTCTAGACGTTTCAGAATAACAAGAGCTCTTCCCGGTGCTCTAAAACATTAAAAGACATAGTGCGCCTGAGGATTGAGGCCAATGAGCTCGAACATGCGTCTGCATCTGCGTTACGAGCCTCACTACAACGCAGACTTGTTACAAACGGGTGCCTGTGAAGCAGCTTCTCCCGTCTTGCATTTTTGTCTGCAGAATTCTAGACAAGATGATTAGCTCGATCAGAGTCTTTGATGCACCAGGGCTGAAAGCACATATCACCATTGAATCCAGCCAGTTTCTTGCTTCATCGTTTTAAGATGATCAAAAGGTTTGAATGCCGCTATGGAGGTAATTGTGCTGGATTCTTCCTTCGGAAGGTCATCCTACCGAACACCTCATCATTCTCAAGGACTACGAAGAAGTTAACGACAATATGGATTTCTTGAGGATTGGGAAAAGATTGCTCTTTATGCAAAGCAAGATTGTTCCACTCTTTATGCAAAGTTTGACGGGACGGAAAAGGAAAAGTTAAAATGTTCGGGTGGTATTCTTTTCGACATTGGAATGCCAAAGGCTTTGCATTTGGAAGATCGAGTGAAGAATGAAGACAACGAGTGTTAATGATGAAAGGGCAATGTAGATATAGATTTGAAACTCATAGAAGATACCTTGTTTGTGTTGCACAAGTTGTAAAAGATGGCAAATGAAAAACCAAGGTGACCTATATCTATCTTAACATGTAAATTAAAATTTTATAAATTTAATATTGATGTACAACTCAATATATTTACTAGAACTATTAACAAGTGCTATCCAATTTGAATCGAAATTCATATGTGATTATAAAAAATTCTTTGACTTAATATACAACTTCATACAATACACAACAATACAACTAAAAATGATAACATATTAGTGGATTAGGAGGCACAACAACACAGTTGCCAATGCACAAATAGAACATGCTCTTCATTTTACTATCAATCTTTCTCAAACCTTGCTGTACCCAACTACGAGCACACAATTACAAATTCATAATTGTGAGAGCCTTGACCATGAGGTGCTCGAGGGAGTTTGGAACCTTACTTTCAAAACAATGTCTATACACAAATGCGAATAATATTTAACAAGTTTGGAGCAGCTAGGGACACTTATAAAAGGATACCAACACTACTAAACCAAAGAAATATAAGACCTAAGTGCTAAACCCCAAGAAATACAAGACCTAAGTGCTAAACCCCAAGAAATATAAGACTACACAATGAACCAAGTCATAAAAACTTGCCAAAGCAACTAATAACTAACAATGTGTGGAGCTTGATAAAGGGCTCATGCATGAACCAGAAGGACTCCCAGTAGACCTATGGTTTCTTAAAAAATAAAACTCCATGACAACTCACATTTTCTTCAACCTTAACCATCATTAGGTTTTGGTTCATTATAAGAAGTGGGGGTTAAATTGCACATGCAGTGACAATGTGCTATGGAATCTTCGTGATGTCCTCTAACAAACAACCCATATATATGTGTAATGAATAAAGAAGAAACGGTTTTCACAATAAAAAAAGATTACCTTTCCAACTTTAATTTTTTTAACACCATGCGATCTTCATTGTCGATCAAAATTATTGTTTCAATTTGAAAATTTGGACCTTGAAGATCCAAAAATAAAGATGTTTATTAAGTTCAAATGACTTTTTATTTCACATTCAAAGTGGAAGTTCAACATAAAAAAAATTAGCCATTAGTCTTTGTATTATGAATAACAATTCCATCAAAAATGCCCTCAACTCCAAAATCATTATTATTAATGTGAGAAGGCCAATAAAATAATTAATAAATTATTAACTTAGATGTTGCATATGAAAAATGGCCTCATACAATTATATAATCTAGCCATTTAAGAAATGATGTTCATTCCACCATTAGAACTCAAGATGATTATTTAAACAAATTTATGTGACAAGCTAAAAAAATACATAAAGGAATAAATTACTTGTGCAATTTTAAAAAATTAAATTAACTCCACAAATATGATTTACTCAATTCAAAAGAGTCTAGCATTAACATGTGCACTGCACATGTATAAAAGAAAAACTTTGTTTAGGCAAGGAATTTTATCGATGCATATGATTACTTAAGAATAAACAGATATTCAACAAATTCAAATTTGCAAACATATTTTGGCAGTTCATATTAACTGTATAAAATAATTTAAAAATACATATTTTTAATTTATATAATACTAATTAAATAATTAATAAAATGTTAAAATTTATATAAAGATGAATATGTGATTAAAACCAATTTCCCTAACGAGCTTTTCAAATTTGTCATGTCTATTTGAAAGTTAGATATCTTGGTTATGACAACAATAAAAAATCACTAGTACTTTAAGTCAAAATTAAAAGAATCACCTTGTCCTAATTAAGATTGTCTAATTCTACTTTTGAGGTTTTCTTTAAATATTAATTAGGAGATTTTGATGCCATTATAAAAAATATAAAAAATGAGATAAAATCTAATTTAATTGGTTCATTATGAACTTTTATATATCATACATTCATATAGAGGTAATTGAATAGAATCTCTTAACAACAACCATGGTCAATGCCATAACATCACATAGAGCATGACTTAATAACCAAAGGACCACTATAGATGTAGAGATGAGAGGTATGAGGTGCACACTCATGTGGTCATGAAGAGGGGAGAGAATTGCCACTACCATCAACACCTAAATCCCCACCATAAAGGTTAAAATGGATAGGGAGAAAATGTGGTAGTAATTATTGATACAAAGGGAAAAGGACATTAAGTTCATTAACTTTTGGTGAATCCTCTAATGAATCACCTTGGAGAAGTGGTGATCGTTGTGAGTAAGGAGATGATCATGCAACAAAACACCTCATTATACCATTCCAAACTTCTAAGAAGAAAAAAAAAAAGAATGCATGTCCACAAGTTGTAAGAAATCTATTAAATTTAGGTCGTGATGATTATCCTTTTCAAAACTATTTAAAAAGAACACTTTTGTAACTCTTTTAGATTTACATAAATCACCTCAGCCTACTAGCCTTATCATCCTTCCTTTGTTTACATCATATCTCCCTTGGTTTGCCTTTAAGATAGGCACATTAAACCTCCAATATGAGGGGTAGTTACTTCAATAGTCTCTCCCATAATAACTACAAAACACATTTAGGAGTTGCAAAACGTGTTTGAGAGTTTTAAATTATGTGTAGGTTTTAAGTTTTTTTTAGTTTTCTTATGTTTTAAATAAAATTAAAATTAAAAATACATTTATAACCTTGAAAAACTAATTTAATGCCACACGATTACTATTGTGCTTTACAACTACTATGATCTCTCCTTCTTTGTCAATCATTTGTCTTACTGTTTGCACATCTAACTCTATTGGTCAACTTTAGGGCCATAATAATGCCTCTCCCATGTGCACTCCTTGGCCGTAGGGTATCCCATCTCAAATGCTCATGGTGATCTTTTGCTAGTGTTATGGGATCTTTAGATCATCTTTGGCATCTACAAGTTTGTCATCATCTTAATCAACATCACTTCTTTGTTATGACTTTGTAGTGATGCTCAATGTAACACTTTTTGATATTATCATTAATAAAAAATAAATATTCAACAACTTATCACAATTTAATCTCCTTTCTTTTAAAATTTTACCCATTGGGGTGGCACATAAGCAGTGCCACCCCAATGGCTAAGTTTTGAGGGGTCCAAAACTTTAATTAGTCAATTAATTATTTTTTATAAATATTATTATTATTTAATAAAAATAAATAAATATAATCTCATATACAAAGGTACCATAATATAATAGTATATTTAATAAATCTTTTATTTTAAATTAAAAACTAATATAATATTTATTTTACTACATGGGAAGAATTTCATAATTATGGAGTTTTACATGTTGAAGAAAATATTAAATGCTTATACTTATTTTAAATAAACTTTATCATCACATGTACTCTCAAAAATACGACTTATATATTACCTTTGTAATTCCACATTTAAATAAAGATCTTCTTACTACTTACTATGTTGATTTCATATGATTGATGTTCATAACTAAGTTGTGAAACCACTTAGTATCATAACTAGCCAACCCATTTAAATAAATCATTGTATTTTGAAGTAATATATTGATATATATAAACAGTGTCTCTCTGTTTCTATTTAGTACTCTTGGAACTAAAACACATCTTATTTGTAGCTCTTTTTATCCCATTAAAAACTTATTAATATGTAGCTTTATGTTTCTTATTATATTTATGTTTACCAAAATTTTCTTCATCGATTCTACTATTGTACTTGGTTACCCCTATAAATATTTATACTACATTTATCATGATAAAAGTTGTACTAGTTAACCATTGTATTATACTTTGATATTTGTTTTAACTATAGCTCTTTCTTGTGACATTTCAATACACCAATAATAATTATTCTTAAAATTTGTAGAAAAGTAAAGTTATTATTCAAAACCACATACTAAAATGAATTGACTATGTAGCATCATAATATTTGCATTTCTATTAAGACCATCTGATTACCAGTGCACAACTTTATTAGATGTTGATATTTATCACAAAATCAAACTTCTTAAATCAATCATGTTTGAACACAAACTTATTTATTATTTAAAATTATAGGTAAATTCGTCATGTTAAAAATAATAAGCATTAATATTATTGAAAGACATTGAGAATAAGAGAAAAAAATATAAAAACTAATAATAAAAGAAAAATAAAAATAAATGAATAAAGAAAATGTAATGTAACCATTTTATAAGGAACTTATTTAACAATTGATAACTCAATCTATTTAGTCGTTCATTTATACATTTGAGTTAATTTAATTTTAACCATTAACTATGTTTAATATTCTAAGCCATTAATCTTATTTAGTGGCACCACTTCAAAAACAACTAGATTTGAGAGGCCATTTTATAAGACATTTATTAAACGATTAGGGGGTAGGGATTAATTATTGATATGGTGTTTCTTGGCCAACTTGTTAATAATTATTTAAAATCTCATTAATGAACCATAACATAGAGCCTTCATAATGGTAGTCATGGACACCTTAACCCTAGTGCGACTAACAAATTTCTTTTGATGTTACTTAAGAAACTTTATTGAGTAACCTAAATTTAAATAAACAATTTCCCCCAAATTACATTATAGGGGCAAAAGTGCATGAATTGATTGTTGCAAATTCAAATTTCAACCACACATAGCCATTAAAAAATGATTTAGCCTTGATTGCTGGATGGGGTAAGCAACGATACAATGATAAGTAATTTGAACCTTATTTGTGTTTTGTTGCTTAATCTTGTGCCAAAGCTCACTCATAAAGCTTGCTCTTTCTAGTCTAAACCTACTTGCTTTTGCCCTTAAATTTGATCTTTTTCACCTTCAAGTTTGATCCTACTTGCTAGCAAGAGGTGTTGCTCATTTGGAGTCATCATGCAGCACTTAATTATACAAAAAGATAAGTTGTTGAGTTTTAAAAATTCATTAATGTAATTACACAAAAAAAAGTTTGTTAGGTTATGTTGAAAACATAAAAATTCATTAGTGTTATTACACACAAAAAGATAAGTTGTTGGGTTATGTTGAAAACCTTTTGCAACCTTTTATAATATTAAGTTCAATAGAGAGTAAGATAAGATGGGAAAAAAAAAAGCTTAAGTTACTTCACAAAGTCTCACACATGCACCCTTGTTTAAAAGAGCAACTCCATTAGTATAGTCCTTGGTTGTTTCAAGCAAACAAAAAATGGCAACTCTATCAAATCATCTTCACAAAGGTACGAGGGCATTCTTTGTCCCATTGCTTCAAAGAGGAGTTTCACAAATAAAGTTTGGCAAAAAGCAATCTAAAATTCAAAAAACGGACAAGATCCTTGAGCCTTCATACCAGCTCTCATGAAGATGAGCATATTAGTGTGAGTGGAAGTTTGCTAGTGAGTACTGCAATAACTATGAGTGATGAGTTACCGCCCTTGCTACCAAAGATAACAATAATATCTCGAATTGCATGCTCCCCACAAGCCACCTCGAATAAAAAGAAGGCTTCAACCAGTTAAGGCCTTTGAACTCTCAAAACCATGAACAAGGCACTTGATGCTATTGCAAGAAGAACAAAAACCATGAGGCAAGCCAGTGAAGATTTCAATATACCTTACTCATCACTAATGATTAAAGTTGGGAACCTCAAGACTAGGTTTGAACTTAGATGGGGTGTGACTACAAAGATGCTTGTAGAGGTGGTCAACAACTGTTGCGAAAGGGGTACCATTCATAAATGGTTTGCCAGCGTTAGGCTAGTGGAAGTGCTTTCAAAAGAGAAATAAGGACTTTGTCTTTACCTAAGTCACTAGAACAAGTCAAAGCATCGACTATAATCTTAAAGAAAATACTTTCCTTTTATTTGAACCTTGGCAAATTGTACGAGCAAGAGAAGTTGCCCCCACATCACATTCTGAACTTTGATGAAACATGGTTTCAAACTTGTGAAAAAGACAAAGGTGTAAAGTGCTCGCAACTTGAGGATGTCAAAAAGTAAATGTGCTTGGAAGCAACAATTATGAATGAAGAATAGTGGTGTCAACAATTAGTGTAAAAGGCACTCGACTCCCCAACTTTTAAATTAAGAAGAAAATGGATATCTTGATGGAGTCTAGTGCAAACTATGTTGGACAAGAGAATGGTTGGATGAGTTTAATGATCTTTTATAAACTTGTTGAGCATGTGAAAGCAAATATACATGGAGGAGTGAGCCCTAACAATAAGCTACTTCTCATTTGCGATGGTCATGCGACACACCTTTATGACAAAGTTATGCAATTCTACTACGATAATGGCATGTTAATATTATTTCCTAGCCACATGAACCATTGACTTTAGCCTTGGATGTCTCGATTTTTAACCCCTTCAAAGGATCCTTCTATGCACATAGGGTCGGAAGGATGAACATGAAAAGCATTGTCATTGGTAAATCTTGGCTCACTAGTAAGTATTATCCTCAATGATGTTCAACTACTTCTAATGATTTGTAATGGTGTTATAGGATTAACTTAGGAGGCAACTATAGATGCACTTACCCTTAGCAACATAATCTTTGGTTCTCATGCAACTAGGGTTTCACCATTGGACTCGCATGCATTGGATGATGCATTCCCAATAAGGGCAAAATTTCTTGACATGCCAAATCATGGAGAAGTTTCAATGTCAGCAACATGTGAAAGAGACAATTGGTGCCCACCAATACGAGGAAGCTATCCACTCTCATTGACTTTGTTGCTAAACAAAGTAAAGTAATAATTTGGAGTTTATTGAAGTTTTTCATGCCAAGAAAGGAGCTTGCATCAAAGCTTAGACCCTGACAAAGCAGAAACATAAGGAAAAAATTGCACAAAGAAAAAGCTTATCTGGCAAGCACAACACACAATTAAAGTTGAATAGAGGTGGTTGGAACAACTAACAAAGGTGGAGCTTGACAAACTTGCAAAGCAACCAAGAAACTTGTTGTTGAAGAAAAACGTGAATAAAAGAAGGCAAATGCTGCTACATTGAAGCAATCCAAGGCTAACTCACCAGCACGAACTCAAGCTAAAGCTCTGGCCAAGGCACATGCCACATACCACATTGAAATAGCTATTAATCTATATTGGTATTTAATAGATAGATGAAGATAACTTGTTAAATAGAGCATATATTTATTAAAAACCCAAAAGCATTGAATTGAAGCTTATGTTTGTTGTATCTTGCTCCTTTCATCCTCAGCTATCATTAGATCTTGTGATTTTCTAATGAACTTTAAATGGGTTTGACATGGTCAGTGGTTAAATTTTACATGTCATTTGCTCATTACACTATGTATGCCTTGATAAAATTTAAATTATACCAATGAAAATATAATCATATTGATCTTAAATACAACAACTTTGGAAGTGCCAAAAGCTACTTAAAAATTCTCCATTGTTGCTAGAATTCTACATGAAGCAAGATTATTGTATTGTCTTTTAAATTCATCACTTGGTTTTACAAACAAACTTGTTATATACGACATATGGTTTTAAATATAATTCCTTGCAGTGGTTGATCCATCCCCCTTAAGTTGGTGATAACTCGATCTAATTAATAAGACCTAATTAGCCATTAATTTATATAGCTAATTTAATTTAATTTTCCAAGACAAACATAATAAAACATATAAGACAAGAAACT
The DNA here is from genome assembly GCA_003024785.1 of Selaginella tamariscina. Taxonomy (NCBI): domain Eukaryota; kingdom Viridiplantae; phylum Streptophyta; class Lycopodiopsida; order Selaginellales; family Selaginellaceae; genus Selaginella; species Selaginella tamariscina. The sequence goes on from PUQB01000682.1 coordinate 32,691, forward strand.
CAAATATCCTTTGTCAGGGTTTATATATACAAAGGAAAATATATATTTTATCTACTTTTATAAACTAATAATAGATTGTCCTAATTATAGGATTAGCCACACATGAATACCTTTAGTAACTTCTAAAGTATACTATGGCTATACAATCATTTGTCATGTTTTTAGTGCACAATAGATAACAAATTTGAAAGATCATCTTAAGAAAGTAGCTTGTGTATTCAATTGTTTACGAGAGTATTGATTCAAGTTTAAGAAGTCCAAATGTGTTTTTAACATAATTAAAACTATGTCTTTAGGGAGAAACCATGCTTAAGTTTAAAAAACCCAAATGTGTTTTTGATATAGTTGAAATTACGTATTTAGGGTACATGGTTTCTCAGGAGTAATTGCATGTGAATCCATCCAAGGTTGTTAATACTCCTTTGCAAGTCTTGTTGAATGTTCCTTTTGTGTGGATTGACAATTGTGGAACTGCTTTTTGTATGAAAGTATTTGACATCCCTCTTATGCTTATTATATACCTTAGTTGACACTAAGACTATTAAAAGATGATAAAAATATAGATAATGAAGTGACATCATGACATATGTGAGTAAGCGGCTCCAAATGCAATTATTATGTTTAAGAACTTGAGTGCTTAGCTATAGTGTGGACTTTTGAACATTTTCATATATATCTCACATGTTGGTACTTTTGAAATGTGATCATGCAGTTATTTCTACATTATTAAATAACAAGAATTTAAAATATCATTTGTATGGTTTATACATATAAATAAAAGTTATATTCTAGCCATATTTGGGCTATTTTATAAAATTGTGTCCTGTTCATCTATAAGAATTTTATAGAATATACCTTAAGTATACACATATTAGAACTATATATGGATGCCACGTCAGATAAAAGGATCTAATGTTGCTTAAAATAGCTTAACCTCCTTGTATGTAACTTTTCATTTCTAATAACAATATATCACGATTAACCTCTGGATATATCTTAGTTATAATTATTAAAAAATTTATTTAATAATTACCGACCGTTATACCATTGTAGATCTATTCTTTTAGTGTGATTAAACTTACGAATCATCGCCGTCACGTATCCTTATACACTCTCTCTCTCACACACACGTATTGAAGACATGTACACACAGGACGTAAACATTTTATTTGAATAATTAGGTCAAACTGCTCTGAATTAGGGTTCCTGAACACCAATGTCTTCTATAAGCCGCCAAAGAGGATCGTCTTCCCCGTCTTCAACATCTCCATCTCCAGCAGCTTCGTCTTCCTTATGTCCCTCCATGTCTAATCCAATCTCGGTCGCTGCTTCTTCTGCACCGAACACAGGAATGTCTGAGAGCGGAATTCGGTCTCAAATGCACAGTTTGGATAGCAATCTCGCAGCTCTGTGCGAACATGTTCAGAGCGAGGGCTGGAATTCGAGGTCTTTCTCTGATATTTGGTGCATGCCATGGGATCTACATTTCACCTGCATAGACTCGTCCTGTCCCGCAGCTCCTACTTCAGGTATCTGCAGCATCACTAACTACGGTTTGGTTGAATAATGTGTTTGTATTAGTTGATATTTGCATTCCATGTATATGTGCAACCTGACTATGGATATGCTAGAGCGTGCACGCACGTACACACACACACACACACACACACACACACACACACACACACACACACACACATATATATATATATATATATATATATATATATATATATGTATGTATGTATGTATGTATGTATATGCGCAGGAATATGTTACAAGGGCCATGGAAGGAGGCAAATGCACCAGTAGTTAGGTTGCAAATTGATGACGAGAATGTAAATGCCGAGGCTGTGGAAACTGCTTTGAGCTACTTGTATGGGCACCATCCCCGACTAGACGACAGTAATGCATTTCGTGTACTTGCTGCCGCATCATTTCTGGATTTACAGGTAAACATTAGACTTTATGCTCACTATATGCATTGTGTATATTATACATATAGATTTGAACTAACGTTCCTCTCGGACTGGATATCTTTACATTTGTAGGATCTCTGTGCTTTCTGTACAGATTTTATAATTTCGGAACTTTGGACAGAGAACTTTCTTTCATATCAGGTACGTTCGTTGTATATACATATTATCTAACTTTGTTTTATACATACATGTACGCTCACTACCTTACTCTTCTGGTTTTGGAAGGCGTTTGCAGAAAGCCAGGATTATGGTATTCATGGGAACGAGTTAGAAAGCATGTTGGGGGTACCTTTGCCGGGGCGGAGCTGTGGAACTTAGAGACGTTAGTCTCTCTATCTTTGTGTGTGTCTAATGCAGGAAATATATGTACGCGTGTATACACTGTATGCATATGTACAGAATGTAATGTATGTGTATGTCTAAATGTTTGATAAATGCTTTATTTAGATCCTTCCAAAGCTCTCATCACAAACGCTGCGCACTTTATTGACTTCAGACGAACTGTGGGTTCCCAGTGAAGAAAAAAGGTATCATTTAATATAAATTATTACAATATTATTATATATACCACACCAGCTCATAAAGAGCCTTGTTTTCTACATTTAATAATACTGAAGTACTAGATACAAATTATTGACATATGAATTTTAAGTTGTACACATTGCTTATTAAGTATCTAAATGTTTAAAAGGCCATAGTTGTTATAGAATATTACATAAGTTTACATTAATCAACTGTATAGGCATTTTGTCTCTGCAGATTTGAACTTGCATTAAGCGTGCTCGTTGCTCGAGGTGTACTCACAGAAATTGATTCCTCTGATGCACTATCAGAAAATACAGGGTCGGACAAATTATGCAAGCTCAGGTGTGTAAGTTCATGTACATTGACTATATATGCATGTGTTGTAGATGTGTGTATAATCTATATGTATCATTTGGATGGCATTGTATTAAAGTATAAAATATGTATGTATGATTCAGACATGTCATATTTGGAAGTACAATAAAACAACACTGATTATATATGTATGTGTTGTATATGTGTGTATAATCTATATGTATCATTTGGATGGCATTGTATTGAAGTATAAAATATGTATGTGTGATTCAGGCATGTCATATGTGGAAGTACAACAAAACAACGCTGAAGATATTGATAACAACGATGTAATAGAAGCAGTACAAAGTATTGTGCTGGACATGGTAGATAATGTGACAAGAGAACAAGCAAAAGCACACTACGACACTAAAACAAATGCTGAGCTATCTCAAGCAGATTCTGAGACCACAAAGTCTTCACCCGACCTATGGTCTCGAGGTGCATTTAGTATAAATATGCCCATATATCTATAGGCACGCACATATTATACACATATAAACGTATATATGTATATATACAGGTGGTTTTTCTCCTTTGTCATGGGGCGGAAGAGTTGTTGGAAGGAGGCTGATGAAAGCATATCCCAACACTGATTGGACAAATAATGAAGAATGGGAAACCTTCATGAGTATATTCGAAGGTGATTAAGTTCTTAATCAGGTTTTGGGTTTACTTATTAATCTTTTTGTTGTTTTAAGGTGGTGGAATACACTACTGTCACATGCCCTTTGAGGACCTTCTTGAATCTCGAGCACGGCTTGAAGAGCTCGGATTTCCTTGTAAGTCTGTTGCTGATGGCCTATGGCTACAGGTAATATCTAATATATGAACACCATCTTCTTGTGTCATGAACCTGGCTTACCTGGCTTTCTTACAGACTCTTCTTAGGCAACAAGTATTAACAGTTGCAGCAGACACGTGTAAAAACTGCAGCCTTTTACTATCTTCATGTGCATGTAGACAGCGCTCCGTACCCACGCCCGTCCCGTACAGAGAGGAGCAAGAAAAGAGTGTGCAGGACAACCCTAATGTGCAAAACAGAGTTGTGAGAGCAACAATGGATGGACTTGCTGGGATTGGTCGTGGAAATGCATCATCAGGTGGTGTGTGTGTGTGTGTGTGTGTGAGAGAGAGAGAGAGAGAGAGAGAGAGAGAGGGAGCAAGAGAGAGAGGTGTGTATGTGAGGGATAGAGAGTAAGTGCTCAAGAATATATGAGTGAAATATAATAATAATAGTGTATAGTTCATATATATTATATATATGTACTAAAATATATATTAGGTTCTGGATGGCCAGCTTCTCGGTTTATGTTTTCAAGGGTTCCTTTCACAAGCAGGGGAAACCAACAAACCGAGCAGCTGGAATATTCTGCAGAGTTGCCAACTTATTCCTCTTCGGTAGATGGCCTAAACATGGTCGTTGGACTCAGCCAGGGAATGAGCACTAATCCTGTGCCGTCAGATCACAGCGGCCGGCAAGAAGATATAAAGGTACAGGGAATATACATATTGGTACATATATACATAATAAAATATATCTGTTATGTAGTAAGAAATAATCTGTGTTTCTGATTAGTTTTATTTTATTTTTTTATTTTTTTTATAGGAGTATCCTGTGAATCAACAGAAGATAGCTGAAGCTTCACCTTCGTCATCAATTTCATTGGATTTACACACACCTCTCCAAAGTTTCCCACCATTCCGCTTTGGGTAAACTATCTATATATATGACTATGTGTATTTCTCTCTCACACACATGCACGCACGCACGAACACGCACACGCACCATATATATAATACTGGTTTATGTAAAATAGTGTGGAATTCGAAGATGTCCAGAGGCTCACAGATGGACAATCCAGGCACTCAAACGAGGTGTTTTTGCTGGGTCACTTTGGAAGGTTTTAACTTTATTTCATTCAATATAATCTTTTATGTTATATTAAACTTGTTATTATTCATGATTAATGAAATTATGCGTTGTTCCAGATAAGTGTGCAAGCTTTCAATGATGAAGATCCACGCTGTAGGCGTACACTAGGTAATTATGTTTTATATACACTACAAATGTGTGTGTGTGTATCGGCATAAGAAATTGTTTATATTGTTATGTGTTGGCAGGTTTGTTCTTGCATCGACGAAAAGCAGACGATTCTGGTCCCTTTAGAAAGGTAAGCTTACCTCATCACGCACGCACACAGGCACGCACGCAGAGAGAGAGAGAGAGAGAGAGAGAGATTAATGTTTTTTGTGTCAGGTTTCTCTGTACATAGACACAAGGGAGAAAGTCACTGCTCGATATCAGGTGGGTGGATCAGACATGTGTTTTATATATGTCTTGATTACGTATTTAACGGTTAAACCATTGCAAATCTCTCTCTATGCGTAAATGTTTTATACACTAGATCATGTATGTTTATTCATTTCTTATTACAGTTGATATGTCCTGCAAAGAGGGGTGTTATGATACTGGGTAGCCTTACACAAGCGGGTACGCTACTGCCAAAGGCTCCTAAGGGTTGGGGATGGCGAACTGCATTTTTGTATGATGAGCTGGTTGATCTGCTTCAAGGGAATTCGTTTCGTGTTAAAGCCGTTGTCCAGGTTGTATAATATGGTATATTCTTATTTATTTATTCTTTTGTAATTACGATAGTCGTTGGTACAAAAATACAAAAAAACATGAACGTTTTTCTTTAAAATCCAATTAAATAACCGTATATATATGTGTGCGCGTGTGTGTGATTTATGTTTACTTAATCTACCTTGGAAAGTAATGACCATAATTAAATAATAATGTTTTACATTTTTAAAAATAAAGGAGGCATGTTTCTTCTATATTATCAATTAAAATTTATTTAAACTTTAAATAGTAATTTACTAAGTAAAAGAATGTATCTTTTTTTTTTTAAATATAATGAATTAATTATCTAAAAAATTATGATTATATTTTATATTATTATAAAATCTGTAAGTATAAAATTGATTTAAATAAATTGTAAGTCAGTAGATGCAAATAATAAATTTTAATTTCCTAACTAGTAATTATAAATATGTAAAAAGCTTCTTATTATTAATAAAGAAATAAGATAAGTTCATTAGATATTACAAATTTAAAATAACATTTTAAAAATGATTTTGTTACAGTAAAGCAAAAGTGTAATAAAAAAATTTTGAAATAGTGAAGAATAATTATAAACATATAATAAAATATATTAAATTTTTTAAAGAAGTATTTAATAAATAAACTTACTAGGGTGCCAAAATAATTTTGAAAATGATTATATATTATAAGATAAGTTATTTAATTATTTATGAGCTTATGAACGATTGCGCTTTAACATCATATTTCTTAGTTTATATTGTAAAATTTGAAAATGCAAGTTATAATTTATTTTATGTATTTTAATAAAATGGAGCATTGAATAAAATGTTATTTACATAATCATTTACATCGTCTATAAATCAAGATTTAATTTCATAACAATAACAAAAGTATTAGGAGTTTTTAACATGTATAATTAAAATTTTAAAAAAGATGCAACTTATATATAAAATTATATATTTAGTCATTCACAAAACATTATATAATGTATAAAATATTTTATTACGACTTATTTATGATTTATAAAGTTACTCTATGTCTAGTTATTAAAAAGTCACATCTAATATTTCATTATAAATACTAATTTATTAAAGTTTTTTATTCTTGATAAATTATTAATAAGATCTCTTTAAAATCTTTAAATCTTATATATGTATGCATTAACAAAATTAAATTATTGATAAATAAAAATACAATGTTATAAATTACTTTAGAAGATTATCATTCTTTTTTTAATTATTTCATCATTTAATTTATAATTTATTATTAATATAATTCAAATAAGGTTGAAAGTTAAATATTGATTTCGACCAGTGATAAATAATACATTTTAATGTAATTTTGTCTAAGGTAAAAATCAATGAATCAATTATTAAATATTTAATGGAACAAATTTTATTTGAATTTCAAACTTAATTTTTCAACTTTAATCGCAGTTATCATTCCACTTGAAAAAAAAAAATCACTCAACACTGAATAATAATAAAAATATTGTATAAATATGCAGGCATTTTGGGGGAGTGCTCAAGGTTAAACTACGACACACAATGTTATTTTAATAATATGTAAACACAATTACATAGAGTACTTGTAGGAGATATCCAGCTTGTTCATGCCTTCCGTTGGATCAGTTTCATCTTCACAAGCATACACCGGTTTGTACGAAGTATCTGCATAATATAATTGAGCCTGTCGGACTGGAGAGAGAAAAGCTTCGAAATAACAGGCTGCTGAGCAGGAACAATGGCATAGTTATCTTTGAAGTTGTCCATCCCCTCTGGAAGCAGCTGCCATACCATCGTACCAGCAGCCGCCCCTCCACTGAGTGCATACTCAAACACCATGTCGAACAAGGACTTGAACATGTGACGCTGGCATCGAACCCCGAACCTCTGTGATAGACCGAACTCGGACACTACCAGTGGCATGTTGAGCTTCGCCTGTGTATCTTCTATATGCATCTTCACCCACGTCTTGAACTGCTTCATTACTCCTGCATAGTCCAGGTCGGCTCTCCTGTTCAAAATATCACATGTTATAGTGTGTGTGTGTTTTGCTAATATAATCATATATAGATGTGAAACTAACCAAGAATCCTGGTAGCAATGCACTGTAGCGAAATCAATGGTGGATGGCATATGGTTTCGAATGAAATCACATCCCAGCCATTGGCACCAGTCCTGTGGATTTGCAGGGAAGCTCTCTGGGCTCGTCTTGCCATACCATCCTTCCACCCAACTGTTAGCAAATGTTTCGAGTCCAGTGACTTCACATATGCTGCCATCTCCTCTATCCAATTCTGTCAAAATGCGTACGTATGTTTCTTTGTTCGTGCGTGTACACACACACACTGCTACAATAACGCGTAAGTGTAAATGGATATGTGTTACCTGAAGTAGGTCCCCAGTTTTGTCAGCGAGGCACCTGGGTTCATTCATAAGCTCCCACGCAAAGATTGTGGGATCGTCAGCATATGCAACACCACTTATGCTATTCACTCTCGTTACAACAGCCTGAGTTTTTCCGTTAGATATACACACACTACACACGCGTGTACACACACCTTGATGTGAGCTTTGTAATACTCTTTGATAGTGGGGTGTGAAAAGAAGTTATCCGAGTTGGCAGCATCCACCATATCCGTAACACCTGCTTCCTTCGCCCACTTGCAATACTGAGCTTTGCCACCGTAGTCATCCCAGTTATTCACAAACGTCAACAAGAGCTTAATCCCGTATTGTTTTGCTTGATCCAGTGCATAATCCAAAGCCTACATGTGTGTGTATATATTTATATATGTGTGTGCGCATGTGTATACATACCTGGAATACGTTTTCATCGTATTTGCCGGGGGAGAGCTGCAAAGCTTCATAGCCAGCATCGTTGAAGGCCCATGTTCTGCATACGGTAAGACCGAGCTCGGACGCCTGCTTGAGAATATCCTGCACATTCGTACGGTTTACAGCATCCACAGATCTCGCCATTAACCCAGTAAGAGTTCCACCCATTGAAATAGAACGGTTCGCCGTCAATGGTAAACTGGCAGCCGGATCTCTGAACGAAACCGGTTGTACTGGCTTCACCCATTAGAATGATGTGAAACCAATATGAAACTCTGCTGATGATGTGAAACTCAGATGTCAAACTCCCCTGTTTAAGTATTACATTGATTCTTTGCTTTGTCGCCAAATAGGCTTCCATGACGAAGTAATAAGAGCTTCTAAGCTACATTCTACCTACCGATACAACAAAAAAGAATTGTATGCTTTTTCTTCAAACACAGTTGAAAATTAAGTTATGTTTAATTAAATTATTAAATAGTATTCAAACTTATTTAAAGATGAGATGTCTATGTCTTGCTGGTGCTTTCTCAACACACATTTTTTTTGTAAAAGTGTACTGGCTAGAAAACCTTGTAATCCGGCTGGAATCAAGATGTTGTGAATGTATTTAATGTCATGCAGCACCAAACTATGAGACATTTATTGTAATATATACATAACATATTTACTTTCTGTATATATATACATATCTATATGTCTGTATAGAAAGCATATAGATACACAACATATATTCTGTATATATGTGGGTGTATCTTATTTATATTTAGAGATATATACTGCTTACACACGCCTACTCCTATTAGAATTTTATACATAGTAGATTTCCATTTTGCATCATATATACACATTAAATACCATTTGGATGCATGTCTATATACTTTGGGTGACAGGTAGTGTGTAAATTTTAAGTCTATAGGCAAAGCACATAAATATACTCAAAGTAAGCAAATATACGCGCATGCATGCACGCACGCTTGTATATGCTATATGTATGGGCACGAACGTGCATGTGTGTGTATATACATAGGTGTCTTGCCCTTACCTTAATCATATCTAATTGCTATTGAGATTATTTTGTGGTTAACTTATCAATTTATACTTATGATATGTGAAATACTAATGTAGTTAAGCTTGTTTAATTTATTTTTTTTAAGAAAAGATTTAATCTTAATTATTGTATATTTTCCTATATTGTTTTTATTTAATAATTCTAGAATGAAATCTTAACTGTTGATTTATACATCATAAACAAAATAAATTTACGTACATTTAGTTTGCTTTTAAGGGCCTTTAAAACATTAAATTCCTTTATATAGGTGCATGCACGTAAGTTTAAAAATATATATGTACATATGTATTTTTAATAAGTTTTGTAATTAAGTTACAAAATTAAATATCTAAATTGTTAATATTTATAATAATTTACTTATTTTTTTGTGTTTATGAACACACACAAGTATTATAATATGTAAATACAATCTCTCTTTTATATAATGTTCTACTTCTCAATCACTTACACATTATTTAAATACTCACATGCATATGTACATATAAGTAAAAAGATTTGGATTAGTTGATTCATGTATATGTATATATTTATATTTATATTTATGAATTTACTTAATATTTAATTTTTGAATATCCTTATTAATTTATTTAAATTAAAAAGGCTTGGTTGCACACTAAAATTTGTTATATAAACATATAATTACATTTATGAGAAATGAATATGTAAACAGATAAATCATATAGAGATGCATAGGTATATTTATGTTTAGATATATGTGTATCTAATAATTATGTCGGTTTTCAAAACAAAATTTATATTCTGTGTATGGACGTAAAGTTAGGAATATAATTCATAAGTCTTTTAATATTTATAATATGATTATATTGATTATGTTCATGTGTTTATCATAAGTATTAAATTATATAATACAGTTTTTCTTTTTATATATACAGTATTATACTTCTTGAATACTTACATTATATTATTAAATAATGATTTATATTTTTTTTATATACATTCACGTGTACATCAAATATATTTAAATATGATTTTAAGTATTTAATTTTTAATATTATTATGAATTATTTAAATAAAAAACATACTAGATTCTTTTAAGTATATCAAAAACAGTTAATTTAAAAAGTTATATGTTATATGAAAGACAATTTTGCTAATGAAAAAACATCCCTAAGAAAAAAATTTGTTGAATTTTTTATGATTTAGTATATAATTTTATTATATTAATCAAATATATTTAAATATGATTTTAAGTATTTAATTTTTTAATATTATTATGAATTATTTAAATAAAAAAACATACTAGATTCTTTTAAGTATTCAAAAACAGTTAATTTAAAAAGCTATATGTTATATGAAAGACAATTTTGCTAATGAAAAACATCCCTAAGAAAAAAATTTGTTTGAATTTTTTATGATTTAGTATATAATTTTATTATATTAATCAAATATTTAAATATGATTTTAAGTATTTAATTTTTTAATATTATTATGAATTATTTAAATAAAACATACTAAATTTTTTAAGTATATCAAAAACAGTTAATTTAAAAAGCTATATGTCATATGAAAGACAATTTTGCTAATGGAAAACATCCATAAGAAAAAAATTTGTTGAATTTTTTATGATTTAGTATATTTATTATATTAATCAAATATATTTAAATATGATTTTAAGTATTTAATTTTTTATATATTATGAATTATTTAAATAAAAAACATACTAGATTCTTTTAAGTATATCAAAAACAGTTAATTTAAAAAGCTATATGTCATATGAAAGACAATTTTGCTAACAGAATTTCAGTAATAAATAAAACTCATGTCAAATGGAAAACATCCCTAAAAAAAGAATTTGTTGAATTTTTTATGATTTAGTATATAATTTTATTATATTAATCATGACTAGGCTTAAATTGTTAATTACTTCACGATTAATTTAGACATAAAGTGATTTTGAACCATGATTGTATTAACTTAGATGGTTTTAATTAAAACTAATAATGTGATGACAATATTTTAGATACTTGCTTCTTCAAAGTAAATACTTTCTATTATAGAACATTATATGTATATATGGTAATTTTTTGATATAATATTTTTTTTTCAATTGTAGGGATTAGAAAAGAAGATATGAACAAAATAGCATTGCTGTCTATTTTAATATTACATATGTCCTTACATAAATCAATGGATTAGGATAATGCATTTAACATGTGTGTAATAACACTATGTACATGTAATTAAAAGAGCCAAGAATGGTAAATATTTGCACTAAATAAATAAATAATTTTAAATATTAACCTAATTAAATAAATATTATAAGTTAATTAAATAATTTTGTTATTATGTCATTTTGCTAAGACAACTCTTAAATAAAAACATGTCATCAAAAAATAAATTAATCTGTTGAATAAAAGATTAAAAGCTTTTATTAAGTTTATGCTTTGTTAGGATGTGGACAATGATTGGTACATAAATATAAATTTAAAAATAATAACTATATTAAAAAATTAAAATAATAACAAAAACATTACATACTCATTTCATCTCAATTTTAACCCATCTTTTTTTTATATTTAAAATTAACTTTTTTCCATATTTAAAACCAACCTTCTTTATCTTACCAAGTAAATTATTATAACTAATAAAATTAACATATTATAATATATTCCTAATAAATTTTTACATATTAAGACCTAGCCTAAACCTAATGTTTCACATTTCTAATATATAACAATATATATATAATAACAGATATATATTAAATAATTGCTATAATAAAACACTGTTTAACAATAACTATTGACTTTATATATATAATAAAAATTTACCATAACTTCAATTAATTTATAATATGAGACACTAAACAAATAATTTAATATTATAAATTTTAATTTTATGTCATTTACTTCTTTAAAGAGTTTTACATTTCTACAATACAAAATCCATGTACATATTTCTTAAGTATATTTAATTTGTGACGAACAAAAGTATATATATAATGTAAATGTATATAAAATTTTGACCTTTTAACGATGGTGTAAAGTTGTAATTCTTATCATTTTTTTTAAGATGTTAAAATTTGTATATACATTAAGAGAAGGTTGTACAAATTTAAAGTTTTTTTTTAAATTTATAAATTTGGTATTATTTTGTTAATTTTATATTTAAAATATGAATAATGTAAGTATGTTATATTGAGAAGTAAAATAGTCAAAGTCTTATTATGTATTGAATTTACATATGTAAATGATGGAAAAAAAATTATATCATTTGATCGATATCTTTTTTTCCATTTAAAACACTTAATATATAAGGGGAGTTTAAATTTTAAATACAATTATGATAATCTTGTGTACGAAGATTATTTAAGTATATACCTTAGTTATAATTGCTTTATAGTTACAATGTGCTTCTTAGGCGTAATTATTAATTAAAAACATAATTTTCTACTTTAAATTTCTCTCTAATTAGTTTATATTTATTAAATAAGATGTAATAAACATGTAATGCATTAAAATATATTTGTAAACTACATTATTTAATTATTATGTAAAACGATTTCTTTTGTAAAAAAGGTCATATATAATTATGATTATAAGTTATTAATTATTATTTTTATTAAATTTAAAGAATGTACTTTGATATTAATTTTGAACTAGTTTAGAATTTCATATATTAAAAAAGCTAAAATACATTCATCATAAACATTATTAATTAATTAATAATAATCTATATTGTTATAAATGAGATAAAAAAGGAAGAAATTGAGTAATTATAAATTTCTATAATAAATAATTTTAAGATAAAAGTTAATAAAAAGAAATACATTTTATAATTTGTAATTTTATTATCTAAAACAAGGCAAATCTGCCAATTTTTCCTTTGTTTATTACAAATTATATTACGTTATAAAGGGAAGAGTGATCACGACCTATAAGCCCTAAAGGAAAACTCATCCTTTTTCAAATGTACTTCTTTGTTAAAATTAAGTATTCCACGCAGTATAGTGGAAAGGTTTTTAAAAAGAGTCATATTCACAATGTAACAAAACAAAGTTCAAAAAGAGAATATATTTTTCTAATTTTAAATTATATATTACATTATCTAATTTAAAATGTTTTATTAAATGCTTATATTATAAAATTATATTGTATTAAAAGCATCTTGCTGATGCAAAAATTAAATTTATAAATTATAAATTTAATTATTTTAATTTAATTTAAAAATTAACAATGGGATTTAAACATTAAAATTAAAACATATTTATATTTATAAATTTAAATTCTAAATTAATATTATAACAAATTCACTTCATATTATAATATTGTAGTGATTAATGAATTCATTTTTAAATGAATTCTTTAATTTTTTATTATTTATATGATATTTTATTACCATAGTAAATTCTTGAAGAATATGCAGAAATTTATTTCTAAACCTTATAAAAAGATTATATTAAGTACCATTTATAAGCCCACAAGTAATTTTTAATTAATTAATGAGTGTAATAAATTTATTAATAAAGTTTTATATTCAAATTTGTAATTAAAATAATAAAAGAACTTAAAATAATTAATTGGTAAATAATGTGACTTATCAATTCTTATTAATATTGAATGAATTGTGAAGTGGTCATGTTCAAATTAGTGAGTTGAAATAACTAGTGGGTAAATGATATAGTTTAGTGATAAATGAAAAGGTAAAAGAGATTTTAAATAAATAATAAATAAATAATATATGACATTAAGTCTTAAAAAATAACCATATAATTAGGCTTAAAAGTCCTATAAAAAATATAGTACTAAAAGGTTTAAAAGTCTCAAAAAAAGTAATTATCTAGTTATTAGCAGGAGATCATAAAAGAAATAACCATTCACCATTTCATGAGAAACTACATTCATAGACATCGCTAAAAACTTAAATAAGCCTTAATATACATAATAATATAATACATATAGCACCACTAATTTTATATAATAAGTTTATTCAATGCATGTCATCAATGTTGCATCGACGACATCTTAAATCTTATTTAACAATTATTTTAAATTGTTTCATCAACATTAACAGTTGTCTTAAATCTTTTTATCAATAACTATCTTAAATCTCTTTATAAAAAACAAACATTTTTAATCTCTTCGCTAACAATTATTTTAAATTCAATATAACAATTATCCTAAATTTATGAGGTGACTTAAGAATAAACTCGTTAAGTTAAAGATAATAATTAAGTTAAGTCAACAAGTCTTCAGTAATAAAGCACCCCAACTTATGCTCTTAGAGTCTCATAGTAGTTTCTCTTTGATAATATGCCACAAAGGGACATAGTTGCCTGGAATGAAAAGCTCACTACGTATGCACAGAGGAGGAGTATATAGGAAGCCAAGAAGCTCTTTGATTCAATGCCAGGGCGGAATGTTCTGTCGTGAATTGATTTTAGCATTTTCCCATCGTGGGAAAGCTGAGGAGGTTAACAAAGTGTTTAACCCAGGACCAGGGGTGAATGTTAGTAACAGGGCTATGCATAGACAAAGGGTCACTAGAAAAAGCACGTAACTGTTACGAAAAGATGCCGGAATGGAATGTTATCTCATATGATTATAGTAAATGCCGTGAATGGGCATTTGCAGGACTCGAAAACGTTGTTCGACTGAGGACACTGGTCACCTGGAACTGGATGGTTCGGGGGTATACTCGGCATTATCGTGTAGAAGAAGCCGAGGAGGTAATCGAGAGAATGCCCGGACAGATGTGATAACAATACTCACTAGGTATATCGATGTCGGAGTTTTTAACAAGGCTTGTGAGATCTTCTACAGGATGCCTTATCGAGACACTGTGTTTTGATTATCAGAGCGTTCTTTCAGGAGGTGAATGTGGAGAGAGCGGAGTGAGTCTCTCACGTAAGGACTTGGTGGCATGGAACGCCATGGTTGCCGGTCGGGAAGTGTCGAGAGAATGAACACATGGGACATCATTTCGTGGAACACGATGTTTACTGCATTTGCTCTGTCTGGGCATCTGCGTGAAGGGCAGAGCTTGTTCGAGAGAATGCCTCGGAGAGACCATGTTTCGTACAACGCAATGGTGGCGTTGTATTCAAAGAATGACGATGTTATACAAGCCAGAGAGGTCTTCCAAGGGATGCCAGAAGTGTCGTGGAACACTATTCTTCAGGGATATGCATGTAAGTGCAGCTGTCTTTATTGCACTTAAACCTAAATTTGTTCGTTCGTAATTCAGGGTTTTTTTTTTCAAAAATATAAGAAATATGACAAATTAGGGTTTATTGACGTTGGGGTTATGGCGGCGCCCGATCCGGATTGTCTAGAGAAATGGGAGAGAGCACTAGAACCATGGTGGTCCAACGTGCGAAAGCTAGGCAAGGATGTGTTGGATCTGTCGGCGCCTGTGGATATACCAGTGGTTAGGGGTCCGGACGAGGGAATCAGGAGGCTCTTCGTGAGGAGGGATTTCGATTCCCTGTATACATCAGTCCTTGCAGTGAAGCACTGGAACTGGTTGGTTCACCTGACTGGGAACTCGGGGATTGGCAAGTCTGCCTTCCTGTGGTACTTCATCATCCGATTCGCCATCGACATGGGGAAGAAGAAGAAACCGTTTGTGCTTGTCTACCAATCGGGCAATTTCATTTGGAGTTTCGACTCAAACGGCAAAGTGAAGCTGACTCCGAAATCCCAGTTCCACGCGACCTCTCTCGATTGCGTAAATTGGCACTTAATTAATCAGAAGGTTGAGCGTTTGGACGCTCTGGGCCGCATGGTGCTGGTTGCAGCGTCTCCGAATCCCGACAACGTGAAGAATGCTTATCCAGACAGACATCTCGCTACAGTCTACATGTATCCTTGGGATAGAGACGAGTTCAACGCCTTGACTAAGCTCTGGGAGGAGGAAGCTAGCCGGTTGGAGAAGGAAGCTAGCAGGTTGAAGGAAGAAGCTAGCCGGTTGGAGACGCAGCAGTTGGAGAAGGGAGCTAGTGAGCTCCAGGGCTGCTCCGACATGATGGAAGATGAACTCGAGAATAGTGAGCTCCAGGGCTGCTCCGATATGATGGAAGATGAACTCGAGAATACTTCCGAGGTTCAAGAGAATGAAGGAGAAGATGCAGACGATAAGGCGATGGATCTGAGAGACAAGGCAAGGGAGATCCGCATTCGCGTCGGGGCAGCAGACACTTATTACAGGTGGTTTGGTGGAGTTCCTCGTAGGCTTTGGCAGCTTATAGTGGGCCAGCTGACCGATATTAAAATGGAAAGGTTGGTGGATGCACTCTCGAAGACGGATTTGGGAAAGGTGTATCTGGCAATAACTACTGGATCACAATCCGATGATATCTCGTGGATGCTGCTACACTTCAAAAGACCCCAAGCCGCTGATTGCAGCGATTACCTCATCGATTTTGCATCATCGAAGATCAAGTACAAGTTCACTTCGGGCATCGCAACTGCAAACCGTAACAACCTGAGATTCTTGCTGGACTCCACTGATCCCGCGCTTGGTGCTCTTCGCAGTTTCCTATTTGAACAGGAAGTTGTGGCAAAGGTTCTTCAGTCGGCAGTCAGTGCTGTTCTTATGGTGAGTTGAGTTGTGCTTTCTTTCCCGCTTGTCTCTGACCCCCGTTTTACAGGTCGATGATAAGCATTGCAGTACATGCAACTCGCGGACGGACAGGGGGAAAGGCCCTGTTAACTGGATCGCGTGGCGTTTGCAAAAAATGGTACCATCATCTGTGCGTCCTGCCCAAGGGAGCTCTGGCGCCGCCGAAGTGGCGATGCGAATCTTGCGAGGGAAAACCAGATGACGAGGTCTTAACTATCCGCAGGCTTCAACTGAGATACTATAGGGGCGATCTGAAAGAGGCGCTTTTTAAAGCTGGTAAGTATATTTGAGATAGACAAGATTTTAGCTTACGCTTCTGTACTGCAGGCGGATGCTGTTAATTACGTATGGAGGCCGCTGAGGAAGAACAATATTCCCCCTGGAACTTTGGGGCAAGCTACCACAGCTATGTATCATCCGGTTCCGTTTGAAGCTATTAAAGACGGAGTGGCTGCCTTGGAAGCCTGGAACAAGGAGTACAACAAGGAAGCCTACCCTAACAGGTTCCTGCTCTGCTTCTTCCTTTTGCAAGACAATTATCAAGACTTCGGCTACCAGAGCTACCGGAACAAGTGGCGGCGTGTGTCAAACAAGGGAGTGAGAGGTGAGCGTTGGTTTCTCTTAGGTTTCCCTTGCTTAGTTAACGGCTGGAATGTGCAGGAATTATGCAAGCTAAGGTCCTCATACAGACTTTTGATGATGTGGAGCAATGTGCAGATATTCCTGAGCCAGAAGATGCCGTAGAAAAGCTTGACGAGTTGGTGTTTGAGCCCATAGACTTCCAAGTCATGACCATGAGGCAGCTCAAGACTATGGCGCATGAAAACGGCCTTACTGGCTACTCTTCTCTTGGAAAGCAACAACTAATACAGAAGTTAGAGGCCCTGGTGATGGTTGACGAGGATGAAGACCTTGAGTTTGAAAGCAGGTATTATTCGCAAGTTGGCGCTATGGTCTCTCAGTGAATGGAGATTGCACCTTGAAAAACTCGCAATATGTAGAAATGTAGAAATGAGTGCGTTGAATAAAAAAGTTGCAATATGTAGTTGTCTCATCGGGTATGGATCGACTCATCATGCTGGAAGCAGGGATGTACCCTCCCAGCGGAGGTTGGTATTTCAGTCTTCCCAGTTGTTGGCAATCGCCAAGGTGTTCAGCCAGTCCTGTGCTTCGTCCGTCCCTTGAAGGAGGACATAGTCGTCGTCATCGGAGTCTTGACCAGTGATCATGTCGATCGATCGTCGCGCTTGTTGCTGAGAAAAATTCCGCTGGCTGTTCGATGCAGGAAACGGAGGTGTCCCAAAGTCAGGCCTGTTGGAGGAAGCTCAACGAGACTGGGACTTCCTTGTTGTGGGCTGCGGAAGCTGGCACGCTCCTCTAGGGTCGTTCGGTCCGACGGATCACTTTATCTGACTTGTGGGGAAGATGAGATGTGCGTCAGATCATGAAGAAGTAGGGGCCGGGATCCTCAAGCACAGGAGTGTATCGGACGGCAGGGACCTGTATCACGTAACGAGTGCGTATGTATATGCGTGTGCTAGAGATGCAAATTCGTAACACACACGCACACAATATATGTGCATGGATATAGATCAACTATATATATACATTTATACATGTGGAAATGTACTTGAATAGTGAAGCTATTGTTTCACATCAAGAAAGTTTGAAGGCTTTTTACTTTACTGTCGTAAACAAGTACATTAGAAAGATTAACTTGTCTTTTTATTTACTCCTCAACGTATTTTGACAACTTAGAAATATTTGTTTAAGAAACTAGCATGTGACTTGTTGTTCAAAAAAAACATTAGTGAAAATGTCTGTCAAATTCTTTTTATGAAAATCAAATTGCTTGATGAATATGTACATTAGGATCGAATTAAATTTATAAATTACTAATTTTAATTACCGATGATGAATATTTGTTTCAGGTATTTGAGAATCCTAACAAGTGAATCTGTCAGAGTTTTAATTTGAATGGCCAACATATGTGTCAGAGTTTTAAACCGGAGGGCCAACATGTGACAACACGTGGTCATCTAACCTTAATACCATGTATGAGTAATGTTAAGTCTTTTAAAATGACCTTAAGATTCTAACTCAAATGCTCAAATAGGTACGTGACTTAAGGTTCAACCTTAAGTCCTCTAGAGTGATTATCTTCCAATCCTAAAGGATAATCTAAGTAAATTTTAGGATCTTGCCTTAGAGATATAGATAGATGCCATAACCATACCAAGGAGACATGCCTCACACATTATCATCATTTACCCCTTGAGAAATCACTCTTATCCAGGAGTACAACCCTTTTTATGGTGACATGGGGGCCCTACTCATGATTAACCCTTAAGGGTTGGTGAAACCAAGTTATGCTCTAGTCCCAAGGTTAATACTTAGTGTCAACACGAGTCTGCGCCTGAAGTGAACATGAGTGTCGTGCTAATCAAACCCCTAAGTTTAAGTTTGGAGAACCCTAAGCACACGACCATGCAATTGTCTTACCAAAAGGCTCCTATTAATGAGCTTAGTATGTTCAACCCATGGACATGTACACACCACCCAAGGAGAACATCTCCCTAGCTAAGTGTGCCAACTAGCACACCTAATTATGAGACCGAACCTCCCTTGAATAAATGTCCAAGGCTTAACACCCTAATATGCTAGAGTATCCAACCCCTCGGTGTCAAACCCATGACACAACCCTAAAGGGTGTGCCTCGTGTTGTACTATCATAATTTTAATTTGAAGGGTAACACATGGTTTCAAGTGGCCTTTTGACGTTAATTTTATGTGTGAGCAACACCAAGTCTTATAAGACAACCCTCAGTGCCTAACTTAGATACCTAAATAAGCACAAGACTTAGGGTCCCACCTTAAGTCTTCTAAAATGACTATCCTAAGGATAATCCAAGTAGGCTTTAGGATTCTACCTTAAAAAGACCTAACAGACTCATGCTCAACCTCGTTAAGGAAACATACCTTGCACATACCCTGTGAGATAGCCAAGGCATAATAACTTACCCTTGAGGAATCACCTCATCGGGGAGTACAACCCTTTAAGGTGATAAAGGGTGCCTTGAACCATGACTAACCCCTAAGGGTTTGAGTGGTCAAGTTATACCTTAGTCATAAGGCTAGTACCTAGTGAGGACACAAGTGTGCACCGTAGGCAAACATGAGTGTTTTGCTAAGCAAACTCCCCAAGACTAGGTTTGAATAACCTTAAATACACAAACCCAACAAGTGCCTCACGAAAGGGCTCATACTAATAAGCTTAGATTGTTCAACCCTGGATCCAAGGAGAACACCCTATAGCCAAGTGTGCCATTAGCACACCTAGTTAAGAGACTTAACCTCCCTTGAGCAATGCCCAAGGTTAGCACCCTAATGTGAGCACATGTACGCCTGCTTACTAGAGTACCAACCCCTCAACGTTAACCCCATGAGACAACCCCAAAAGGTGGGCCTTGGCATTATACTATGTGCTATTGTCATAGTTCTAACCTGGTGAGTTGACTACCTGGGTAAAGATTATGGATATGTAGGATATGTGGGCAAAAAGACCCAAGCGGACCTGGGTCATCATGACTAGGGGCCCTTTCATAAACACCAATTGGCCCTTTGCCTAGTTGGCATAAGGGGAGAGGCAAAGGTTATAACAACTATCTAGCCTAGTGTCACATGGAGATGTGACACTGTTTCCCATATGAGCTATCATGCCATAGCCCCTTAGATTCAAGAGATGCATAGGTGCCACAAATGTGGCTCTCAATGCTAACTCTAGAACTCCTATGTAGAACTCAGTAAGGAAAACCCTTGTCAACCTTAGAACCCACGATCACAATTGAAACAATGACATGAAGTGCCTTGCTTAACTGTGAGTGCTGCTCTTAACTTGACAAGGGTAAGCTACCTCGAAGGTGGGATGTACCCCTATGTTTAGAAGTTGAGGCGGCACAATAGAGGGTTGTGCCTTAACGACACAAGCTAGAGTTTACACCAAGAGAAGAGTAACGAACTCAATCATGAACTTAAAAACCTGACTCTTACATACTCTACCTTATTTATGTAATAGACCCCCCCCCTTTTTCCTATATGTGTAAGTAGGCTGGCACATAATTTCAACCCTTAGTTAAATTAACAAGATGAGTTTATAACTTAACCCTAAACCCTACTCAAGGGGGTGGGGGTTTTAAGCGTGGGTTAGGGCAACCATAGGGGTGTTCCTAACCCTACTTAATACACTGAACTCATCTGCATTAACAATTAGCCTAACTAGGACGTCAAAATTGAGGGTGGGTTTTTTAGAAAGAAAGTAAGTGCTATCTTCACTTAGAGTTTCTTACAATATTTAAGGATAGCTGGCTGGACTAACCCTAAACACCTAAGTGCACTAAGCAAGGTTGTTTCTCACTACATTTAGGGTCCATCAACATAGTACATTAGGTAATAACAATTAACTTTCAAAGTAAAGCGTCAAGTCATAGTAAAAACTATGACATGTATTGTGATATTTAGCCTAGTATTCATGTGACACTGTTTCTAAATATGTGGGTTATTTTTGGAATTCCCTTAAGGGTACTTGGTGCCACATTCATGGCTTATAAATGCTAACTTAGAACCCCTCTTTATGAACTTTCAAAAATATGGTAAAGGGAACTTATCAATCAAGATTCATGCCCATAGTTGAATAAGGACATGGAGGTACCCTGCTTAACCATGAGTGCTGCTCTTAGCTTGACACAAATTCACTAACATTAAGGTTAAGCTACCTCGAAGATGGACGTACCTCTAGATTTAAAAGTTGAGGTGGCACAACGAAGGGTTGTGCCTTTACAGCACAAGTTAAAGTTTGCTCCAGTAGAAGAATAATAAGCTCAGTTATGAATCAAAGAACTTTTATCCCCCTTGTTTTCCTATTTTGTAAAGTGGGCTATGATGAAATCTCATTTCTAATAGGAATATATTTGGTGAGTTTTAACCTTATGACCCATCCCTAACCTAAGGGGTTTAGGGCGTGGGGTTAGGTCAACCCTAAGGGTGTTTTTATTTATATTCGACACGTTGAACTCACAAAAACCAATTAGAAACTTAATGGGTAATGAAAAATGAGGGTTCTTGAAAAGTACCTAATGACACCTGTTTGACCATCACAAGATACCAAGCAAGTATGTTTCCTCAACACCTAGAACTTGTCAACATAGTTCGATAAGTAACAATAGTCAATGTTTAAAATAAAGAGCATTCATAGTAAAAACTATGACAACGTGGTTGCTAAGTGGTCATTTGATGTTAACATTTTGTGTGAGTAAAGTTAAATTTTCCAAAATGATCCCTAGAGTTTGACTTAGATGCCTAAATAAATACAAGACTTAGGGTTTTATAAAAAGTCCTTTAGAATGACTATCTTTTAAACCTTAAAGGATAACTCGAGTAAACTTTAAGATCTTGTCCATATGAAGTAAGCCTTCTATCCCACGAAGTGAGACTCGAAACCCATGAAGTGAGCCTCCATGCCCACATCCCTCATAATTTATAAAAAAAATAGTAACTTTTTAATTAAAAGTTACTCTTATGTAGCTGATGTCAAGCAGTAATCTTCAAAGTGCATTTGAGAGTGTGACTGCGTGTGTTTGAACAAGTAGTCTAAGACCATAATTTACTCATTTGGATGGTAATGTGTACTGGATGTGTGCATATATATCTACTTACATTTTGTAATATTATTCATATGTACACACAATGACACGTGTGCACATGGAAGCTGCCAAAAAAGAGCCCACTTTGTACTTGTTCACTAGCCTAGCCACACCATGGAGTCCTCTTTAACTTGGCCCTACAAGGTGAAAAAAAGCTTAAATTATATTTTATATATTAATTTAATAAAGATGACTTAATCCTAACTCTGCCATTTTAAAAAATATGGCCTAAGTATATTCACTTTGGCGGAGCCACTGTATTATTGGCTAATTTTGAAGGGCCGTATATAATGAAACACTGTTACATTTGATCCGTAGCTAACACTAAATTTCTCAAGATTAGGAATTTCCTTACCGGCCTGAAAAATATGGACTCAACGATTGAGCTTGCAGTGGTATTCTTATTTACTGCATCTTAATAATTGCAGACAGTATCTTCTGGCAGTACCGACGTAAACACAAAGATCAACTTAAGGTACCTCCGGGTAGATTCGGGTGGCCCCTAATTGGGGAGACATTCAAATGGATGGGGCAGAGCGAGCAAACCGAGTAACTACCTTCTTTGAGGAGAGAATGGCAAAGTTCGGTGCTATCTTCAAGACTCGTTACATTGGTCAGCTGACTGTTGTCTTACCAAGTCCATCTGGGAATAAATTCTTGTTCTCCAACGAAGATAACCTGGTTGTTAATGCCTGGCCCAAGGTAAGTGTATATAGCACCCTTAGAATTTCTAATTTACTGTCTTGTACATGAATTAGAGGAAATATCGGATCGGTCCAGAAATTAATTAATTTAATATTTAGTAGTAATTCATCGTAATTTAACAATTTAATTTAAACAAGGGTTACATTTCCTATATCAACGTGCCACCGCTTACCAGTGATATATGCCGTAGTAAAAAAATGCTACGGATTAATAATTAAATTAAATTAATAATTAAATTAGTAATTAAACATTTCCGTAACATTTTTCTACTACGGATTTAATCACTGCCGCCTACCTTACATGTAACGTATGCACACGTGTGCATATGCGTATGCACATATATTTTAACCTGTAGTAAATTAATAAATATTCTCTCTCTTTTTTATATAAATTTAAGTACAATATACAACAATTCCTTATGCAGATAACCATTGCGTTACTTGGTGAGCATTCATTATCAGT
Source organism: Selaginella tamariscina (assembly GCA_003024785.1). Classification (NCBI taxonomy): domain Eukaryota; kingdom Viridiplantae; phylum Streptophyta; class Lycopodiopsida; order Selaginellales; family Selaginellaceae; genus Selaginella; species Selaginella tamariscina. The sequence goes on from PUQB01000682.1 coordinate 56,519, forward strand.
CAAGAATGGACAAGAGCACAGGAGATTAAAGCAACAATACATGGCATTTCTTAAGCCAGAGGCATTACAGAGATACATACCCAAGGCGAGTATAATAGCTAAAAACCACATATCAAAATGGAATACTAACCAACAGGTTTTAATATACAACTCAATGAAGGCTTTCACATTTTCATTAGTCTGCAGTCTCCTACTAGGTTTAGAGGTTGAAGGGTCACAGGAGAAACTTAGGGGTTCATTTTATGAATATGTCAAGGGTCTATTCTCTCTCCCTGTGAATATTCCTGGTACAAGATGTTACAAGGCCTTCAGAGCGAGGGAAACTATATTCAATTTGTTTGATCCTGTTATTTTAAATAAGAGAAAGGAATTAGAATATATCAAGGATAATACTAAGAATATTCTTTTTGTTTTTCTTACTGCATGTGATGAGAATGGGAAACTCATGAATACAACTGAGATTAAGAATAATTTACTCTTGTTACTGTTCGCAGGGCATGATACTAATTCATCTGCTCTTACTATGACCATCAAGTTGTTGGCTGAAAATCCTTACTGGAAAGAACAACTTCTTAAAGGTACTTTCACATTTATTATCTATTTGTGTGTGTGTGTCCGTGCGCCCGGGCTTGTGTGAATATGTAATGTGCAGAACATATGGAAATAAGGGAAAGCAAGAGTGAGCAACAACACTACTTGCTCAACTGGGAAGACTTGAAGAAGATGAAATGGACATGGAAAGTCGCCATGGAATCCATGAGGTTATATCCCCCAGTTCAAGGCTCATTTAGAAAGGCCACAAAGGATTTCGAGTTTGCCGGATATCTCATTCCCAAAGGATGGCAAGTATGCATATACACACACAAGAACGTTTATATTCATCACTTTGCTCTATATTATTGAAGTTGCATTGGACGGTTAAAACTACCCGGTTAAAACCCGAGTACTTCCCCGAGCCGGAGAAGTTTGACCCACGTAGATTCGATGGTAGTGGACCAGAACCATATGTGTTTACTCCATTCGGAGGAGGGCCTCGTATGTGTCCAGGCAATGAGTTTGCGAGGATGGAGTTTCTGGTTTTTATACACTACTTAGTGTTAAATTACGACTGGCATTTAGTAATGGAGAACGAAAGAGTGAGTAGTGATCCTATGCCATTGCCTGTTCATGGCCTTCCTGTTAATCTCACCAAGAGGTAGTGTTGCACTTGCATATGTGTTTACTTATACGTGTAATATAAATTTAAGAGAATTGAAAATGTTATAAATAAAATAATCTGGAAAATATGTAATAAATGATCTTGACTAGTGTAAGTACCGAGGATTAAAAATCGAGAAGTACTGAATGAAGAATAGGTATGTGGTTGGTCCAAAAAATTAAGCACCATTCTATTTATTATAAAAGGGTATTAAATAAGTTTTAGAATAATTAAATTAAATTCGTAAGACAGATCATATAGGGTTATTAATGATTTATTTTAATATAGTATTGAGCATGTAGTGATATTTTAATGAGAAGTATTTTCGAAGAAGTTGTAGAACTTGTTGAAAAGAATGTAATTTGGATGAGATATACTTGAAGTTGCAAGGAACATTTGAAAATTATTTCAACTTTAAGAATATGTTGTGGGTACCAGTAGAGGAGAAACAAGAGTTTTTTTATAGAGTTCTTTAGATGGGAAGTTGTTATAGAAAAGAGGATTAGCAAAAATCGGGCTTCGTACAACGGGCTTTTCGCATATTCCCGAATATCCAGGAATATTCGAAATAAATGGGAATATTCTAGAATATTCTGCCAAGTAGATTATCTTTAACTTTCAATATAAAATGCCGACCAACAAGTGAAAAACGCTAATTATTTGCCGACTAGACTTTACTATACCGACTGGACTTAAAAGGTCGCAGGTTCGACATTGCGCTTGCAATCAACCAATAACCGATGCACTTCTGCTGGAGTAAGGGTCCGCCTCTGTAAGAAGTAAGTAATCGTTGGGTCCAATCCAAGAACATGAGTGTACACAAAATACATGTGTTGGCAGGGGCTCCAGTTCTTGGCTTTCTGAAAAGTTGCACAAGTGCATGACGGAACAGTAGAAATTGTTACCTTAGCAGATTGCATGCCTGCAGAGACAATGAAGGCCTCAGTCTTCCCTCTTTGAACCACCTCCACGTTGTTGATCCGACCTTGAAGAATCTTTGCCTGGTTGTAATGTTTCTCATGTTCCTTGGACATTCTTGTTGGTGTTCGCACACTCCGTCCATGGTATGTTGGTACTCTATGTGCTCCCTCTCCTCTTGGTGGTGATGGTGTTCGATCCATTCGGCTACTACTGTCGTCTACCATTTCTTCAAATCCCTCCAACTTGAATCCTGCTTTCAGAAGAGCTTCAACCTCATTTGCATTCAAGTTTGTTCCTTTTTGAACTGGCCAAACCTCTGGAACTTCTGGAATACTCTCAGGAGGAATCCCTGCATATGGTCGTCTGAAGCAACAAGAATCGCGTGGGCAGAACCATAACATCTGATGAGTGAACTCAATGTTCCCAAATGCATTTGTATATTGCCGTCTACCGTGAAATCCTGGTGCCGGTACACGATGTGGATATCCTATGGGTCTGCCACACTTGCTGTTACCGTCCTGAGTGAGACCTAGACATTTCACCTGACTTGCCTCCCCAATGCGTCTGATGGCCCACTGAGTCATCAACGTCTCTCTTTCAGTGACATTGACATCTTGAAACTTGAGTTTTTTCCTGCGTGCATTTGGGATGACTTGTTTGCATATTGTGTGTCATGTCTATGTGTACGAAGCGCATCAATCCCATGGTCCCCAGTTGACGGTTGACGAACGGTTCGAACACGAACATTTGTTGTAGAGGCAAACTCTGGACTTGCAAGATGCTCTTCATCACTAACAAGATTTGCAAAAGTTGTTGGAGACACTGATTTTCCCGCTGAAAGTTTCTGCTGTGCACGTTTCAGAAGAGTTTCCATGGAAGGACCTGTGCCTGAATATCTCCCTTCAAATGATGCCTTGACCTTTGCACTTTGGAAAACAGCATCTGTTAAATCTAACATTGTTGCCTCCAACAAAGGAACACGCTTCGTCAGCCTTGCTCTTCGTGCTCTTGCATGAACAACTTCGGAGTTGTTAGTGGTAGGCACATTCGCAACACCATCTTCTGTCAAGTCAATTATCTCTGTCATGGAAATATGATCTTCATGTCTTGCCCACCATGACAGCCATGTTTGCAAAGCGCTAACGTTACTGGACCTGCCTTCCCAAAATGACTCCAACATTACTCGTCGTTCCAACTTATCTTGGTTGGTTAGTGCTGCAGGCCATGAGCGTGCAAGGTTCATGTGCTCCTCCCTGTGTTCCTCAAGTATCCACTTCTTTGTAACTTGACGCACTGACTGCATGTAATGGAACAAACAACTCCTTTCTCTTCCTTCATCTTTGACCCATTGTTGAAAACTTGACGCAATGCTAACCAAATTGCACCTGACTCATCTGACATGAACCCCGCAAAGTTCACATTATGAAGTCCTTGCTTGCTGCACACTTGAAGCATAGTGTTCAAAAATTTGATCACCGCCACACTATCCTCCCTGATCATGTCACCATAAGCAAGTGTCACCATCGACCTTAAACTACACAAACATAAGTGCATTATATTAGTAAGTATTTTAAAACATAGATATGTTAATACTTACAATGGATCATAGAGATGTATTCCCAGTGTACACCAATCATCAATACGATATGTGTGGTCTAGCACCACCCTGCTGTTCGAGATCACCTCCAGATTGACACCTTCTAATGTAGTCTATTCCGGATCCTGGGCCGGCAACCGTCATTTTGAAGATTAAAGGCTGCTCTTCAGCTCCGTTGAGGTCCATTCCGGGTATGTGGATAACATGTATGAATGGGATTGATAGCTTCTTCTTTAATGCAGAAGTCCTTCGTAACCTTCTTTGAAACGAGTGTCTCTTGTTCTAGCCTGAGATATCCATTCTCTTGTTCTACAGTGGAAAGGTTAAGCATCTCCAAAAGAAAATAATTTTTTTGCTTACCGACGGTGATTTGTGAGTGGTAGTAGATCTGACAGAACCTTGTTGTATGATACATCTCCAGAATCTGATAAGCTGATGAACGGACATGTTTCCTTTACGCATTTTATGTGGCCAATACATGAACTGGACTAACACGAGCTGGAACATTCCAATGTGTTGTGAGCGTTGAGTCCAGTAATCACACCCATCCTTTTATTCATCCCTTTGTACTTGTCCTTCATTGTTTCGTGTGTGGCAACTCGTAAATCACATTTCCGTTGCAATCTTCTGGGACCTCAGCAACTTGCTGAATCGATGACGAGACCACCAGTTGCTTCCCAATCCTACATCTCTGACTATTGCGAAGTATTGTTACCATAGAATTGTCCCGATCTGTTGTCTCCAACCGGAATAGCGGTCCTTTGGAAGGAAGAAGTGTGTAATACACAAAACTGCTAGCTCTTGCCCCTTCTGGTTCTACCTCAACATTCGCAGCATCTCCACCAACAACAGACATCAAATGCAGCACTTTAAAAGATTGCCAAGGTGGAATGTCAAATGCAGACCTGAGATCTGTTTCAAAGACAAATGCAATACCATCTTCATCTGCAGGGAAGTCCTTGTCAACACCATTGTAGCTGATTCTTGCCATGTAGCAAAAATGGAACAAACAAAAGTTAAAATTCAAAGACAATGAACATATTACACACGATGGTTAATGTGTTTGTTAGTCGTGAGGCAATCATTTCATTGACAAATATTAAAAATAATATTAATTGCGTGCGTCTGGGTAGAAGAGTGAAATTAATTTACTGCGTCTGGGTAGGTTTTTTGTAAATTAAAAAGTTTTACTATGTACAAGTGGCGATCATGCATGCAATATGTTTACAGAAATTAGGTTGGTTTTTAATTGATTTAGGGCGGCTAGGGTTTTGCAATTAGGGCGGCTAGGGCAGCTAGGGCGGCTAGGTTTTCGTGGAGCAGGGGCTCATTTGGGGGCATAGCGTGGAGCAAGTGTGGCTCCAGGGATTAATCACAATAGGCTTCCATTGAGGGGGTGAGTATTTTCTGATTTCTTCATGATCTGCTCATGATCTTTTCATGATCTGTTCATCTTTTTACATCTCTTCACAGTTGCAAGAAATCCGAGTCGGCCTGCCGACTCGGACTGACTTCGTTGTCCGTCCCAGTCGGCAGGCCGACTGGGGTGGACTGTTCCAGATCCAGTCAACATTTTGACCGGGGTTGACTGTTCCAGCCCCAGTCAGCATTTTGACTAGGGTTGACTGTTCTAGTCCCACCTAGCATTTTGACTGGGCCTTTTGTTCCCAGTCCCAGTCGCATGCCGACTGGGCCTCCCTTTGTTGCCAGTCCCAGTCGGCATGCCGACTGGGCCTCCCTTTGATGCCATCCCAGTCGGCATGCCGACTGGGCTCCCTTTGTTGCGAGTCCCAGTCGGCATGCCGACTGGGACTCCCTTTGATGCCAGTCCCAGTCGGCATGCCGACTGGGCCTCCCTTTGTTGCCAGGCCCAGTCGGCATGCACGACTGGGACTCCCTTTGTTGCCAGTCCAGTCGGCATGCCGACTGGGCCTCCCTTTGTTGCCAGGCCCAGTCGGCATGCCGACTGGGACTCCCTTTGATGCCAGGCCCAGTCGGCACGCCACTGGGACTTATAGCAACTGCTCTCTCAGTCGGCACGCCGACTGTGAGGGCTAGTATGTTTTTTTATTTTTATTAAACATCTTTGAACATTTATTACAGTTTTTTGTTAAACCTTATTGCTTTTGTAGATGCGCTCTTCACAACGTTTATAAGAAAAGAAGATGAAGGAGTACTGAGAGAGAAGCAGAAAGCTAGAGCTGCAATTCAGAGAGGGCGTCGGGGTCGTGGGAGAGGAAGTAGGAAGCTGGCTGTGGTTCAGGAACAAGGACCTTCAAGTGATGCTCCAGTTGAACAGGCAAGCCAGCAGGACTGGTCAGGAGAGCAAGAGGATGTAGTTCAACCCCAACAAGAACAATCAGACTTTGTTGAAGAAGTTGAGGATGATGTCTTACCACAGGAGACACAGGAGCAGACAGAAGGCACACAAGCCTCATGCGCAGTGACTTTGTCGAGTGACGAAGAGGATGAACCCAAGACAAGAAGAGACGACGCAAAGCTGCTGGAGATTCAGAGGCTGCTAAGAAGAAGAAGAAGGGAAAGCAGAAGTGCCAGATAATGAGGAAGTTTACAACATTGCAGCCAGCATGCATTCGGAGAGTGCAGTGCGTCTTCTCGCGAAGATCACAATCCGAGAATATGGAGAGGCACCGGATGTCCCTATTTGCCGAATTCTGGGAAATGAGCAGGTGCGGAGAGTCAATCCAGCGGATCTGGAATCTTTGACTAGGAGTTTCAAGAAGGCAGTTGGTTATTTGCGCAACACCACTCAGTTCATCCTTCAAGTTGGGGACCCCATGACAGATGCAGATCTGGCAGCATTGAGAAGCGATGAAGCGATGTATGCTCAGCATTTGGCTTTTGAGGAGGAGCTTCAGTCGACATGTTCCGGCAATGGGCACCAATGCTTTCGATGAAGAAGTTCATCTGTTGGGATGGTAATCACAGGCTAAAGGTGCTTCAGAAGCTGTACACAGAAGACACGGAAGATAAGAATCAGTGGGCAGTGAGAGTGCGTTCAGGCTTCATCCGTGCTGGGGTCATGGATAATCTTCAGCTTGTGACAATGTTTCAGCAAATTAATAGGTAAACATAGTGACCTCTAGATCATAGGATTAACTAACTTCGATTTTCAAATATGCAGTTCCTCCGCAACGGCAGTGCAAACCACACTGCCACATCTTCTGCTATCTGTGAAGACATGTTGCACCAGTGAGGAGGGCACAGCGAAGATCTTGGCCAGGCTCAGTGACAAGGAACGAGATGACATAAGAAAGTGGAAGGAAAGCGACTGGACAACAAGCTTGGCATCCACTTCCGAATTTGATCTGTGCAAAGATTTTTTTGAGGTACCACGTCTCACACTTATATACTTAGTTGATTACGTCTGTGAATTACAGAGTGAGATTGAGGATGATCTTGAGAAGGCTGCAAGGGCATCCAAAGGCAACAAATACCAGGAGCAACAACAGGTCTACATTAAGCATGACAAGCGCATGATGAAGATCTTAGCCATCATCGATCCTGCATTGGGTGAAGAGTGGTTCGACAAGGTGACCCAAATCACATGGAAACAATGCAGATGGATGGGGTTGGAAAAGCTGTACGCGCTTTCAAGGGCGAGAATTCCAAACGAGACGAGAATCATGTACTTCAATAAACTGGTACGTCTCGATCTGAAGAGAGAGCAAGAGACACTTGGATTGCCGGGTGTTCAGGATAAGGAGTGGATAAGGTGGTTTACTATCGATTTGTATTGGCGGCAATCAGAGAGGAGGCAGTACAGATTCTCACGGGACTCATCGAGGATGGCGAGTGGAGCAGGCCGGTTACAGATTTCACGACTTGCGATGAAGTGCGGGTAAAATGCAAGAACGTGATGTTCCAGCCATTCCATGAGTGTGTGAAGTTCACTTACTCCATAGAGCCGAAAGAGTTCCTCGAACACGAAGAGACAGCAAGAAGGATGATTTGGAGGTAAGGATGATCTTCTTGACATTGTTACATTCTGACACTACTATATGTTCATTACAGGTATGTCGCAGCGAGAAAGGTGCCTCACACACAGACTATGGTATTCTGGTCAGATTACATGGAAGCACCACACATGTGGTCGAAGACAAGATCTGGCCTGACAGAGTTCGACGTGTAACGTACCGTTCTGGCTTGATTATCCACCTGGGCAACCACCAACATGGGAGAAGGATCTCTACAATGAACACTCAAAAGATCTCCCATGCATCTCATGGGATCCGGCAGAGGTCGACTTCATTAAGAAGACAAAGGCCAAGGCAAAGCGGCGTCAGCCTGTGCAGCAGTCAAAGAAGACCTCAGATACAGTAGCTGGCACCTCCACTACTCGCGATCCAGCTGCTTCTTCAATTTATCTGAAGTGCTACCATCGCAGGGAACCATGGACATCAAGGATGACTTGGTCACATTCGTCCCTTCACTTGCTACAACTCGAGGTGATAATTTCTTGGCGATTGATGACATCGAGGAGATGCAACAGGCCGTGCTCACGGATGAGAAGGAAGAGGAGGTTCCTGACGCTAGACTGGTTCCTTATAGAAAAGTTCAGACACAGGTGGCCAGGTACCATACAGCTGACAGCCAGACTCGCTACCAGCATATTGCGGGAGAATATGGTTTCAACTTGGTGATCTTCGACCTTCCAAATGGGACCTTGCCAGGAAATACAACGAGTGATACGCCATACCTCTACCTTGATCCAGTGAAGTTCGATGAAGCACTCCAGTTTGCAGGTATGCATATGGCTGCAAATGGTTGGTTGGTTGTGTTTGCTGCAGCAAACACCTGGGATCAAGTTGTCCGAGCTGCAAGTGTGGTGGACCTTCAACTTGCTGCAACGTACTACATCTACAGAGGGCGTGGTTGGGGCTACCGCAACAAGATGAAGGTACTTTTTTCTTTATTCATGAAGTTCATTAATGATTTTTGATGTTTTAACAGGAGAGCATCCTGCTCCTTCTTGTCTTCCAAGATGCATCTAGAGGATTGCGCGATAATCCCTGCGTTTGTCATCAACAATTCTTGTTGATAATCCTGAGCGGTTCCAAGAACCATGGTAGGCATTTCATTTCAACAATTAAGTATTTACCATTATCTTCACATGCAGGATGGACTACCAACCGAAGAGCACTCGATTGATGCAGCTCGTGATAGAACGACTCACCCGGCCAGGTGATCTTATCTGGGATATAGGCAGTGGTACGGGGTCCTCAATGCTTGCAGCTATCGAGCTGGGGAGAAACATTGTTGGGACTGAGAAGAACCCTGAGCTCGGGAGAATTGCTATGAACAGGATTAAAGAGAACATCCAGCCAGAGGAAATCCCAACCCAACCAATAGCGACGTCAAGTAGGACTGGTGGTTCACGAATTGCAGCATTGCTCAATCGTAAGAAGAAGTGACAAGTGTTGAATTGTACTCTTTGGTGTTGAAATAAAACTTTAATAATACAGTATAAACATGGCTATGATTAAATATTTTTTGTTGTTAATTGCCGACTGAGCCAAAATCCTAAATTCTAAGAATATTTAGGAATATTCTGGTAGATTCTTTAGAATATTCCGGGTCCAAGCCCGGAAGCCGGAAGCCCGGAAGCCCTCTTTTTGTCAGGACTCTATAGAAAATCATGCTTATGTTCTTAATTACAATCTCCAGTTGAATAGTATTGAAAAGTTCATTATTACAACATAGTTATAATGTACAGCCCTACAATTAGTTGTTTAGGGTTTGACTTATTCATACATGCTTTTGTTATAGATGTGGCTCTATTAATTTTTAAATGGCATAATGGTTTGTTTTGTTTTAAGCATATTATTCTTGCAAATGTGAATCATGCTTAGTAAATTAAGACGAATATGGTTGCTCGTTCTCCAAGTCTGATTTTTATTTCCACAATACATGCTTTACCATGTAATGTTCATAATTAAATCACGGCACACACCAAGATCAAACCTCAACCCTGGCGGATTGTACGCGCTGCACAACGGCTCACATTCGTGCTCGCGAAGAACCCTAAAACAGGGGTCCAAACCCTAGTATATTGAAGCATCAGTTTATGTCTCAACACTCCCTTGTAAACTGGTGCTCAAAAGACTCCGAGGCCCCCTTGGAACAAAGCGAAACTTGGTCGAGCCCAGCAGTTTGGTGAGCATGTCTGCCACCATCTCATCCGCAGAAGAATGAGCCACCTTCACCAAACCGCCTTCTACAAGCTCCCGAACGTAATGAAGCTGAATGAGTACATGCTTGGTCTGTCCATGATAGACGGGGTTCTTGCTCATAGCAATGCTACTCTGATTGTCACACCAACTAAGCATGGGGTTCGTTGTACCGCTCCAAGCTCCTATAAGAGTCCCCACATCCATATAAGCTCCTTGCATTCAGAAGTGAGGGCAATGTACTCAGCCTTTGCAGATGAAAGGGCCACCACACTCTGCCTCTTGCTCCCCCACGCAATCGAGGCCTCGCACAATTCCAAAGAGTAGCCAATGGTGGACCGAGCTCCTTTGTTTGTCCCCCAACTTGCATCAGTGTAAGTGACCAGCTGAGTGTCACGGCCTGAGAAGCATAGGCTGTGGTGAGGCGTTCCCTTTAGGTACCTGAGTACATGTTTGGCAGCCTTCCAATGGCCAAACTTGGAGCAGATCCAAACTGGCTAAGCAGCACAGTGGCATATGCTATGTCCGGTCTAGAGGAAGACGCCAGAAACATCAAGCAACCTATGAGGCTGCGGTACGGAATCTCAGAATTACATATCTCTCCTCCCGTCTGAGGCGAGTTCAGATTGATAGCACCGACGAGCATGGGAGTTTCAACTGGACGGCAGTTCTACATACCAAATCGAGAGAGAAGAGATTGCACATAGTGCTGCTAGTGAATCTTCAAAGTCCCAGCCTACATATCCCGCTCAATTTATAGGCCCAAGAACGTCTTCACCTCTCCCATGTTCTTCATCCGAAACCGTTGTGCCAAACTTGCTTTCAACCTGCCAATCCCGTCTTCATCACCTCCAGTGATGAGAAGATCATCCACATACATGGCAATAATGATCCGTCCATGACCAACTCTTCGCACATAGACATTGGAATCACTGTGTGTTCTCCGAAAGCCTTGTTGACGCAAAGCTTCATCAAACTTCTGGTACCACACCCGAGAAGCTTGCTTGAGACCATACAAGGCCTTGTTAAGGCGCCAGGCTCGAGTTGTGTCCCCATGCCCGGGAAAGCCTAGGGGAATGCGCATGAAGATCTCCTCATGCAAATTCCCATGCAAGAACGCGGTCTTCACATCCATCTGGTGCACTTGCCACCTCTTGGCGTTAGCAAGTGCTAAGAGTGCGCAGACACTAGGCAACTTCACCACAGGCGAAAATGTCTCCTTGTAGTCAACTCCTCGCACCTGGGTGAAGCCTTTTGCCCCGAGTCTAGCTTTGTGTCTGACATCCCCAGTCAGGGGATCCACTGTCCGTTTGAAGACCCACTTGTAGTCAACAAGTCGACGTTGGTGTGGGGTGTCACAACCCGATACAGGATACAGGATTCCGGATACAGGATACAGGATGCAGGATTTCGGATACAGGATACGGGTTACAGGATATGCCTGCAGGATATTCCTACAGGATATACCTACAGGATATTCCTACAGGATATGCCTATAGGATATGCTACAGGATATACCTAGAGGATAAGGGACACTATTCTTAGCTCATGACTAGATTAGACTCATGACTAGATTAGCTTGGAGTTGTGAGCATAAAAGCTCCGACCTAATTGTTGTACAATCAGTTACTATCAACACCAGTCATTCTACGATCATTCTTGTTCTTGTCTTGTCTTGCTCCTTTGCCTCCTTCTCTTGTCTCGCTCCTGGATCCTGTCCTGTTCCTATCTCGCTCCTAGATCCAGTCCTGTTCCTGTCTTGTTCCTGAATCCAGTCTTGCTCCCGGATCCTATCCTGATCCTGTCTTGCTCTTGGATCCGTCCTGTTCCTGTTCATGTTCCTAGTCCTGTCCTACTCCTAATTCCTAAGTTCTCAGTTCCCGTCCTGCTCCCTGTTCTGCTATCCTGTTCCGGTTCCTATCCTGCTCCTTGTCCTGCTATCCTACTCCGGTTCCTATCCTGCTCCTGTCCTGCTATCCTACTCCGGTTCCTATCCTGCTCCTTGTCCTGCTATCCTGCTCCTTGTCCCTATCCTGCTCCTCCTGCTATCCTGCTCCTTGTCCTGCTATCCTGCTCCAGTTCCTATCCTGCTCCTTGTCCTGCTATCCTGCTCCAGTTCCTATCTTGTCCTACTCCTGAGTTCCTAGTTCCTGTCTTGTTTCTATCCTGCTCCTGAGTCAAGCCTTCCTATTCTTGGAATCCTGCTCACTTTCCTATTTCCTGGATCGTGGCTTGACAGTTTGATAGTAACTGCTTCATAGTTCTCCGTTTTTCACTACCTTTTCTTGATTCTTTTCCTTCATTTTCCTCCTTTTTTCTTTCATAGATCATGGCCGTTTTTGAGCAGATTCAACGCGAGCACCAAATGTTGCTTCATGAGCTGGCCACTTTGCGCCAAGTGGTCACCGATCTGCAAGGCTCCACCCATGCGGCACATGCAGCTGCTGATGCATCCTCCAAGGCTGCTGCGCAGGCTCTCTCTCAGGCATCGGTGGTTCCTTCTTCATCGAACTTTTCTCCGGAGCCGAAGATCAGCATGCCAGAAAGTTCAGTGGCAACCGTGCCGATTTCCAAGGTTTCCTGAATCAAATCCGGCTCTTGATCCGCATGCAACCACGCCGCTACTCGATGATGCACAAAAGGTTGGCCTTTTGGCATCCTTACTAAGTGGATCTCCACGAGCTTGGGTTGCCCTTGCTGGAGCATGACGACCCATTGATGGAAGACTTTGAAGGATTCGTGGCTGCCTTTGAAGCCTGTTTTGGAGATCCTGATAAGTACCATTCTGCATGCACGAAGTTACGCAAGCTCACACAAGGATCCCGACCAGTTTCTGTTATGCATCCGAATTTCAACAACTTTGCACGAACGTTCCATGGGATGAGACTGCATTGATCGAACATTTCCGTTTTGGGTTGAGGGATGACGTGAAGGACCTTCTCCTTACGTTACCGGATGCCCAAACCTTAGCAGAGTCATCAACAGGCCGTTCGCTGTGACAACCGTTTGTTCGAACGTCGTCAGGAAAAATCCGTCACAGTTCTGCAAGTCAATCCTGCAGCTGTAGCACATGTTCCTGTGACACCTTCTGGAGTAGTCCCTATGGAGGTTGAGAAATACAAGCGTGGTCCACTTTCAGCTGCGGAAAAGCAACGCCGTCGTAGTGAGAACTTATGCTTGTATTGTGGTGAAGTAGGACACAAGGTGGCGGAATGTCCTGCTAAAGCCAAGAAGTTCAAGACGTGCGAAGTTGAAGCCGAAGTTCAATGTCCACTCCGTCTAGGAGCCGCGAAGTTGGACGTAAGTGCAGGCTCCATTGGTGTTGCTCATACCATTTCATCACTCAAGTTTCCTGTACACATTCGCCTCAATAACCGAGAGCTCAAGGAGTTTGCCCTGTTAGACACTGGTGCAAATGCATGTTTCATGGATGACACTTTTGCAGCTCAGCATGGCATTCCGGTGGTGAAGTTGAAGCGTGCAGTTCCTGTAGAGGTGGCCGATGGTCGTTTGATTGCTTCTGGCGCAGTTACCCACGCTACCACACCTCTCTCTTGCAGTCATGGCGCATTCAACTGTTCGATTTCCTTCAACTTGATCAAGACTCGGTCGACTCCCATCATTTTTGGCATGCCATGGTTCGTTGTTGCAAATCCGCAGATCGACTGGAGGTCTAGGACGCTCACGTTTTCCTCTCCAGCAGCCAAGATCAATCCTGTACCTTCCTGCGTGCAGGATACATCCTTGGTGTCTGAGGCAGTACAAGCTACAGGATTGACTGTGCCTGTTCCTGTATCAGTGTTGAAGACTCCTCCTCGACAGGATTCACCTCATGTCAGCTCCTCAGCACATCCGCAGGCTCTTTCCACTCCTGTAAGTTTGCGGATTCCTGTACAGGGTTCTTCCAATCCTGTATCAGTGTCGAAAGTTCCTCCTCAACAGGATCCACCTCCTGTTGGTTCCTCAGCACATCCGCAGGCTTTCTCCACTCCTGTAAGTTGCGGATTCCTATACAGGGTTCTTCCAATCCTGTATCAGTGTTGAAGACTCTCCTCGGCAAGGATTCACCTCATGTCAGTTCCTCAGCACATCCGCAGGCTTTCTCCATTCCTTAAGTTCGCGGATTCCTGTACAGGGTTCTTCCAATCCTGTATAGTGTCAAAGGTTCCTCCTCGACAGGATTCACCTTTTTCGTTCATCAGCACTACAGTTCATCAGGCTCCAGCAATTCAACACTTCTACAGGACATCCGTTCGCAGTTGGCTACAGACGACTTGGCAAGAATGTGTTCTCACACATTATCCTGACTTGCAAGCTCCTCTTCCTCCAGTTCCCGTCCAGACTACAACCTGTTCACCATACAGGATGGACTCCTGTACCGAAGGTCTCCTGTACGTTCCTGTTGGTGTTTGCAGGACTCGTGTGGTACAGGATTGTCATGATACCCCGGCTACAGGACATTTTGGTGTGGCCAAGACAGTTGAGTTGGTGACTCGCAACTATTGGTGGCCTGGGTTGCGAGGTTTTGTGGAGAGGTTTGTATGGAGTTGTGACACTTGTACAGGTCGAAGATGCCTCATCATGCACCTCTGGTCTTCTTCGTCCTCTTCCTTTCCTTCTGCTCCTTGGAGATCCATTTCTATGGATTTCCTCACAGATCTTCCTCCTTCTCGTGGATTCGATGCAGTTCTTGTGGTGGTTGACCGTTTCACCAAGCAGGCTCATTTCCTACCCTGCAACAAGACAGCTACGGTCAGACAACTGCCGAGTTGGTGATCCGTGAGGTGTTCCGACATCATGGTCTTCCTGAGAGCATTGTTTCCGATCGAGGTCCACAATTCATGTCCAAGTTTTGGCGAGAGCTTCTTCGGAGTCTACAGGTTAAAGCGGATCTTTCTTCAGGATATCACCCACAAACCGATGGGCAGTCCGAACGCACAATTCAGACCTTAGAACAGTATCTTCGTTGCTTCATCAGTTACCAGCAGGACAACTGGTTGGACCTTCTTCCAATGGCGGAGTTTGCCTACAACAACTCCGTTCACACATCTACAGGACAGACACCTTTCTTTGCTCTTACAGGCCACCATCCACGTTTTGACTTCACTCCTCCCGCTTCTCCTTCTTCGCTCCTGCAGTACAGGATCGTCTTCAGCATCTTCGGCAGGTACAGGATGATCTCCAGGTTCACCTTCAGCAGGCACATGAACGGTACAAGCATCATGCTGATGCTCACCGTCAGCCGGCACCTGCATACAAGATTGGTGATCTCGTGTGGCTTCTTCGTCGACACATTCGCACCAACAGGCCTTCTTCTAAGTTGGATTTTCAACGATTGGGCCCTTACAGGATCGTGGCGGAGGTAAATCCTGTAGCTTTCCGACTGAGTTACCATCCACGGTGAAACTTCATCCTGTGTTTCACACCTCCTTGTTGGAGCCGTATCATCCTTCTTCTCTTCCTGGTCGTGCTTCTTCTCCTCCCCCTCCTGTGGTCATTGCTGGTGAACCTGAGTACGAAGTTGCAGCCATCCTTGATTCTCGTCTTCATCGCCGCCAACTTCAATACTTGGTGGATTGGAAAGGTTATTTGCCTACCGATCGCACTTGGGAACCTGCATCCAACTTACTCCATGCTTCTTCCAAAGTTGCTGCCTTCCATCGGCATTATCCTGCTAAACCAGGTCCTAAGACTCGTGGAACTCGTCCTTAGGGAGGAGGTGCTGTCACAACCCGATACAGGATACAGGATTCCGATACAGGATACAGGATGCAGATTTCGGATACAGGATACGGGTTACAGGATATGCCTAGGATATTCCTACAGGATATACCTACAGGATATTCCTACAGGATATGCCTATAGGATATGCTACAGGATATACCTAGAGGATAAGGGACACTATTCTTAGCTCATGACTAGATTAGACTCATGACTAGATTAGCTTGGAGTTGTGAGCATAAAAGCTCCGACCTAATTGTTGTACAATCAGTTACTATCAACACCAGTCATTCTACGATCATTCTTCTTGTTGTCTTGTCTTGCTCCTTTGCCTCCTTCTCTTATCTCGCTCCTGGATCCTGTCCTGTTCCTATCTCGCTCCTAGATCCAGTCCTGTTCCTGTCTTGTTCCATCCAGTCTTGCTCCCGGATCCTATCCTGATCCTGTCTTGCCTTGGATCCGTCCTGTTCCTGTTCATGTTCCTAGTCCTGTCCTACTCCTGATTCCTAAGTTCTCAGTTCCCGTCCTGCTCCCTGTTCTGCTATCCTGTTCCGGTTCCTATCTTGCTCCTTGTCCTGCTATCCTACTCCGGTTCCTATCCTGCTCCTTGTCCTGCTATCCTGCTCCAGTTCCTATCCTGCTCCCTGTTCTGCTATCCTGTTCCGGTTATTATCCTGCTCCTTGTCCTGCTATCCTACTCTGTTCCTATCCTGCTCCTTGTCCTGCTATCCTGCTCCAGTTCCTATCCTGCTCCTTGTCCTGCTATCCTGCTCTAGTTCCTATCCTGCTCCTTGTCCTACTCCTAAGTTCCTAGTTCCTGTCTTGTTTCCTATCCTGCTCCTGAGTCAAGCCTTCCTATTCTTGGAATCCTGCTCACTTTCTATTTCCTGGATCGTGGCTTGACATGGGGCAGCACACTCCTCAAATGTGCAATTCTACACTTGTGCATCCACTTCGTCCTGAATGGCCTGCTTCCACTCAAGAGACTCTGCTCCGGTCACTGCATCTTCAAAGGTGGAGGGAACCTTCTCATCCACAAACATGCACATCTCAGCTTCCTCATCAAGTAGAGAAGTGGCATCTTCCAACACCTTGCGAGAAGGCACTCTCGTGCATGGTCTGTCTAGAGCTACCACAGGATCTGACATGCCCCACCGGCAAGGGACATGAGGAGGCCGATCAACCTGTTGCTCTAGCTTCTCAGGTGCCAGCTGCTCATGAACATCAACTGGTTGCTCCGGTTGTGCCTGCCGCTCAGGCTATTCAGGTGCCAGCTGCTCATCCTCAACAAACACAACATCTGTGCTGATGATGGTGCATTTGTCCACCAGGTTCCATAGCATGTATGCTTTTCGACACCGTTCATTATCTTGTGCATAGCCAACAAAGATCAACTTCTGGCTCTTGGGGTCCATCTTCTTCCGCAGCTGGTCAAGAATATGAGCATACGCTGTGCAACCAAACACCCTGAGATGGGATACATCAGGCTTCAGACCCATCCATGCTTCCTCAGGTGTTTTGCCTTTCAATGCCATAGTTGGCAACCATGCATGGCTACCGCAATAGCCTCCTGCCAAAACTCCTTGCCCAAATGTGCATGAGCAAGAAGGCTGCACGCTGCATTCACCAGCGTCCGGTTCTTCCTCTCAGCCACGCCATTCTGTTGGGAGGTGTATTGGGTGGTGACGTGGTGTTGAATACCGGCATTCCGACACAACTCTTGCATGGTGGAGTTAAGATATTCCTTGCCACCGTCCGTGCGCAAGGCCTTAAGCTTCTTGCCAACTTGAGTTTCCACCGCAGCTCTGTACACACGGAAGGCCTCCACCATCTCATTTTTATGATGTAGGAAGAAAAGTTTGGTGAGGCGATTGAAGTCATCAATGAACGTAAGAACGTAACGTTCGCCAAAATGACTCGGGACGTCCATGGGCCCACATAGGTCGGAGTGCACCAGCTCCAAGAGCTCTAAAGAGTGGTGCTTTGAAGATCCAAAATTTCGGCGATGATGTTTGCCCAACACACATGACTCACAAAATGCATGTGAAAAACCAGGCCTCAGATCCAGCCCTTCCATCATGCAGTTGGACACAAGCTCATGCAGTGCCTTGTGATTTGCATGACCCAACCAACAATGCCACAAATAGGCATTTGCACCAACGACGTTCTCAATAGCTACAGTAAGATGAGGGTGTGAGAGAATCTCATACAAGTTTCCACGCCGCCTGGCGTGGAGAACTTTCCTCCCAGTCACACGGAAATCCAACTTGTCATATAAATCTGCACCATGACTAGTAAACACGATCGACTTCCCGTCGTCACATAACCTTGCACCGACATAAGGTTTTTCTGCATGCCTGGGATGTGCAAGGCATTTTTGAACATCATCTCCCCACCGTCCTGAAGTGGGAGTGTCAAAGTGCCTCGACTAGCAATGTCCAATTGGGCATTGTTCCCCAACACCACACCACTACTTCTTTGAACTGGGATATACTGTTCAAACATCAACTTATTATTAGTCATGAGGCTAGTACAACCTGAATCAAGCACCCAGGAGTGTATCTTCCCGCTACTCTTAACATTGAGGGACTCCTCCACTATGAAGGACTCTTCTTCCCATTCACCTTCTTCACTTTCAACACCGACATTAGCCTTCCCATCTGCATGGGGGCAGTCCCTACCCCAGTGTCCAAACCCTCGGCATATCTTGCATTGGTCATGGCCAAGCCGACCTTCTCGTCCTCGACCTTGCGTCCTCGTGCACCCTTCTCCGGTTTCCCTTTGAAAGCTGCTCATCCACGTCCACCTCGGCCAACCCAAGCATTGCCTAAACCGTGGGCTAGAGGCGGCATGGTGCAACAGCATCACGCCCAGCCAGCTCATGCTTGGGAACCCGTCGCTTGGCATACATGACTTTGTACAAAGCATTGGTTTTGGCCTTCTCCTTGCGGAGCAAGGCTGTGGTCACAAGCTTGGCCACCGCCATTTCAAATGTGAGATTGTCCTCACGATTAAGAGCCTCGACATCCCTATCCCACTGAGTAGGGAGGGATCGGTAAAGCTTCACCTTTTGCATGGAATTCGAGATGATATGCTCATCCCCTTGAGCAGCAAGTTTAGCAAAGAGCCGACTCAGCTTGTCCGCATGCTACTGCATGTCTCCATCTTCGTAGACACAAGCCTCAAGCTCCGAGTGGATCCGCATGACTTCCATATCGGTCTTTTTTCCGTAGGTGTCCGACAACCACTTCCAAACTTCAGCAGGGACTTATCAGTATCCACCTTGAGCATAATCCCCGGTCTGAGGTAAGTGCAGATGCAGCCCACAGCGTGCTCAGCCTGCACTTTCCACTCTTGATGGATTCTAAGGGTCTCATTGGAGTTGCCCTCTGGCGGCTCTGGGTCAGTCCCACGGACGAGCCCAAAAACTCCTTTGACACGAAGCCGAGTCTCCAACAACTTCTTCCACAACAGAAAAGTTCTGCCCCTTGAACACAAAGGGCTTGCTCCCACTCGAGCTTCTAAAGAAATCCTCACCAGATTCAACCATGGCCTTCCACTAGGTTACATTACACATTGATTCTTACTAAATTCGGTCATGGCCTCCCACTAGGCTACATTACACATTGATCCTTACCAGATTCGGTCATGGCCTCCTACTAGGCTATATTACACATTGATCTTCGCCCAGATCGGAAGAGCTCTGATACCATGTTCAGAATTAAATCACGGCCACACCAAGATCAAACCTCAACCCTAGCGGATTGTACGCGCTGCACAACGGCTCACATTCGTGTTTGCAAAGAACCCTAAAACAGGGGTCCAAACCCTAGTATATTGGAGCATCAGTTTATGTCTCAACACATAAGAGAACACAGGTTCATGCTATGGAAGACCATATTATAGACTATGTGGAAGATTATGTTAATGGTGTAGACACGGCAATGCATTTTCATGAGATCCATGTAACTGAAGTAGATGTTGAAGTGGATCAAGATTGTAGCAGATAAAGATTATTACGGAGAGACAGTGTCTCTAAAGCATTGAAACCACTGTAGCATAAACCAGCCACAGTTTAATATTAATAATTGAGTAAGGAAGTTATTAAATTAGATTTTGAGAGGAAAAATTGGAAATATTCTGCGAGGGATCGGATGGAATCACAAATGGATTGTGGTAGTGCTGAGGAGCGGCTGGGCAGTCTGTTTTGTGGAAGAGTATGAGTGTGGTTATGGCCACACAAACTAGTGAAATACAGTGTAGTTGAAATGTTATAGAAATGTTTAATTATTAATCCGTAGTTTTTTCTTTTATGGTGTATTTCACTATCACAAATAAAGTCTGAACAATGTAGATGGAGCAGGAGCAAGGTGCAACCAGACAATGATATTGTTATATATTGAATTACGTTGATAAGCTCTAGATGTTAAAAAAAATATATTTAATTAGTGCACTAAGTGATACACATTCTAATCAAGCAATTCTTAGCGGTGTGTTTTCTACTAGTACGCATTCAATAAGGAGTATTCGCGTCTGGTATTCATCCATAAGCATGTCCTTAGCGCATCTTCTTTAACTTATACGACTTTATTCTTGCACATATATTTTAACATCATATCAATCAATATGGCTGAAATTTAGCTGGATCAATTATAAAATTGATACATAAATAGCCGGCAGCTACAAGAGAGTTCAAGAAAAATATTATATAAATGTTTAATAGTTAAATAAGACTTAGTTATTAAAACAAATACATTAAGTAATATATTAATATTTCAAATTACACTCAAATGCGACAGGTCTGCAAAAATGAAATACGCCCTTTATATACGGTGTATCAGAGTTTTTCTTCTTCTTTTTCTTTTTTCTTTTAAATATAAGCAGTTTACATTGGCAATATATTTTTAACTCTGGCATTTTCATTACTTAAAGAAATCATTATTAGCTACAATATTAGTAAATACTCTTTCATGTGATAATCGTAGTTCCTCGACTTGTACTATCGGTGAGATCATGATCAATACAAGAATATAATGAAACGCTGTTACATTTTGTCCCTAGCTAACACTGGATTCCTAAAGATTAGAAAAGGAATCCCTTGGTTAAGTTAAATAGTTTTCTCTTGCCGGCCTGAAAAAATGGACTCAACGATTGAGCTCGCAGTGGTATTCTTAATAATTGCAAGCAGTATCTTCTGGAAGTACCGAAGTAAACACAAAGATCAACTCAAGGTACCTCCGGGCAGATTCGGGTGGCCCCTAATTGGGGAGACATTCAAATGGTTGGGGGCAGAACGAGCAGATCGAGCACCTTCCTTTTTCGAGGAGAGAATGGCAAAGTTCGGTGCTGTATTCAAGACTCGTCACATTGGTCAGCCGACTGTTGTCTTGCCAAGTCCATCTGGGAATAAGTTCTTGTTCTCCAACGAAGATAACCTGGTTGTTAATGCCTGGCCCAAGGTAAGTGTACATAGCATCCTTAGAACTTCCATTTTACTGTTTTGTACATGAATTAGAAGAAATATCGGATCGGGCCAGAAATTTATTAATTATTTATTTATTTTAATATTTATTAGTAATCTAACAATTAAATTTAAATAAGGGTTATATTTCCTATATCAACGTGCAACATGCTTATGCACATATATTTTAACCTGTAGTAAATTAATAAATATTCTTTTTCTTTTTATATAAATTTAAGTACAATATACAACAATTCCTTATGCAGATAACCATTGCGTTACTTGGTGAGCATTCAGTAGCAGTCAAGAATGGACAAGAACACAGGAGATTAAAGCAACAATATATGGCATTTCTTAAGCCAGAGGCATTACAGAGATACATACCCAAGGCGAGTATAATAGCTAAAAACCACATATCAAAATGGAATACTAACCAACAGGTTTTAATATACAACTCAATGAAGGCTTTCACATTTTCATTAGTCTGCAGTCTCCTACTAGGTTTAGAGGATGAAGGGTCACAGGAGAAACTTAGGGTCCATTTTATGAATATGTGAAGGGTATCTTCTCTCTCCCTGTGAATATTCCTGGTACAAGATGTTATAAGGCCTTCAGAGCGAGGGAAACTATATTTAATTTGCTCGATCCTATTATTTTAAACAGGAGGAAAGAGCTAGAATATATCAAAGATGATACTAGGGATATTCTTTCTGTTTTTCTTACTACATGCGATGAAAATGGAAATTCATGAGTACAGCTGAGATTAAGGATAATTTACTCGTGTTACTGTTCGCAGGGCATGATACTAATTCATCTGCTCTTACTATGACCATCAAGTTGTTGGCTGAAAATCCTTACTGGAAAGAACAACTTCTTAAAGGTACTTTCACATTTATTATCTATTTGTGTGTGTGTGTGCGTGCGCACGGGCGTGTGTGAATATGTATGTGTGCAGAACATATGGAAATAAGGGAAAGCAAGAGTGAGCAACAACACTACTTGCTCAATTGGGAAGACTTGAAGAAGATGAAATGGACGTGGAAAGTCGCCATGGAATCCATGAGGTTATATCCCCCAGTTCAAGGTTCATTCAGAAAGGCCACAAAGGATTTCGAGTTTGCCGGATATCTCATTCCCAAAGGATGGCAGGTATGCATATGCACACACACACACACAAGAATGTCTATATTCATGACTTTTTTTCTATATTATTAAAGTTGTATTGGACGGTTAACACTACCCGGTTAAAACCCGAGTACTTCCCCGAGCCGGAGAAGTTTGACCCACGTAGATTCGATGGTAGTGGACCAGAACCGTATGTGTTTACTCCATTTGGAGGAGGGCCTCGTATGTGTCCAGGCAATGAGTTTGCGAGGATGGAGTTTCTGGTCGTTATACACTACTTAGTGTTAAATTACGACTGGCATTTAGTAATGGAGAACGAAAGAGTGAGTATTGATCCTATGCCACTGCCTGTTCATGGCCTTCCTGTTAAGCTCACCAAGAGGTAGTGTCGCACTTGCATGTGTTTACTTATACGTGTAATATAAATTTAAGAGAATTGAAAATATTTATAAATACAATAATCTGGAAAATATGTATTAAATGACCTTGACTAGTGTAAGTAAAAAAAATCCAAGGATTAAAAATCGATACTGAATGAAGAATAGGTATGTGGTTGGTCCAAAAAAATTAAGCACCATTCTATTTATTATAAAAGGGTATTAAATAAGTTTTAGAATAATTAAATTAAATTCGTAAGACAAATCATTTTGGTTTTTAATGATTTATTTTAATATAGTATTGAGTTTCAATTGTGGAACTTGTCGAAAAGATTTTATAAAAGTTAATAATATGATGTAATTTGGATGAGATATACTTGAGGTTGCAAGGAACATTCGAAAATTATTTCAATTTTAAAAATATGTTGTGGGTACCAGTAGAGGAGAACAAGAGTTTTTTTATAGAGTTCTTTAGATTGGAAGCTGTTGTAGAAAATCATGCTTATGTTCTTAATTACAATCTCCCATTTGAACGGTATTGAAAAGTCCACCATTACAACATGGTTATAATGTACAGCCCTACAATTAGTTGTTTAACTCATACATATTAGTCAGAAAGTGACAAGATCAATTTTTAAATGGCATAATGGTTCAATTGTTTTAAGCATTATTCTTGCAAATGTGAATCATGCTTAGTAAAATAAGATGGATATGGTTGCTTATTCTCCAAGTCTGACTTTTATGGTTTTGAATAAGAGCCCTTCTCCTAGCCCTGGATTTGCAACCAATAAAAAACGCAAGGGCCCATGTAATTACTGCAGCAAAGCTGGCCACATGGAGCATGAATGCCGGATCTAGAAAGCCATAGAGAAAGTTTGTGTTGAAAGTTCACGCCAGCTTAACACAATGTTGATGATGATGCTTGCTTCATCCAATGTGTTCGAAGCCGAAGTGCTTTGGATGGATCCTAGAGCCTTGATGCATCTCACACTGTTGAAGAGCACTTTCCACAAGTACCAATCACTGGAGCAGGAGAAATAACAATTTCTAATTTTGAACATTATTTTAGATGTTGCATTAACCATGAAAATTAGTTTATGTACAAAATACACATAGTAAAAATTGTTTTATGTTACATTCTAGAAAATTCTCACCCAATTTTAAGTTCCAGATTAGTTTCCTTAAAGAGTATAGCTTGTCAAAAAAGGGTTAGGGACAATCCATTAGCTTGAGGGTAATAACTTGTTGATTGTTCGCCGTGTGATGGACAATTAAGAAAGAAGAAACAAGTTTTTGTAGGAGACAAATGCTTGTTGACAATGGAAGGACAAGGCACGGTCATTAGAAAGTTGGAGAGTGGAGCTGAGAAGCTCGTGAACCAAGTCTACTACGTACCAGAAGCAAGACAAAACAATCTTCTCAATGATGTAGTAGCAAATCAAGGCTTCTCAACACTCTTCAACACAGATGGATGCACCATCTTTGATGAGACTGGCCATCCAATAGCTTCTAGTAGATGAGTTGAGACTCTCTACAAGCTCAATGCTCAGTTGATTCTCTCAACTCATGAGCAAGGGCATTTGCTTGCAATTCGCCCTAGCTCCAGGGCTAGTAACTCTTTCTAGCTCTGGCACGCTTGGCTAGGCATGCCAATTCTCACGACACCCAACTACTTGCTAGCCACAAGCTTGCTGATGACTTTACCCTCCAACTAGGAGTATGTGAGATGTGCTAGTTGGGGAAGTAGTCATGACTCCCCTAAATCCAAAAGATGGTACTAGTCATTAGGGACTTCACAAGCCAGATGTGGAGTGACTTATGTAGCCTTGGTGGAAGCTAGGACACTATTGCCAATGCCCAGTCTAAGGGGTCCAGCCTTTACCTCGGGATATGTAGGAAGGTGCGGTGGTGGCCTCTACCCAGATGCCGTGAGGTCCGTGTATAGGTGGGTTGGAGCTCCCATCTAGTAGTGTTGTTGCCTCTTCTGATGGGAAAGCTGAACGAGGAGAGGGAAGGGAGATTTGGCAAGGGGGCAACATTAAACAAAAGAGATTCATATATATGCCTGTCGAGACCCCTACCCTAAAGAAGGTTGGAGCAAGATACAATGAAAAAGACAGACTAGAAGGACCCCAACCCACTGCTTGTCTTCCTCCTTAAATAGTGGTTGGCTGGTGCTAGGTCATAGGCCCAGGTGGCACTCCCCATTGGTCTGCCGCCATGTGGCTGAGTCTTGTCCTATGATCTTAATGTGCCTCCCTTATGCGCTGTCCCGAGTACCTTGATAGTTGATCCAGATGATCGGATTTAACCCACTGTCAGCACCACTTGACAGCCATCATTATCGATTAGTACTCGTTGTACCTCCCCACTCGGCCATTTGGCTCTACCACTCATTCGTGCTGGCTAACAGTTTGATGGTGGTCGAACCACCATCAACCAAATGCCAGACTTACTTTTGGCATGCCCTCGGGCCATGCACTCCTTCGTCCTAGCCTACTCCATAGTGCTGGCAATATGTGGCAGCTTTGTTCTCTACTGCGGCCACCTTCATTTTTAAGGAGGCAATTATTGCATTTCATAATGTAGTAGCTCCATGCAGCTTCGCCTCATACCTCGCGGTCCATTTTAATTGGGCTTCCAACTCCTAGATTTGCTCGTGCGAGTGCTGTAACTCATGCTCCCTAACTGCAAGCAATTGGGTTGTTGGGCCTACTCCTTAACTCTCTGATGGTAGCCTCGACCATGCCACGCTCCCCCTATTTGGCTGAAACAAGAAACGGTTCTATTGGCGGGGGCTTCTCTTGAGTAGTTGCGAGTGCGACCTTAGCTTTTGCAAGTTGGGTGATGTGCTGGTGTAGTTCCTTCTTACAACTGCCAACTTTGCTTGGACTTCCTTGAGCTCCCCCTCCCTTTGTTCAATCCTTGTCACGAGCTCGTGGTTTGCCGCTCTTTCTCTGCTATGGCCTGCTCGTGGGCGTGCCTAAGGTGGTTGTGGAGCCTACCCTGTAACCTACCGAGGCTCGTCACTAGCGCGTTCTAGGCCTTTGCTATGCACTTCCGCCCCCTCTCTGCGATCTCATACTATTGGGTTCATTGGAAGAGCAGTTCCGTGTATTTCTTGGCTTCCTTCTATGCGGCCTGACATCGTTCTATAAGCTTAACTATTATAATTGTGCTTCTTAGCCAAGCCCGTGAGGTTTGGTTGACGGTGGTCTGACCATCGTAAAACCGCCATCCAGAGCAGGCGAGCAATGGGACAAAGCACCAAGTTATGTGTTGAAGTGATATAAACAGAATATTTAATTGCATATTATGTGAAAATGTATATAAATACAATAAGAACACAATTGTTGATTTGGAAAATTACTCTTGAAACTTCAATTTAAAACTTCATAAATTTTAAAAATTAAAAATTAAAAATCAAAAAACATTTTAAAAAAATTAATAAAATTTATAATTAATTTGTTTTTTATTATATTTAAGTCCAAAATATGACCTATTAAACATATATATCACAATATAATATAATTATTTTAAAAAATATTTCATGTTTTATTATGACAAATTTTTGACATTTAACATTTAATAAACTTTAATTATTTTATTTGCAATATATTATAAATTAAAAATATATTTTTAATTAATAATGTTAATTTAAAAGTCAAAATATTACGATTGAAATTTTTTTAAAAGTATATATGTAAATTTAAATTTTTATATGTAAATATAAGGGTATATATGTAAATATAAAGGATATAAATGTAATTTTCCCTTTTTAACAGTTTTTTCTCAAAAGTTATAAGAGCTAACTCTCCAGCATCATCCCATGCTTCCGTACATTTGCATCTACAATGGAAGAATCAATTTATCAACTTAATCGGAATAATCTTTAACAGACCAAGAATTAGCAACTCTCTCACCTCATGAAGTTATGCTGGTTAATGCTGACTTTAAGTGTTCAAATTCAAAATGGTAATCATACTTGCAAAAACAAGTTTATACACCTCAATATCACATTCTCAATTAGGAGGTTGGACTTAATTGTCATAATTTAAACATGAATTTAATTTTATACTTTAGAGATTGATTGATTATTTTTTATTGAATTATACAGAGTTTTAAATGCAATAAGAAACAGCCTTGTCTAGTGTTATTAAATATTTTAATAAAAAAAACTAAGTAAAGATAAAACTTTAAAAAAAAATCTCTTCCTCACTTGGTTAGTTCAATGAATTCAATTGTGTTAAGAACATCCGTAAGGTCTTGTGGTAGGGTTAGGGGTAATTATTAAGCTCATTGACCCATTAAAAAGAGTAGATTACTAATTATTGAACCCATTGGGACAAACAGAAAAAGGGTGAGGACTCACGATAGTGTTTAAAGTAGAGAAATATCTTATTATTTCTTCTCGTCCGCTTGAACTTGTGTTAACTTCAAACATTTCTTCATGTAACATCTCAGTGTATTAATTTCATATCCTTAACATAATTAGCAGCTGGTGGAGATGTACAGTAACCTGCCTTTTTCTGCAGAATAAGAATTATGGTAATGATTCAAACCTGATCTTAATCTTAAACCTAAGTCATGCATTTCTTTCTCTATATTAAATATTTGTTCATTAGAAACCCATTTTTATAAGCATTATCACTTACCCTTGAAGAATCATCCTCATCCAGGAGTACAACACCTTTAAAGTAACAAAGGAACCTTGACTCACAACTAACTGTTATGTATGGGGTTACATGCGCCCCTCACCCGAATGTTTTTTAAGGGGGAGAGATTAAAACCTATGGTTACATGCTGCCCCTTGCTGACATGGCAAAGAAAGTGGGGGTGGGAGGATCCCCCATCCCAGTGAAAATTGCGCCCAAACGGCAGGATCCAGATGACATTAATCAACATCATTTTAAATTATGCCACATCATTAATTAAACCCTAATTGAGCAACATTAGTAAGGGAGTCCAAGAAAGCTTTGAAGGAGAGGTGAAATGGAAAAAGATTCTTCATGGCAGCATTTCTAAAGCACTTCCCACACTAACACAGCTCTAGATCAAGTAAGTTTATTTTTAAAGTAAATATAATTATATTCTTGTTTTGCATATTTGTTTTCAAAATGTAATTTGGAAATGCATCATTTGGAGCTCCAAACATACAAATGTCACCCTTTTATTATGCTTTGAAACCATAGATGATTTATACCATGCAAGTATTTAATGTTTTATTTATTTTTATTATAGTAATAATATTTTATTCTTTTAGCAAGGGAATATAACCCCTTTTAATAATGGAAATGGATGTTTTCTGAACAATCCAACATTGGAGCCTCCATAATTTATTGAGGTAAGTTTTTAATTTATATATTATTTTTAAATAATAAGTAACATTAATTTACAATAAAAGATAAATGTTTCTTCATTCACAACATTATTGACACTTCTTCTACAAGTATTAACAAAGTTTTTACAAGTGAGAGCATGCTTGAGGTCTTAAATATTTAATTTAAATTATTTTCTAATTTAATTATTGATTTACTTAAAATGCTTGGAAAAAGAGAGGAGGTCGTAGGAAAGCTATGAAAGCATTTGAGAAGTGAAGGCGTGTTTCAGCAACTTTACGAGCCTAAGCATTTCGACGTACAGCAAAATAATGTGAAGCACAATGGTATGAACTAGCTAAGAAGTGGCGGCAAATCAATAATTATGAAAGTAGCATTTCTTCAGGAAAAACATCTTACTTTAGTGGAGAGATGACTCCATAGATGAAGAAAGATGTCAAAATTCCTCGAGCTTTTGAAAAAAGCCTCTACAATGAAATGTCATTGTGGATGGTAAAATCAAAAGCAAATGTTCCTTGTGCTAATTGAGTTGACACATCGACACCCTCTACGATGGCAAGAGAGTCACCAAGTTAGCTTTAATAAGTTTTAATTTAATTTAATTTAATTAATTTAATAAATTTTAGAGATATGGACTCAAGAAGATCCAAATCCAGATGTTGTACTTGAGACACAAGATTCAAGAGACATTAATGAGGATGACAAGCTAAAAGTGCAAGTTGGATCTAAAAGTGCCAGTTGCTACAGAAGAAGAAGTGCAAGTGTACACCTTAAGGATTTGATGTTCTTCTAGAGCGCATGGATGAACAAAGGAAGACAATGATGCGAGAGCTCCAAGAGAGTAATCACCAAATGATTGAGCATATGGAGGTAGCAGATGATCAACGTCATCAAGCTTCTTAAGCAACTGCTGATAGAAGAGTTGTCATGATCATGCAAGGAACACAAATGATATGTGAAGAACTTAAGTTTTTCGAGAGGCTTTCATTCAAACATCTTCACAAGAGGTAAGCCTCTTATTCTTAAGTTTAATTATATTGTAATGCACAGGAGTAAACAATTGTGGGAGTTTAGCAAAAACTTCATAAAATCTTTAAGAAGGTATAATTTCAATAATGTAAGCATGCTTAATAATTTTAATAACACATGCCTTCAGCTTGAATAATTCACCTCCCCCTCTCTCTTACACACACACATAAAAGTAGCATAAATGTTTCACAAAAGTGTTACTTTACTTTTTTTTTTTTAATTAAAAGTCATAAAGGTATATAGTTATTAATTTTAGAAATATGATTATAAATGTATCACTATAAATAAATTATATAAACTATTAAAGTGCCCCTTATTAAATATTTAGTAAAGTTAATTGATCATGAACCTTATATAAATATAATCATTACCATTAATATACAATTCCACTTGATATATATGTGTCTACACTTGGCTTGTTTGTTTGGAAATTAAACAATGTTTATCTACAATTATATAGAACTCACTAGATATAATTTTGAGTGTTATAGAAGCATTTGCAGAACTTACTAAACTTGATTCATTCTTTACACATATATTTTAAGTTGGAAGCTGGCCTTGAACCGCTTCTTTCCAAATGAAACAATTTGTAGAGGGAATCAATATAGATGTTGCTTAACTACTTTAATATTGTACTCTTATCATTGATACACTACAATATAAATGGCATTTAGTTGTATGTACAAGCAAAATTTTTCTTATTGCTAATGCATAACTATATATACAACGCACTCACGTTGGTAATGATGTATATAAAGATGGCTAAGGTAAATATTTAGTACTAGTATATAGTGCCTAGCTTGTTAAACATAATGGTATACGAACCAATAACTAAGCCATGTATTAACCAGTCCTGAATAGATTGTTACTAGGTTTATGCATACACCACACACACGTGCATATAACGATGTTATGTACATTGAGTAGAACCAAATAACTGCAATTTATATACTAATTACACACAACATATAATTTAATTATGTGGTGCTAATGTGGCATGTAAAGAGGGGGGATAACCCCCCATGTGGCCACTAGGAAATCAATCAGTCAGAAGGGGGAAAAACATCTTGGCGGGGGCGCATGTAACCCTGGCCTAAGGGTTTGTGAGGCCAAGTTATACCCTAGCAGAACACTTGTGTCCATCTACAGTGCAAACTTGTTTCCTCATTAAGTACAAACCCTAAGTCTAGGGTATGACATGGCCACTCAAATCCTTAAAGGTTAGTTGTGGTTTTTTTATCCAAAAGGGGTTGTACTCCCAAAAGAGGGTGATTCCTTAAGGGATAAGTGACAATGCCTTAGCTTTGTCATAAAGGTATGTGTTCCTTGGTGGAGTTAAGGCATGAATATGTCTAGGTCTCTAGGGGCAGAATCCTAAAGTCTATTTGGGTTATCTTTTGGGGTTTGAAGAGTAGTCATTCTAGGGGATTTAGGGTAAGATCCTAAGTTTCATGCCTATTTAGGTGTTTGAGTTAGACTTTCAGGGTTGTGTTTAAAAGATTTAGCGTTGCTCACATAGGGTGTTGATGCTGAATGGCCACTTGACAGCCATGTGTTGCCATGTGTTAGCCTTCGAGTTAAAACTTTAATAAATTACCACATGTCATTTCCCCTTAGCATTATAAAATAGAGAACCTAGGGGGAGGAGGGTCCTACATCTCTGTGTTAGTGAAGCTCTACCAAGTTCCTCATAGTAGTAAGTCATTGCTTAGATTTCATATTTTCTTTACTTAGTTGTTTACATCTACTTTCTTTGATTGAACAACATTCCCTTCTTTCATGTATTTCTCACTCTAATTTGTTATTTTTTTCTCTTCATGCCTCCTTGCTAGCAAAGATTCATTTATTAATTATATTTGTAGGGATTTGAGTCTTTGAACTCATTCATATCCCATTTTGCTAAAGGTATATTTCCTATTTCTTTTCTTTGACATGCTCTCATTGTTTTTTCCTTTTTGGCAAATGGAAATGGATATAAAAATTGAATTTTCCACATGTGAGGAACCCATTGTTGTAAAACCTCTCGCTGTTGCTTTGCCTGATTTAGCAACCGTAAATGAGCGAAAGAGGAAAATGGTATGTGTTTTTTTTGTTACTGGATCATGTTTATTTTTGTTTCACTCTCGCATGTCTTTTTCAATAGGGTTTGCCAATGAACCCCACATGTGTTTTAATTTGAGGACATAAATTGTTGATTGTCATGTGCAATGATGGTTCTATGCAATGATGGTTCTTTCATGTAAAATACTCCATTAAACATCATGGATTTTTTTAGATTATAATTTCATTGGGGTTCGTTGGTGTTTGTTTCAATCTTTTTGGGATTCCTTGAATTGTTGTGTTAATTATATATGTGGTAAGTTGGTTTTTAGGCATGGGATTGTCTTAATTTTTACATGTAGATTATTATTTGCTTTGGGGTTTGCAAGCGGACCCCATGGTTTTTCTGGAGCATGTTATAACTTCTTTAAGTGAATCACATCTTTTGATGGAGTTCACCAACGAACCTCATTGAATCTTTTTTCATAGTTTCTGATCTTTTTAGATTAGTATTTATTTTTGGATATATTTTAAATATATTAACAAATAAGTGTATTTTCTTTGGAGTTCGCATGTGAACCCCATATATTTGTTGCATTTGTGTTGTGTCTAGTTCTTTTACATTGGTGTGTTTGGTTTTTTGCGGTTTGTTGTCAACCCCCATGGCCTTTTGGCTTGGGATTGTCTTTCTTTTTATCAGTAGATTGTTCTTTTCTTTAGGGTTCTCTGGCAAACCCCAAGGGTTTCTTACATTTTTGTTATAATTGAGCTAATAAAATGTAGTCTCATAGTAATTTTTTGTTGTAATTCGGGCAATATAAAGGGCAAAACCTTTAGAACAAGGGCGGAACCTTTGAGCTGAAAGGAGGAGATTGTATTCAAGAGAGAAATGAATACAAAATGAAACACAAGGCCGAAGACTGGTGTTGAATGATTCTGACAAATTTGGATCTGAAACCCTATTTATATATCTAAGGTCTTGAGGATTGTATGGTCCACAACTGATTTAGAATGTGTGGTCCACAACTGATCTAGAATGTGTGGTCCACAACTGATCTGGAACATGCGTATGAATATACGCCTTGCTGTTGATGATGTAATTCAACTTCTAGGATCATATGGACAAGTTGGCTAACACATATGTGTCTTAGTAGAAAGGTCTCGGGTTCAAATCTTGTGAAAGGCAAAAAATAACCCATAATCCTTACACTATCCCCCTTCAATGACAAGCATTGCGCGTCACTGGTCCAGCAACTCTAACTGGAAGAGGTGGTGGAAGAAGTCCGACAACTGTAATCGGAATTGTAATTGGAAGAGGTGAGGTGGTGGTGGTTCTTCCACCTGGTCACCAACTCTAACTGGAAGAGGTGGTGGAAGAAGTCGACCTAGTCCAACCAACCGTAATCAGACGAGGTGGTGGAAGAAGTCGGCAACCGTAATCAGAAGAGGTGGTGGAAGAAGTCGGCCTTCTTCCACCTGGTCCACCAACTCTAACTGGAAGAGGTGGTGGAAGAAGTCCGACAACTGTAATCGGAAGAGGTGAGGTGGAAGAAGTAAGAAGTCGACAACTGTAATCGGAATTGTAATCGGAAGAGGTGAGGTGGTGGAAGATAAGAAGTCGGCAACTGTAAGAGGTGGTGGAAGAAGTAAGAAGTCGACAACTGTAATCGGAAGAGGTGAGGTGGTGGAAGAAGTTGGCCTTCTTCCACCTGGTCCACCAACTCTAACTGGAAGAGGTGGTGGAAGAAGTCGACCTGGTCCAGCCAACTGTAATCAGACGAGGTGGTGGAAGAAGTCGGCAACCGTAATCAGAAGAGGTGGTGGAAGAAGTCGGCCTAGTCCAGCAATTGTAATCAAATGAGGTGGTGGAAGAAGTTGGCAACTGTAATCGGAAGAGGTGGTGGAAGAAGTCGGCAACTGTAATCGGAAGAGGTGAGGTGGTGGAAGAAGTCGGGCCTTCTTCCACCTGGTCCACCAACTCTAACTGGA
This sequence comes from Selaginella tamariscina, assembly GCA_003024785.1. Lineage (NCBI taxonomy): Eukaryota > Viridiplantae > Streptophyta > Lycopodiopsida > Selaginellales > Selaginellaceae > Selaginella > Selaginella tamariscina. The sequence continues at coordinate 89,507 of PUQB01000682.1, forward strand.
AGAGGTGGTGGAAGAAGTCGGCCTGGAAGAGGTGGTGGAAGAAGTTGGCAACTGTAATCAGAAGAGGTGAGGTGGTGGAAGAAGTCGGCCTTCTTCCACCTGGTCCACCAACTATAATTGGAAGAGGTGGTGGAAGAAGTCGGCCTGGAAGAGGTGGGGAAGTCGGCAACTGTAATTGGAAGAGGTGAGGTGGTGGAAGAAGTCGGCCTTCTCGGCAACTGTAATCGGAAGAGGTGGAAGAAGTCGGCCTGGAAGAGGTGGTGGAAGAAGTCGGCCTAGTCCAGCAATTGTAATCAAATGAGGTGGTGGAAGAGGTCGGCAACTATAATCGGAAGAGGTGAGGTGGTGGAAGAAGTCGGCCTTCTCGGCAACTGTAATCGGAAGAGGTGAGGTGTGGAAGAAGTCGGCCTTCTCGGCAACTGTAATCGGAAGAGGTGAGGTGGTGGAAGAAGTCGGCTTTCTTCCACCTGGTCCACCAACTCTATAACTAGAAGAGGTGGTGGAAGAAGTTGGCCTGGAAGAGGTGGTGGAAGAGGTCGGCAACTATAATCGGAAGAGGTGAGGTGGTGGAAGAAGTCGGCCTTCTCGGCAACTGTAATCGGAAGAAGGTGAGGTGGTGGAAGAAGTCGGCTTTCTTCACCTGGTCCACAACTCTATAACTAGAAGAGGTGGTGGAAGAAGTTGGCCTGGAAGAGGTGGTGGAAGAAGTCGGCAACTGTAATCAGAAGAGGTGAGGTGGTGGAAGAAGTCGGCCTTCTCGACAACTATAATCGGAAGAGGTGAGGTGGTGGAAGAAGTCGGCCTTCTTCCACCTGGTCCACCAACTCTATAACTAGAAGAGGTGGCGGAAGAAGTCGGCCTGGAAGAGGTGGTGGAAAAGTCGGCCTAGTCCGGCAATTGTAATTAGATGAGGTGGTGGAAGAAGTGCAACTGTAATCGGAAGAGGTGAGGTGGTGGAAGAAGTCAGCCTTCTTCCACCTGGTCCACCAATTGTATAACTAGAAGAGTGGTGGAAGAAGTTGGCCTGGTCCAACAACTGTAATCAGATGAGGTGGTGGAAGTCGGCAACTGTAATCAGAAGAGGTGAGGTGGTGGAAGAAGTCGGCCTGGTCCAGCAATTGTAACCGGACGAGGCCGGACAAGGTGGTGGAAGAAGTCGGCAACTGTAATCGAAAGAGGTGAGGTGGTGGAAGAAGTTGGCCTGGTCCAACAACTGTAACCGGACGAGGCCAGACGAGGTGGTGGAAGAAGTCGGCCTGGTCCAGCAATTGTATTGGAAGAGGTGGTGGAAGAAGTCGGCATGTCTAGCAACTGTAATCGGAAGAGGTGGTGGAAGAAGTCAGCCTGGTCTAGCAACTGTAACTGGAAGAGGTGGTGGAAGAAGTTGGTTTGGTCCACCAACTGTAACTGGAAGAGGTGTGGAAAGTTGGCTGGTGCAGCAATTGTAACCGGAAGAGGTGGTGGAAGAAGTCGGCCTGGTCCAGCAACTGTAACCGGAAGAGGTGGTGGAAGTCGGCCTGGTCCAAGCGTTGATAGTCTAGCTTGTCACAGGGACGTGTGGTTGGCCAATGACGTCGGAGGAGCCAACACTTGGTCACCAACTGTGAATGCTAGAGGAGAGGATGGGAACGATTAGCAACTTGTTGTTACAAATCTCGAGCACATTGAAGATGATGCTTGGAGATGCTCAACATGGATCATCAATAGCAGTGGTAAGGCCAAGAATCACGGGCAAACTGTAGGACCAGCGAGGATGAACACCAGAGAACGCAAAAAATGGTGACACACCTATGGATGAATGTGCCGTGTATGCAAACTCGGCAACCGGAAGGAGATTGACCCAATCATCTTGCAAATGAGAAATGAAACACCGGAGATATTGTTCCAAAGGCTGAATCATGCGCTCTGTTTGGCCATTTATTTCATAATGATGTGCAGTAGACAGCTTCTCGGTGATATGTAGCCGATCTAGGAATTTCCGCCAGAATGTCGAAGTGAACTGGAGACCTCAATCAGTGACAAGTTCATCAGGAAGACCATGAAGACGGAACACCTCCCGGGACTAGGACAGCATCAAACCCTCTCGAAGGTGGTAAATCAGTGAAGAAATCCATAGTGATGGAGGACCATGGCTGCTGAGTAATAGGAAGAGGCTATAGTAGTCCAACCGGTCGATGACGAGGAAGCTTTGTACATTGGCACATGTCACAAGATCGCATAAATTTCTTAACATACATGCGAAGTCGAGGCCACCAGAACACATGTTGTACTAGCTCAATCGTCTTTCAAATGCCAAAATGTCCCGCAGCTGTGTTGTCATGGCAATGTTGGAAAGCTCGCAACCTTAGTTCTCTTTCTAGAACATAGATTTGAATGTGGTGGTACAACAATCCATTATAAAGATGGAAAGTAGCATAATCTTACAGTTGTGACCCTGAAGACAATGGTTGAACTCGTTGAACATGTGCAAAGACATCACGAGCAAACTCGTCTTGAGGAAGACTTTCTCAGATTAGATCCAAAAACGAAGTGTCAATTGGAGCAGAAGAACGGGAAAGCGTGTTCATCAACAACTGGTCGGAGCTCAGGATGACTTGTTCTTGTTGATCAAATGGGATTTCACCTGGTACTGGAGTTAGGTAACTGTGACAAGATAAAGCATCTGCTTTGCTATTTAAATGACTGGGACAATGAATAATCACGTTTGGAACCGGGACAAAGATTGTCCCATCGCGCCTGACGCCGATTGAGAACGCGTGCTGTTGCCCAGTACTGGAGGTTCTTATGATCACAATACACCTTAACCACATGTGGTGAACCTTCAAGGAATCTGCGCCACTCCTCAAAGGCATTGATGATCGCTAGCAGCTCTTTATTATAGACATCATAGTTGATCTCAGGTGCAGTGAACTTGCGGGAATGGAAAGCTCCATGAAATATGGCTTTGTAGGGTCAAGATGGATAAGACAGGTGTTGAGGTGAAGCCTTCTTTAGGAACTCAAATGCCTCCTCATCCTTAGCGGATCAGACAAATGGAATCCTTGCCAGTCAACTTGGTCAATGGCAATGCAATCTTGGAGAAATCCCGAATGAAACGTCGATAAAAGTTCACAAACCCAAGGAAACATCGAACGTCACGAACATTTGATAGTCTCTCCCATTCCAATACAGTCCGGACTTTTGCAGGATCTATGTGAACACCTTCAGCTGAAACGATGTACCCCAGAAACTCAACAGACTGCTAACTGAAAGAGCATTTCTCCAACTTGGTAAATAGGTGGTGCTTTCAAAGCTTCTCCAAGACTAACCGTACATGCCGCTCATGTTCTTCTCGAGTCTTAGAAATATCAGGATGTCGTTTAGGTACATGACGACAAACAAATCCAAGAAGTCCCAGAAAATATCGTTAGCCATGTGTTGAAAAACAGCAAGTGCATTTGTCAGGCCAAACGCATTACTACGTACTCGAAATGTCTGTAGCGTGTATGAAATGCTGTCTTCCACTCGTCCCCTTCTCGAATTCGGATGAGATTGTATTCTCTCTTAAATCGATCTTTGTGAATATCGGGCACCAGAAAGTCGCTCAAGCATGTCAGAGACAAGCGGGTGAGGATACTTATTTAGAATGGTGACTTTATTCAGATTCTCGGTAGTCCACCACAAGCTAGAGACTTCCATCCTTTTTGGAAACAAAGAATACTGGAGCACCAGACAGTGATCGTGAATGACGGATAAATCCGGTGACAAGATTCTCCTCAATGTATTTCCTCAATGTCTCCAACTCTGTAAGTGAGAGACCGTAGATGGGACTAGAGGATGGTTGCTTACCCTCAACAAGATCGATAGAACAGGCGTACTCACGGTGGCAGGGTAAGCTTTCTTTTTGTCGAAGACGTTTGCGAAATCAGTATACTGCTTTGGTAAGGCAGAAGGAATAAGAACAAAAACATCCTTAGCAGAGCAGGGATAGACTTTGATCACGAACACGGACACTGGGTCATGTCGATTATCTTTCTTGAACTACTTCAAGGTGATATGCGAGACTTGAAGCGGAGGAACTGAAACAGGATCGGAATCAAAGAGTGTGGCTGGAGTTGAAATAGTTGGAAAACTGTTCATGAAACGTTCTCTCCAACCAGGATCCACCAACTCGATCCACGGCAAACCAAGGATAATCGTAGAGTCCAGAATAGAAACAACACTAAAAAGATGTTGCACACACACCACAAGCAACGACCTCAACGAACTCTGTGTCATTTATAACTGCTCCAGATTTAATCTTGTTCATCAACGACCCGTACAAAACCAGGAGTCTTCAAAGGATGTAAACGAATCTCATGCTTGACAGTAAAATTCTTGTTGATGAAATTTGCATTCGCTCCACTATCCACCAAAGCTTTACCAAGAATTCTACTATGTTTTGAGTGAAGAGCCTTGAGGAACATGAGTTATTCCACGGCAATCCAGTCGGACAGCTCCTATTTGGGCTGGATCTTCTCGTTTCCCAGTAGCATAGCAAGGGCCACTTCATGAGCTTGCGTTGGATGTTGATGACAATTCTCCAACTTGTGGTACGGGTCCCCACAGTACAGACAAAACTTGTATTGAATCCGCTTCTAGCATTCGGTTGGTAAAAACTTGCCTCGACGTGATTGCCCTAATTCCATCGGGGATGATTCTACTAAGGAAGATGATGAATCAACAGATGAAGAAACAGGGACTGGAGAAATGGAAGAAGACGACACCGGAAGAAAGAAGGATGCCGTTGTCTTGTTTTCGCTCGATCAACCGATTGTCACAACGGATTGCCAACTCTATCATGCTGGTAAGGGTTTTTGGAACAACAAAATGTAGCAACATGTCTTTGACCTCGTCATGCAACCCTGACCGAAAAAACCTCCTTGAGAGCACGATCTCCCCAGGTGACATCACAAGCAAGGAGTTGGAACTTTGATGCGTACTCTACTACCGATACCTTCTTGGTGAAGCTAGCTGAGTTTGGTGATGGTAGCACTCTCACGATCCATGTCACTAAACATCGCCGTGAACCGTTCCACAAACTCCTCAAAATTCTTAAGAATCGGATCATTGTTCTTCAGCAAGGCTAAGAACCACGAAAGGGCAGAACCGGAAAGTAGCGACCCGATCAATCCAACCTTAATAGGTTCTGTGCTGTAGCGCCTCGGCTACATCACGATCCACAAAATGAACTTGATTGAAAAAACTCAGAATTTTGATCGGGTACCATCGAACTTTTCGGGCATGTTGATCTTCGGTTTTGGAGAATTTGCACGTTGTCGGAGTTGATCTCTCTCCAGGTGTAGTTGTTCGATTTGCTGCTGGAGGCAGCAACTTGCTCATGAAGAGCATGCTTGAACATGATGAATCGAAGAAGAAAATTAAAAAAAGAAAGAAAGAAAATGAGATCAGGAGCAGAAGCTTGTCACTACCTAAGAATCATTCAAATTGTCACAACCTTGTGCAAAAGGCAAAACCTTTAGAACAAGGGCAGAACCTTTGAGCTAAAAAGAGAAGATTGTATTCAAGAGAGAAATGAATACAAAATGAAACACAGGCTGAAGATTGGTGTTGAATGATTATGAGAAACCTGGATTTGGAACCCTGTTTATATATCTAAGGTCCTGAGAATTGTGTGGTTCATAATTGATCTGGAATGTGTGGTCCACAACTGATTTGGAACATGCATATGAATATACGCTTGCTGTTGTGATGGTGTAATTGAACATCCATGATCATATGGACAAGTTGGCTAACACATATGTGTGTTAGTGGAAAGGTCTCGGGTTCAAGTCTTGTGAAAGTTAAAAAATAACTCATGATTTGCATAGTGTAGATATTTTTGGTTGGATGTTTGTACATGTGGGTAAGCTTTTGATTACTGCTTTTGTAGGACATACACGACCACAGACTCATTGATTATATTCCTCTAAACCCTAAACCCTAAACCCATAGTGGTCAATAAACTTTGATTCTCATCCACAACCAATAAGAGAGGATTGTAAAAATTTGATAATATGGATTCACTTGGATGGCTTTAATTCTACACATACAAAACAACACAAAAGTGGAGCATTAAATGCTAATATTTTGAATCTAGGTACAAACGGCCTCAATAAAAACTAGTGCATATTACTTAATATATATGTCTCTTTAGAACAAGTTTTGGTTGGATGAGACATACTTGATCCTTTTTTAGTATTGTTATTGGATGAGCTTGAAAAGCTTTTAAGAATTGGAGTGGAGGTTAATTATGCTCTTTTATTTAATATTATAACATAATGCTTCTAAATAGTTTCAACTTAAAATTTTATATTTGGTTCTATTGTTGATCATCTTACTCAATGTGAGTTACTAAAAATGTCTATTTGAGGCAAGTTTAGTTGTAGGCATTGTAATTAGGAGAGTTAAGATAAGGCATGTTTGAAAATATTCCAACATTTTAGATAATTCCATGGAACTTAAAAGAAGCAAAATATGGAGGAACTTGGCCCAAGTCTTAATTGTTGAAATAAGAACATTAATAGGACTTAAACAAGCTCAAGAAATACTAGGCATAATTAATAAATTGAAAAGATATTCATAAAATTAAAGAATATAAGATTAAATTTATATATTTAATTTAATTTAAATTATTATATAAATTGATTTGAAATTTGTTTATCTAAACCATTATGGTTTATTTGGTGATTTAAATCATAATACAAATCAAAATTGTTAATCCATGAACAAATGAAATCATTTTTGATTTGAAATATGTCAGTTATGAGCACACCTTAAACTTATTAAATCTTAAGAATTATTGTCACAAGAAGAATTTGAGGCACTAGGTTTTTCCATATCAAAGTAACTATGAAAACCTAAAAAGCTTTGCTACATGTTCCTAACTCATCAGTAGAACATAGCTTACATGAAGAGAAATTAGAAGCTTAGGAAAAGAATGTTTGAAACTCGTTGATTGTGCTTAAGAAATAAGTTTTTGTAATAGTTTTTGAGAATATAAAAAACCACTTTTATAAACGTTTCTTAAAATTATATTATTAAACATATAAAAAATTACCAAAAAACCAAATTTAAAATAATACAAAAAGTCAGATGAAAACTCACATTCAAAACCATGTCTTAAAATCACATATAAAAACATACAACAAATCATATTAAAAGTTAGGTAATAAAATCAGACATGTATATATATATATACAAAAGCCATATCAAATACGCTATAATAAAGATATGAAAATTATGTAAAAGACCATATGAAATACTTAATGAAAAAGTCATATACAAAACCATGAAAAAAAATAACTAACTAACATGTTGCAAAAGTCACATTTGATCATGTGAGTTTCTTTACAAAAAAAAAACATACATTTAAACCCTCCCAAAAAACAGATAAAAAATCATGTTAAAGATCACACAAAAAATCACTACAAAAAACCTTATACACATTAAAAAAAAAACCACTTTGCCAATGCAACTTTTGCATGTGGCAATTTACATGTTAGCCACCTAACTTTTTTCTACAAAAAGTCACACATTTTGACTTTTTGTGATTATAATGTAGTTTTATAAGGGCAAATTGTTTTGAATTTCTGAGGAATCCATGTTTTTTCCATTAATGTATTCATAATTGAGGGTCTTCTTGATGTTGTTTTATATGGGGTTTGTAGATGAATCCCAACATCTTATGGCTATCTTTTCTGCCTAAATGATGAGTTTGCATTGCTTTTCATTAATTCAATTTTTAAATATGTGAGGTTCACTAGTGGACCCCACAATCAATTGAATTTCTATTTGTATGGTCTTGATGTAGCACGCGAATCGTTGGTGATGTTGTCTTTTATTTCTTTACATTATGAGTCTGACATTATACTATTGTTTTATTGCCGGGTTCACCAACAAACCCTAGCAATATTATAATATTCTCATTTGGTGTGTCTTGTGGTTGGGTGTGCTTTAAGCGAATTAATTTTAAATAGAAGTTTTTAACAATGCTTTCATATGTTACAAAAGAAAACGCACAACCAAAAAGACAAAGAAAGGAGCTTTCAGTAATTCACTTAGTTGTATGCTTTGGGGTAGAGATATGAATAACATGCTTGTTGGACTCGATTTATAGGCAAAAGAAAGAAAACTCCACAATCGACAACTCACATCCACAAAGATAGTGGCACATGACTGATTAGTACGCAAAAGTGAAGTGGTGGATCTATCAGAAGATGAAGGTCAACAAACAAATAAGGGAGATCATGTGACCATGTTAGATCAAACACTCACCAACTTGTCTTCACTATCATCATTCAATTACACCCTCCCCAAAATGCTTTTACCCTTGATACCCATGCCTTTCCCTCCTCATTTTGAAGAAGTGCAACACAATCATCACTCACCAACTCTAGAGGAACCTACTGGCAACACCAATCAGCAATGTGAGAGTCGGCACAAAAAATCCAATTGGGAAGACTCCTACCCACCTCTAGAGTAACGTACTAGCAACACCAACCAACAACAGGACAACAAGCAGACAAATCCAGCTGGCGATGGGATGCAAGTTAGTGAGACAAATGGACAAGTTGGGGACATGGTTAGAAGGACCTTGTTACAAGCCAAAGACTAAACAATCAATGAGCTTCTAAAAGATATGAGGTGCACTAAGTCTCATACGGTGGAGTACATCCCTTTATGTAAATTACAAGTTACAAATTTGCCTAGGTCGGTCATAGTTGTGAATTCCTAGATGTACTCTACATTTCTTCAAAACGGACTAGTTGAAACCAACATGTTTTTGGTATGTCTGTTTAAGATCAAAATGATAGTTACGGATTAGAGACAACATTTGGGTAAAGGAATCACAACATTTTGATGAAAATCTGGCATCTTATGAAAATGAAAATTTATGATCAAAAAGGTTTTCCATGTTGCAAATGGTAATCATTGTTGTATTGCAGGAATGAAGGCCATTGAGAACCACTTGAGACATGATCTGCACGTGCACATTTGGGTTCTAGTAGTGATTGTCACAGCTTGTACTCAGAGAGAATCCAAGAAGCTACATATGATTTACTTAAAGATAAACCAATAAGTATCCAAGCATATTAATACATGTTTACTTACATTGTGATTTTTCGTAGGCTAAACTAGTTTGCTTTCCAAGCTAGAACCCTCTTGCACGATGTGGAGCAAATAAGACACTTAAGAAGCATGATCATGCAAAACATTAAGAAAACGTACCTACTGGAGGTTTATAATGCCCTCAACTTGAAGCTTTAGAAATGAAACCTAAAGACACCCCTTAGTATTAAATTTTATTTGACTTCATTTTGGGTGTCTGGATCAAGGTAAAGTCACATTAATAAGTCACATAAATTTAATTGTTTCATCTTTGTAGCCAAAATTGCATATGAAAAGGCAAACTTTCATGACTAAATATCCGCACTTGTCTGGTGATGAATTAGAGAAATTATTGAACAAACAAATCACTTCAAACAAGATGGTCAAATTAAGAAAGCTAATCCAGATTGCATATCCACGTCACACACTCAAATGGGACACAACCAAGTAAGTCATTCCATCAATAAGGTAGTGTGTGATTAATATGCTCACGGACAAGAGGGAACAAAGTGAGAAGGTTATCTACAACATTGCCAAAGCCAAATTTACTTATGAATAGAAGGCTCTCGCACTTTAACAACTAAAAGACTTGGTTGTTTAAAAACTTGAAAAAAGTCAATGCAAAAATCAGTAGATACCTTGCCATCCGTGTCTATTATTAGCAAACTCTAAGAAGATTCTTTGGAAATTGATTGCCCATGACAAGCTTATCACTTTTATTCTTATGTATTGGAATGCTTGGAAAAATTGGTGAAGAAGTTGTTACCTAGAAAAGCTCAGGCTCCTTACCCTTGGACAAACAACCTAGTCAGGCATACTTCAAGTGCATATATGTTTATAGGCTTTTGCCATGCACAATTAAAAAAATTGTGACTAAATTTGAGCTGCTTACCGATATGTGATTGCGGACACATTTTAATTCACCTAATACTTTGTGGATATTGAGAACAACCTATTGAAGATGCTCTTCTCAAAACAAAATAGTACAAAAGGCACACTCTTTGAAAGAACTAATCAATTGCCTTTGGTACTTGGAATTACATAGTAAGGAACTAGTCAGAGAGTTTGAGAACGACATTATCAGAAGTACTACATAGTAGGGAGCACAAAGATCCTGATCATGTGCCACAACTATCTGGAACATTTCCTATTAACCAACAAGATTCACTCTCCAAAAGTTTAAGCACACATGAACCACAATTGGATTCTTTGCCAAGCTCAAGGGGATGGGTACATTTCAAAGTACATGGTTCAATTGGACAACATGTACAACATATGTAGATGAAGAGTTATGATATCTACAAATTCTTATAATTTTGCTAGAAAAGAAAGGCAAGGAAAAGGCTTCTCAAATCTCATGTGAGTATCTTTACATCATTCAATAGACAATAATCTGTAGGTAATTCTTTTTTGTAGAGGACAATGATGACCCAAACAATGTGGCCTCAACATTCATACTGCTTTTGCCAAATGTTACAAAGGCAAAAGAGATAACTTGGCAGTGCAAAACTCCACATAAAGGTAATTGTATAACATATCTTGCATTTTTGGATTCTTAAATATTATTTTACTTGGTATATGAGGTTGTTAACAAATCCCACACCAAAAACATGAACTCTTGCATCTTCTTTTCATGGGGTTCGCTAACGAACACCATGAATGCAATCCTACCTTACCATTCATTTGCAGAGCATGTTCTTAAAGTACTTTATCATGTTCAACTAACATGTTTGAATTCTACGCAAAGAGTTGATCTTGAATCTATATTCTTTAGAGAACACTTACTTAGTAAGTGGGTGTGGGTAGCCTTTGGAATGCAACTTTTGTATTGCATGCTAGGTTACTTTACCTTACATTTTCCCATGTTAATTTACCTTATGTTTGTGCATAATAGTTTACTATACACTTCCGCAAGACATGGTGAGTTAGTTTGTTATGAACTAAGTCTTGTGAAGTGGATTATGTGTATGCTAAGTTTACACATTATTGAAATTTTTTTCTTTTTTAAGGTATATCAAATTGGGTTAACACATGATTGAGAACGTAACAATGTTCATTAAGTTTTGGCTTAAGTCAAGATTTAATATTGGTTTTAGCAATAGTGTTCAAATGGGACAAGACTTATGTTCAAATGTGCATCTTTGACTTTAAAAAAAAGGGCATATTCAAACATAAGAATGAACATTACATTCTGATAGAAAATACAAAATAAGTCTTCACTATAGCACATGTTTTCGAGAGTGTAACTCAAGAAATAGGCTATGTTGTTAAACTTATGGTACAATGAAAAGATAGGTATTAACATATAACAAATATGTTAAGCAATTGGTTCATACAATGTAGTCAAAATATTGTTTAATGTTTATTATTTTAATGATGTAGTGACATTAGGGTTATTATATTGCTAAGTTTAAGTCCCATGATTTAGACAAAGTATAACATCAAACCTTAATTAGTTGTAAGTGCACACTCTATGCTAAGTTAGCTAATTCGACTAACTCGTTTATAGTTGTGTCTCATGTGGGATCATGAGAAGGAGATTGGATGATAGTTTATGGCAGTAGAGGGATTTAATATTGCATTTCTATCAATGCAATTTTGGGGGTAGATAGCATGATTTACTAGAATAGAAATATTAGAAATACATGTTTACATTTTTTATTTATTAAATATAGGAGGACTTGCATAGTAAGGCGTTCCATGCACACTTGTGCATTTCATTGTTAACTCTTTAAGTTTAAAATTTATAACGTTGTTTGCACTATAGGGATAAGTTCTTAAACAAGGTGGTTAATAAGAACATCATTTAAGATTCTCCGTTCTACTTATCAATTAAGTAGGGAAACTTGCTAAGCTCGATAAGTTATGTTTGGAGATGTCAATGAGCCAGAAATAATTGGGTATTCAATTGAAGGTTTAAGTGCATGTACCTCCTTATAGAGTTGGTATTCGGTGGGATTTTCAATTTTATTTTGGAGTCGAATGCGGTTATTTGGAAAGTCAGCTTAACTTTGCATCATGGTCACAAATGTGGACACTCAAAAAACATAGAAAATATGTATCTTCGCGTCCTTTAGAATATTGAAAAGTAAGATTTTGCATGACTTGAGGTTTGATGGTGTTCCTTAGGTTTGCTTTCTTCAAGGTTTGGTGGTGTTCTTTGAGTCCAATATTGGGGTTATGTGTATATGATGGTGAAGTAAATAAGTTAGCTCAAGAAGATAGTCTCCCTTCTTGATCAGAGGTCCCTAGTGTATGATTTGATATTCAATTTGAGAATATGAAGTTTTCTATCACCTCATTGTTAAGATATATTCATATGTTAGACTTTGAAAGTGTTTGTGATTGTCTTTTTGAGATTAGTTATGAATGACTTGGCAAAGTATATAATTTAATATCTATTGAATATCACAATGAGCCATTTTCTGTGGCTTTTTTGTCAAAAGCCATTACAAAAGCATTTTGGTTGTGAATGAGAAAATCCTATATTGAGTGCCACTATGTGATCTATGGCTTTTGATTGTGCTACACGTGATGGCTGTGGATTACTAATTTTAAATGTGGAAAAATGAGTGTAAAATTTAGTGTTTTGTTATGTGAATATAGTAATGCTTTTGAAAATGAAATATATAGTGCTCACACGTCTAAAATGAAATATAAATTTATATTGTCTTCTACAGTGGAAAATAGAGGTGACTTTATTTAATGCTAATAAGGTAACAAAAAATCTGAAAAATATAGTGTTCTTTTCTTTGTAAAAAATAGTGGGAAACACATTGATACTATAGATGTGGATCTCAAAAGTGTATTCTAAATATTATTGATAATATTGGAATATGAAAATGATTTACATATAGGCCGCCATAGTGGTTAATCCGTCATAGCTAAGCGTCACCAAAACTCCTTGCAGTCCCATGTGTCGCTTCTAACTTTGAAGTAGCCTTTCTCAATAGCTCGGATTAAAAGGTGTTGCAGTGCCTTATTAAATTTCATTACTGAAGTAATTGTGAACACCTTACATCCCTTGTTCTTATTAAATGTAGCTGCCCACGACTCACTTGCCTCAAACTGATTTTTGCAATCGGCATCGTACCCATGAACAAACATGCAAGTGACTTTAACTGCTCCATGTTCAGATCTCTCACCCTTGCTTCCCAATCTTTCAGCAACTACAAAAAGATTACTAAATGTAAAAGTGAACAATGAATAAAGTATTACTCACTTTGAATGCATGTTCAGTCAAGCTTGAGTTCGGCCTATGTATTTCCTCCAAAAAAGGGACATTGCAATCTCCTCGTTCTATGCCATATAAAACCATGCCTAATTGATCCTTCACTGAGTCAGGGAAAGGCTGCAAGGTAACCAAGTTAAATGTGCTTTAAATATGGAAACCAAAACAGAACCAAGTCACTTACTTGTGTTTCATATGAAGAAAATTTGGAGTTGAATCCAGAACTTCCTATAGACCAAATACAGTATAACGTTTACACTAACATACACAAAAAAAAAAAACTTGACACTTACTTGTGTGTTCTGACAGTCGATGCCTCACCATTCCTTGGAGCAACATCATGCTCAAGCTCCTTGGGTTAGTATTAGAGTCTGTATCAGACTCTAAAACGTCACCAGCCTTCTATGAAAATGCAACATATTAGTCAATACAAATCAAAATACCAATATAGCTTACTTTTGCGAGTTTGGAATGGGTGTCATGTTGTTGTCCTTGCATCTCCCATCCATATCATCTACAGAACTAACAAAATTCGGTTGTGGATCGTTGCTGGTTTTCTCAAAGTTCTTGTGCGAATTCTCCTGTGCGAATTCACCACCACTCCCATCAAAAAATCGCATGCGGCTCTCAAAACTGGTTCTTGCCTCTGAACGTGAAGGATTGACTGATTTTTCATTTTCAAGACGTCAGATTCTTCAGAAATCATCATCTATAATATGCGTGCAACACTCAGCCAGCACACAATATCCTGCAAAAAAGCCACAGTCAAAGCCACATAGAAAGCCATATTAACGACTTGCGAAGTTGAGAAGTGTTCTCCGGTTGTGCATCTTCTATTGGATTTGTCCCGTGAATGGTAGGATCTTTCTTCAACTCCTTCCTTATAATCTTAACTCGCAAAACCGAATAAAGGTGGCTTGGGGGTGTAAATCGCTCCAACACTGTTGCTGTCCCCACCTGCACAAACCAAATGATCGATTTCAACTATGCATAGCACAACACAATACATACCTCTACTTCACCAAATGCGCCAGGCTTTCCACAAAGAAAGTCATGTCGGATTCCTTCAACTTGTGCCGATATGCAAACAACTCCACAACAGTAGCTCCCACGCATAGGTCCTCTCAAAAACACCTTTTGCCTTCACGTGCTTGCTTCCTCACAATGGACCGGCGTTGGCTCGTCAATTTGAGTCCTATCTGCTTCTCGGCCTCTACTCTAATCTCCACAGAACAATCAGGGCCATATAGGGTGTTCACAACTTGAGCTCTTTTTTTGCAAAACTTTTGTGCTTCAACGCCTTTGAACTTAGCAACCATGAAGTTAGGGAATGCATCCCTCACGATTCTCCTCAAATCCTTTGCCGAACACACTTTTGCAACCTTCGCCTTCACTGTGCGAGAATCCGTCTCCCTCACATGACGTTTTTTGTCTCTGCTAGTCTTGCAGGGCTCTACCACAGGCACCAGTTCCACATTGTTGGTCGCTGTAAAAGCAGAAGGTTTTGGAGGCCTCAAGCTCGTCCTCACAAGAGCCACAATGGAAGCTGCTGTGCCCCGCCTGCATCCTAGTCCAAGCCAATCATTTGTTGTCATTGACAAGAGAGCATTGCCATTGATCTTCTCCTTGCGTGCAATAGATGCGAAATCCATCTCGGCCAAGGAACCAAACTTAGCATTCAATAAACTACCCACCTCTTCTATTGTTTTGCTTTCCAGATCCGCAAATATGATCAATAAGGAGGGAAGATCGATCACTCCCCACAATCCTCGCTCCCCAAAAAATGTGCAACCAAAAACACTGCTGCCAAAAAAGCCCCAAATCAAAAACCTTACGTGTGGGAAATTTGGGAAAAATGAAAATCAATAAACACGGCAAGACTCGTGCATCGCATGTGATACCATGTTTAAAATTGCATTTTAATGGCAAAGTCTGCATTTTTCCTATGAGACTTGAACTCGCGGCCTGTTGGGACTTAGTGCCAAGAGGCCTTTAACCCGCGTAGCTGATGCATGCTCCAATGTCAGCTTCCTACCAGCATTAAATAACATTAACATTTTGCACTAGAATTCCCCAAAACGAGTCTTGTTGCAAATTCACCTCCAAATCAGAATGACACGATCTAGGAGACAGTATGTTGTCAATGGTGAAGAAGTCTCAAGGAGTGCTGGAGGTGGAATCAGAGGAAATTGGTGCAACAGCAACAACAGATGGGCAGACAATCAAGAAGACACAGTGTATGTTTGTAAATGTGATGATTGCCTTGTATTCATGGTTTAGATGGTAAACGTTGGAGTTCTTCAAGCTTCTACAGACACTTGCATAGTCTTCGTTCCTTGAGGTTTAATTTGCAGAATGATGGGACTGATAAAGTAGCAGAAGAATGTCACATTCCGAATCTAGATGAAGTACAAGCTATGGATGATGTTACCATGATCAGAGTTGTTTTCGAACATCTCCAAGGTCCAATGGAAGAAAACATCGATTATGAAGGATGTGGTGTTGAACTGCCCGAGGATGCAGCCAGGAGCATGTGCAATTGAGAGTTCATAAGGAAAATGTAGAGGTCACAATAGAAGCCACAATGCTACGTTCTTTGTTCCAACTTTGCAAAATTTTCGATAATGGCCATATTTCTGAAGCACTTCGTTCAAAGGTCCTGGATTCATTATTTGCCACTAATCACCAGAGTCTAGCTCGGATCTTTGATCCTTCTTGGACAGGGCGTTGCGGGGTTTGAAAGTCCCTCGGACATCTCGTGCTTTCGATAGGTTGCTAGCACGATTGGGCATGCCAAACGCAGAGAGGAAGAATTTTTGTTGCCACAAGGATTGGCCAGCT
Source organism: Selaginella tamariscina (assembly GCA_003024785.1). Classification (NCBI taxonomy): domain Eukaryota; kingdom Viridiplantae; phylum Streptophyta; class Lycopodiopsida; order Selaginellales; family Selaginellaceae; genus Selaginella; species Selaginella tamariscina. Next base: position 105,708 of record PUQB01000682.1, read on the forward strand.
TATGTTTTTGGTGATCCAGAGGAACTGTGTTTGCGGGTAAATTTACTTCTGCATTTCAGCGATAGAGTTTTTAGCTAACTATAGTGGCATTTTTATAATAGGGTACCTAGGCAGAGGTGTGAAGTATGCAGGGAAGCATGCCCCTATTGTGGAGCTGGGATCAAAGATGCAGTATCCTTCTACTACATACCACTTTCTACAAGGCTTCACCTCCGTGCAAAGGTACGATCCATATGTTGGGAAGACCTGGCCTTGGGGGCAAAAGAAAGCTGGAAAGGGAGGGCTGTGCATGAACCTCCATCAACTATCTCTGAGATTTGGGAGGGCAGTATGTGGCGGCAATATCAAGCTTTTTTCGATTCTGACCAAGAATTTGAGCTTCCAATTCAATGCACATGCTGTGAAGAATTCATCCGCCAATGGCCAGAAAAAGATGCTTGTATGGATACTGTTGTGCTAGATGCCTATGGCTACTACAAGGTGGATTGTCCGCGTTGTGAATCTTCTTTCCAAGCTCAGAGGATTGTTGTGAGGGGGGATCCAAGGAATTTAGCACTGCAAATCCATTGGGACGGATTTCAGTCAGCTCGAACCAAACAGAGGTGCGGGGCTTTGAATGCAAAGATCTTGAATCCAGGACTTCATGGAACAACAGCAGCAACAATGACCCTCCCGGTCATGTACATCCCGAAGTCACAAATGGAAGCCGGCACAGATAGCCTCGATCCATTCCTTGATCTTCTTGTTGATGAATTGACAACACTATTTGTGCAAGGGATGGAAGTTGATTATAGTTTGAGTTCCGAGCACTATGGAGGACTTCCACAAAAGTTTCAAATGAGAGTGTTACTATTAGTACTTTCTGCTGATCACCTGCACAATGTGAAGTACTAAAACTATCAAGTGGTAAGAGTTTCAGTTATGGCATCATTTTATAGCTTTTAGTGTGGTCATCATTTCTGGCTTCTGAGTTGGTTTCTGTAAGCAATGGTTTTTTGTTTTTGGCCAGCACATTCACTATCATTTGTGTTTTGCAGGTGGGAAAAAAAGTTTCGAAAATGCAAAACGCCTATGTTGCAGGATGGCAATCAATGGAAACATGCAAATATTCTTCAAAATTCCATGGAACCAGCAGCAGAACGTTCCTTCCAAGAAATTCAAAGTGCTATTTTGGAAGTTGAAGCTGCACCTAACCCCACGAGGATGCGTCATCTCCAAAGGGACTCCGGAGTTCGCGGTAGGCTACATCGACTATACAATGTGTACGGGTTTGTAGGACATTATTTAATTGAACTTTGTAGTTACATTAACTATTTTTTTCTTTTTCAGGTTAAGCATTCTTGAGTTGCCTGCTTACGACGTCATGCATCTGGTGTCTTTGAATGTGCTCAAAGTGTTTATTGAGGCGTTGTTCACCACTCTAAAAGAAGTCGGGGAAGAAGCCACTATCATGGCAAGATTGCAAACCATACTACAAAACCGAACTAGTTGTATGAAGAAAGGTCGTGCACCGAATCATCCAATGACATTTGTCATTCTGGAAAGCTGAAGAACATCAACACTTCGCACAGTGGTACCTTCCATACGTTGTGGATGGTCTCATAGACACTGACTATTTGCGCCTTTGTTCATTGCTGACTGAACTTACGAGAGTTTTGTACGATTGGAGCAGAAGTCATGGTTGGACTGTGGAAACATTGGAGGAATTTCGTGAGTACTGCAACACTGTGGAGGTGTTATGGGTTGAAAGGTTTGGTCCACATCAATCAACACTAATACATGCCTTTGGAAGAGGTCACTTGTGCGAGGATATCTATAGATATGGACTATCTTCAAATACTTGGTGCTATTCGTATGAATCAGATTTTAAAGGATTGAATGCTACGCATACAAACAACAAGGAGATGGAGCTCACCTTTACAAAGGCTCATTTGAGGTGAGGATTTTGTTATATGTTTAATTTTGAAACAGTTTAACAGTTTAACGTTTTCAGGTTTTTCTTTACGACAATTGAGGAAAAACTTATGGATGAGCGTGATGGTATGTTGCCTCCAGAGTCTGACTGCCAAGCTTAATGCAAGCTTCGTGAAACCAAACTCCATTCACTATGCTAACACAGTTCTGGTTAAGGACGGAATTGTTGTTGTGAACTCGGAGAAGTAGCAGTCGACTTGTTAGAAAAATGTTTAGAGTATGGCACTGCTGCATGGAGGCTGCGTATTGCTGAAGTGGAATTCTCATAAATATGCAAAAAGGCCAACAAATAACACAAGTGCAACTCGTAGCGGTTTCTAGAATAATAGGAGCAGCTTTTGATGAGAAGTTAATCTTTGAACATCGGGTCTATCGACACAAATCTGTGTGTCTACTAGGTACCATTTACAAGGCAGGGACGTCAGTGGTGACTAGTGACCCTGACAATCCAGGTATTTATATTATATGTTTCGTTACAGATAAATTCTCACCGTTCTTCTAATTTGAAATGCAGGTGAAATTTGTTATGCAGAAGTAAAGGAAATATTTCTGTGGACTATGCAGGTAGCTTCCACGTTTTGTTCGCTGGAATTTTTCGAAAGTGAGTTTTTTGGAATGTGGCAAACATTATGGCTTTTGGGTATTGACATACATATGCAGGTATCATTGTGATACACGAACGTCCCGACCAGTTATTCATGAGGGAACTGGGATGCAAATACTTGCACCAACACGGTTTCCATTTGATGCTACATGCATTTTGCGCATAGAAAACATTTTGCGAGAGATTTGCATTATTCCACACAGTGATCCAATGTTGGCAAAGAGGGGATTCGACATTGCACTTGAAGTTGTGACAAATAAGTTTCCTTCTCATTTACAAGCAGGAGCAGGTAAATGCCCTGTGTGGCTCTTAGATGGTGACATTCTTGAAGTTCAAACAAGATCAGGATTGAAACCAGGTATCGTACTATCCAGCAATGTGGATAGGTTGACCATGACAATGAGCTTGTTGTGGTTGGAAGAACGCAGTGTTGAGAGGGAAACATTGTTAGTGGCAACAAATCAGCAGGCCACAAATCAGAAATGGTCGTCTATTCATCGGTTCTTGCTGTGCGAGAAATTTGAGGGGGGTATGTGGCTGTACAAGTGGATGACGTAGTCGAGTTGCAGGGACAACGTTTTGCTCAGGTGGTATCTTTGGTGCGCAGAAGAAAGATGTTCACTGTAAAACACCTTCAACCCGCAAATGATGGAGAATACATTTTAGCAAACAGGATCCCCGCTTTGGTTGGCTGGTCCGAATTTGTTTGCAGAAGAAAAGTGGAGGTTAGTGCTGCAGGAGAAGGTTTCCTGAAATTTTTCTTGGTTGACAGTGAGTAGTTGAATATTGCATGCTGTTCAAAGTGTCATTCTGTTAAATGTCGGCTGTATTTATATATTAGGTAAGCCATAATAAAAACCACTTTTGCAACGCTCATGGTTATCCATTTTTGAAAACCATTATTCATCTTCATTTTTGCAAAAGCAGCTAGATAGCCATTTCGGAAGCATGCATTACCACAAAAACTATTACGAAAGCCAGTGTAGAAGCCATACCATCAAAGCCATTTCAAAAGCCATTGAAAATCAGAAAGCCACAATTGGAACCCAGAAAGCCATGATAAAAGCCAAGATTGTGTCATAATCACTAACTTTATTATAGTCATTATCCACTAACCAGGCAAAAAACCACGACATTTTCAAAGCCACAGAAAATGGCTCGTTGTGTATTGAGATAGGAATGCTCAATATTGTGATTTGGTGATGATCACGTGGGGTGGCCCTAATTATGAGATAAGAAGACTCAAAAGGGGATTTGAGTTTGACACTTTGGTATGTAGTACCTTAGTGTTATAATTTGAAATATGTTTTTAAGCTAGTTAAAAAATAAAAAAGATTTCTTAATACATTGCTAAAGAAGCAATGTGGTGCTCCACGGGATTACTAAATGTCTAAAATGAGTGGCATATCTTAGTTCGACGTACTAAATTAGATATCTTATTCATGTTTGGGGATTTTTACTGAATTATGAGATATAATTAAAACATGAGGTTAATATGACATTTTGGTGTTATAATAACATTAATGTGGAAGATAATATTTTATTAAATTGGATAGATAAATCAAACACTAATTCATGATTCTTTTAGTCCCTGAACAGTTCCTCGAAATATTAAAAGTAGCATTATGTTTCCATTTTAAAATTGAAGTTCAATTTGTATTAACTAAATCCATATTCATAGTATAGTATTCACATTTTTATATTGATACAATTATATAGTTATATTCGCTAAATGTAATAACTTTTCAGTAAACTCAAAATTTGAAGTTAAATAATTATTTATCAGTTCGAGTGTATCAATATCGAAACTATAATTGTTTATGAACTAGAGATTAGTTGAAAGTCTTGTCAAACACTAATTGGTTGAATTAGTGGAAATATGTATGTAATTAGTTAAGAGTTAGAAATGGATATATGTTATAAGCATACAATATTATAAGTTTAAGGAGATTCTTATCATAAGAATTAAGTTTTGAAATTTAGTATTTTAAACTTAGTGAGATAGAGTTAGGAACTATTTAATGAACCTAGTTATTATGCTCTTCAGGGAATGAATACAATGGGAATGTGTCAGATAAGACACGTGATATCTAGAGATCGTCGATTGAGACACTAAATATAAATTGAGTTCCTAGTTTCCACATTATTTTGTTAAAAATGTATATTAGCTTATATCTGCTCTTTGAACTGGTCGGTGTTGTGAAAGAGTACAAAGTTGATTGTGAAAGGTGAATGATAATGCTATGACACTTGGTAACAAATTTGATTGAGAATTTATGTCAATGACACATCAAGTGAATGGGCTAATTTTAGGTTAGCGAGACCTTATTATACACATGTACAATCACATGCCTCTAGCCAGATTGACATATCTATAAAGAACAAGGTTTGGGAATAGTACTCTTATATCAAAAAATACTTAAGGTTGAGTTTGATAAAAGTCTCATACCTAGTTTGGCATAGCTATACACTAACATGGAATAGGTATAGTAGCAAACCCTTATTTAAGTGGTGATGAGACACATTGAGAGATGAAGAAATGTGATGCTAAATGTCGAACCATTAGAAAATCAAGGAAACACAAATGTGTTGGGTTAAACATTTGAGATGGACTCCAAGTGCTTGTTGTGTGCTTGACAATGAGATTGTCAATTGTATTTAATGTTAAGGAATGAAGCATGGGTTTATTTCTTATTAACCTAGGGGTTAGCAATTAACATTAACTAAAAGCCTCCAATATAAATTCTAGTTAAGTAAATAAATTAGCTATTATGTTATCTACGTCAGGTAATAGACTTTGCAGATGTGCAAAGATCTCTAGGTGACTTCATGTCATAGATGGTGCCTCCAATAGCTAAGTTTACGACTCAGTGAATAACAATTCTGAAATACTTGACTTTCCTTAATGCAATGAGGGTAATAAAAATGATGTGAACTTTTTGTTGACTTTGCATAAAATGATATGCTAGTTTTGGGTAATTTTTTCTAATATTATTTAATATTGGAGTTAGATGTCAACAAGGATGTTGACATTTTTGAAGGTGGAGAATATGTCATTACTATGATTGCTCTTTACTTGAATGTTGACTGTTATTACCTACTGAACTATGTTGATAAGCCTTAGGTGTTATAGAAAGCATGCTCATTTAATGCACCTTGATATTTAGTGATGGTTTAACTGAGTGTTGTTAAATATTTGTAAAAAACTCTAAGCAAAGCTAACACCTCCATTTTGAAAACTTCTCTCTTTTTGATGTCCCAATTGGTGAGTTCAACATGTCAGATATGGCTAGAACACCCTAGGGTTGCCCTAACCCCACGTCCTAAACCTCTCGAGTTAGAGTTTAGGGGTTAATAGGTCGTTGAGTTAAACTTACCAAGTACATTCCTATTGGGAATGAGATTCTGTGCTAACCTACTTTATAAAACAAAAAAACAAGGGGGGTGGGGGACTCTATCACATATATTAAGTAGGATAGGTGTGGGAAAAACATGTTAGAGACTGAGAGGTGTTTGGTTCCTTCTTCCTACTGGCATAAGCCTAAATTATGTCGTTAAAGCACACCCTTTGTGCCGCCCTAGCTTTCAGCTAGTAGGGATATGTCACACCCTTGGTATTGTTAGCAAATCTGCACTTCAGAGGTCCTATCGGGTACATATTTCAGGTTGAAGTATGTCTCCAGCCTCCTCCTCCACATCAAGCTAAGAGCAGCACTCATAACTAAGCAAGGCACATCTATGTCCTTGTCCAACTGTAAGTGTGAGATCTTAACTGATAGATTCTCTTTACCATGTTCTTAAAAGGTTCACAAAGAGGTTCTAGAGTTAGCATTTGCGAGTCACATTTGTGGCACCAAATGTAAGTCTTGAGTTAGAGGGGCTATGACAAGATAACCCCCAATTTGAAAAATAGTGTCACATGAGCATGTGACACTAAGCTAGATGACACACAATACAATGCTCGAGGCACGCCCTTTGGTGTTGTGTCATGAGTTTAATGCCAAGGGGTTGAATTCTCTAACAAGCAGGTGTGCTTTTTCTCACATTAAGTGTTAAGCCTTAGGCATTTACTCAAGGGGGTTAAGTCTCATAATCGAGTGTGTTAGCAAGCACATTTGGCTAGGGGCATTCTTCCTCAAGGTGTGTGAACATGTTCATGAGTTCATTAGCAGGAGCCTTATCATGAGGCACTCACATGGTCACATGCTTAAGGTTCTCCAAACCTAGCTTTGGGGTTTGCTTAGCATTAACATTTGTGTCCACCTCAGATGCACACTCTTGTTGACACTAAGTATTACTCTTAGAACTAAGTAAACTCCCTAAGACTAAATTTGGATAACCCTAAGTATACGACTTTGCGACTGTTTCACGAATGGGCTCTTGCTAACGAGCTTAGGTCATTCAACTCAAAAAAACACCCCCCCCCCTCCCCCCAACCGAGTGTGCCAATAATACATTTATTACAAGACTTAACCTCCCTTGAATCTTAACACCCTAATGCAAACACAAGTACACTTACTTGTTAGAGTATCCAATCCCTCAATGTTAAACCCATTATGCTATGTGTCATTTAGCTTAGTGTTACATCTCCATGTGACATTATTTTTTAAGATGTGCACTATTTCATCATAGCCCCTTAGATTTAAGAGTTACACCTGGTGCCATGAACATGCCACCTTTAGAACCCTCTATGAACCTTCAAGAACTTGATAAAGAAATCATAGTTGAACAAGGACACAAATGTTCCTTACTTAACTGCGAGTGTTACTCTTAGCTTGATGTAGAGAAGGAGGTTGGAAACATACCTCAACCTTTGACCCATGGAACGTGTATTTCGGCAAGACCTCCCAAGCATGGATTCACCAACGTTAAAGATATCTTACCCTGAAGGTAGAACATATCCCTATCATTTAGAAGGTGAGGTTCTTAATGACACAAGTTAAAGCTTACACCAATAAAAGAATAACGAACTCAGTTATGAACCTAAGAACTTTCATTACATATCTTATTTAATATATATGATGAACTGTTTTGTAAAGTGGGCTAGCACAAAATATCTCTAAGAGAATATATTTGGTGAGTTTAACCTAATGAATCATCAACCCCTAAAGGGGTTAAGTCAACCCTAAGGGCACTGACATGTTGAACTTGCTAGAGTCAACTAAAAAAGTTATGAAAACCTAACCGAGACATACAAATCAAGGAAAGAGTTTTTAAAAGGTAAGTGCTACCTTCGCGTATAATTTCTCGAAGTATCTAGTGGCAGTTGGCCGAACTACCCTTAAGTGCACTAAGCAAGGTTGTTTTTCACTATATCTAGGTTTTATCACATAATTCACAACAATCAACTCTAAAGTAAAAGTAAAGGTAATAATAAAGACTATGACACATCTAATGAAGACATGTTGCATTAGTAGGATAGCTAATTGACTAGACGGCTCTAACAGAAATATTCCTCTAGTGAGAGAAATAATTAAATAAAAGATCATTTCTTCAAGATCCTTGATATCATAAAATATCTACACATTTATATATATTTTTCTATTTGTTTAATCATTTCTTGAAATTCTAATTATTCAAAAGGAGCTAGATTACTATAAACAACTATCAGATTAATTTTAATACATGATAATAATTCTATTCACTTACAATTGATTAATAAGAAATAAAAATATTAGGACATCAAATTAAATATTTTTTTCAAAAAATATTGTGATTTTGTTTGTCTTATATTCAATGTTATTTATCATTGTCAAATTAGTGATTACAACATAATCATTATAATTAAATCTTTAATGCTTGCATCCCTTTTGTCTATATAAATCATTCTTTAATACTGTTTAGGTTTTCATTCCCTTCAGTATGATAATTTCTTTTAAAGTTACTGCTCCCCTCCTTTCCAAACTTCTAGATTAATTAAGGACTTTTTGTGTAAATGGTTTTGTCTTAAACTTAAAACTGTTTCTATTGAATTTATTTGTCGCGACACAAGTGGGAGGCATGTCCAATTTATGATTTTGAATGCAAATGTTAATCACGAAGGGACTTTATGGGACTTAACAAATCTATCAAGCTCCGACTTGATTGTGTTTAGTAGATCACCAAAAACTTTAAGTGTGGATCAATCAAGCTGGTCCGACAATAACATTCACCTAACTTCCCCATAATCCAATGCCATATTCTAACAAGTTTATGCTACCCTTCTAAATTCACAACTTAGACTCGACATCTTTGAATTTCTTATTCACCACGTCAAAGACTTACTAGTCACTTACAATGTTAATGTGTGCTTTATTATACCACCCCTATAAGAGCATAATGGTTGTCCCCATGGAATGGAGACTCAATTCGATGTTCACAAATGGTGTTAGTTGCAAATAATAACCATTTGTGGGTTTTTTTGCACATGTTCATTAGTAAAGTGTGCTGGACATTTGTAATATAATGATCTTATATGCAACACGAACAAAGAAGTCAATGACACTAAGTTTGATGGAGTGGCCAAAAACTCTCCATCTATTGGATAATTGATTGATGGTACCAAATGTCGATTGTGTAAGAGTGTTCCCATTTGCTTGAAGTCATATTCAATGAAGTAGTATTATTTCAAATCAACTAATGTTAGCATTGAAAGAATAGTTATTCACATTGGTTTGCATGATCATTCTTTGAATCAAGGTGTCAACAAAAACTCTTTAAGAAAGATGAAAGTAATAGTTGTGGATATTGTAATAAAGAGTATGTCTACTTGACTATTCTTATTGATATAGTGCATTAGTGATGATGTTGGTAGAGGAACCCTTACACGTGTTGTATAGAGATGGGTGTACTCATGTTGTCTCATTGGCTGAGGTACCTTTACATTTTAAGACTTTTACAACTCCATTTGTTGGTAGAGGAACTGTTACACTTGAGTGTACTTAGTTGGATATATGTAAATTCAACTTATTGATATAGTGTATTAATGATGGTGTTAGCAAAGAAACCCTTACATTTGAGACTTTTGCAACTCCATTTGTTTTTACATTAACTTTTGATATACTTAGTGTACTTAGCTGGATATATGTAAATTCAATTGTCAATTTGAACCTCAATAATTAATACTTCCATATCATTCACCTTTTTTTTTAGGTAGTCTCTTATAAACAATGTTTTGGAACACTTTTGTTGTAATTATGGAAACTTATCAAAATTAAAATTTTCAACTATAACAACTATTAAAGTAATATCTTGATCTTTTCTAAGATTTGGACATAACATTGCATTTGGATAGGAATATTTTACCTTTCAAAGTTGTTATTTAACGACAATATATAAAGGAATTAATTATCATGTGAAAATGTGTATTAGAGTTGCTTAACAATAAGTCAATTCAATAATTTTTTAAGTCCTTAAGCATTAAAGCCACATCTAATGGATAAACATAATGGATTTAAATGATTTATTATGGATTATCATTCATAAATGCTATTATAAAACTTAATAACTATTCATTACTAAATACGTAGGATAATTATAAACTAGATTTTTCTTTAGGTTATTGATAAATTCCTTGGTTCCAAAAGATATTTTCAAAATGACAGTTCAAACTTATTTTAATTTGTATGAATTTCTTATTTTAACTTTTAAGTTAGTTTATGATTTTATCACTATAAATAAAAATTTTAGTTTTTTAATACGATTGTTAAATTTTTGAATATACCCTAGTTCATACTAACTCAGGATGACCATCTCAATGAAGTGACTTGTGCAATCAATTAGTTATAAGAGTATGAACTTAAATTAAAAAGTTCATTTGTGTTTTTGGTGTAATTAAAATAACATATTTGGGTTTAGGCTAAGGCTTGTATGTTTATTGTAATAATATAAATAAATCAAGGCTCCTATATCATTTTCTTTGTACTATGGTTTCATAAATAAACAGTTGTACATTGAGACTTTATTTGTACTATGATTTCATAAATAAAGAGTTCTACATTAGGACTTCTATATCATCTTGTTTGTACCATGGTTTCATAAATAAATTGTTGTACATGTAACCCAATGTATAATGGTATGCAATTTGAATTAAACAAATCTTCTTATAAAAGCTTCCTTTAAATGTAATAAAAATACATTATGAAGATTCTCTTTGTGTATGAATAACAAATAAAAGTCTTTGATAACCAACCATTTACACCATATTATAAATAACTAAATAATATATTACTTTAACTAATTATAATATTGTTTACACAAACAAACAATTTCTCACCACTGTCATTTTATATTGTATTACAAACATCACATTACTTTATTAACTATGTAACTTTACATCGTTGTATAATAATTTTTAAATTTCTATAAGGTAAAGTGTATTTTTTTTTGTTTCCAAGTATGTCAATTAGACTTATTACTTAAATAACTTTTTAATTTCACTTATTTTTATAGCTGACTTTATTTTTTAAGGGTTCTAGTTTCAAACTTATTGTGTTATCCCTTTAGATCATTTTTAAATAGTAAAATTTATTTCATTTATTTGAATTCAATTAATTTCATTGGTTTCTTTAGTTTCATTAATTTGTTTTAAATTAATGAATTAAATTAGTTTTCATTTAAACGCTTTATTATTTATTAGTTAGCTAATGGTTAAAAATAAAATAATTATTCATTTAGTTCATAAGATATACATTAAACTTCCACTTAATAGTAAATTTCATTTTTATATCCACACAATAAGCTTGACCGGTTGTAAGATTTGAAATATATTTGAAGAATTTACTGAAATTAAATACGCTATAATTTTTTTAGAAATAAGATCGTTTTCCCATAGAATAATATTGTCTTTAATATTAAAATTGATTATAACTTCGTCTATAACAAAATATATGAATATACCTGAACATTTTGGGAAAAACATATATGTAATCATATTAATTAACAATGTTAATTCGTTAAACGCCAAAAGAGTTGTTTTGATGCAAGTTAAGGCTGTATATATATACACATTACACACTTTATGTATATATGTAGATACGTGCATATATATTCTCTATATATTTATCACTTTATGTATATATGTAGATATGTACATACATATTCTATATGCATATCTATATATACTTATCACTGGGTGGAGATGTCACTAACAAGACTTGACACTAGGCCGTATCTTAATTAATTAATCAAAGTAAAATCTCTTGAGATAAATATACATCCAATTAACTTAAATTTTTAAGTAATATTATGCACATTCACCAACTATTGCATTGCTAGACAATGATATTTAAACTCCTGCGCACATGCATAGTCAAATGTTTGCATACATGCACACATTATATACGTAAGAAACATCCATATCTACACACAGAAAACGTACGTATCTGTGAGTTAATCAGAATGTATACAAACAAAAATGCGTTAACGTCGAACGCATTAAAACGGAATATGCCTTAAAGTGGAACGGTATATACCGGAGACACTACTCGCTTTTTTACTAGCGTGCAAGCGCTAGGTTTATAGAGATCTGCCATCGAGGAGCGGCCTGTGGTGAGATCCGGCTGCTCCGCCTACAGATCGGACCTCGCCTTCATCGATTCATCTACGCGTAAGTCGATCGGATCTATAATCGAGGTTTTGTGTGTTCAAGGTCTCTGTTTCTTTGCAGATTGTGAGCCGGATTTGATCATTCTCGGCTGAAATGGCGGCCGCAAACGCTCCCATTACCATGAAAGAAGCCCTGGTGGTAAGTACATTCTTCTTGCTGAAATTCGATGCCTTGGCATTGTTTCTGGTAATATCCCTAGCTTTGTGTGTTTTCTGGCTATAACCGTTGGCTTTGATCCGCGGCGAGATGGCTCCCATTACTATGAAAGACCCGATTCTGATCTTTTTGCATTTTTTATCGGCACATTGTTTTCTTTCTATAATGAGCCCTAGTATTGACTGTTTTCTTGATAAAATTCTTAGCTTCGATCTGTGACTGTGTTTTCATCGCAAAAATGCGAGCTTTGATCAGCGACATGCTAAAGTCCTTATTTTGTTTTGCAGCTCACAAGCCTAGGAATCGCGGCGCCTTGCATTACATTCAACCATGTCACTATGGAATCGGAGAAGTACATCTGTGTCCGAGAGACTACGCCGCAGAACAGCGTTGTGATCATCGATATGAGCTTGCCACTGCAGCCATTGCGTCGGCCCATCACTGCAGATTCGGCTTTGATGAACCCGTTTACGAAGATTTTAGCTCTTAAAGGTATGCCTGATGTTTGGATCGGTGAATTTCTTATGGTTTCCGTCTTCTGCAGCTCAAATACCCAATACTACACAAGACCACCTTCAGATTTTCAACATTGAAATGAAGGCAAAAATGAAGTCCTATCAAATGCCGGAACAGGTATGCTGATGGATTAACCATTAAGATGTGTTCTTCATGTATGGTATATATGTGTATGCAACATCGATGAGGTTTAATTAGGCTTACTTATTTGTGATTTTTTAGGTGGTGTTTTGGAAATGGATAACACCCAAAATGCTCGGCCTTGTTACCCAAACCGCGGTCTACCATTGGTCTATAGAAGGTAATTCCTTTCTATACACATGGTATACGTGTGTGCGTAATAAATATTGCATATGTCTGGTTTGTGCTTACTGTTCCGTAAACAGGTGATTCCGAACCGGTGAAGATGTTTGACAGGACATCAAACTTAACAGGGAACCAGATAATCAACTATCGATGTGATCCTTCTGAGAAATGGCTGGTTCTTATTGGAATTGCTCCCGGTTCTCCTGAGGTGTGATTAAATGTGATTATGTTTGGAAGCTATGTGTAACCTTGTGAAATGTGCAGCGCCCTCAGCTGGTTAAAGGAAATATGCAACTCTTCTCGGTTGACCAGCAGAGAAGTCAGGCTTTGGAGGCCCATGCTGCAGCTTTTGCTACGTTTAAGGTATATACCTACCTACATGTACATGAGTATACGTATACGGAAATGTTGTGCAGGTTCCTGGAAATGATACTCCTTCAACGTTGATATCATTTGCGACGAAATCTGTAGCATCTGGAACGCTAGTTTCAAAGCTGCACGTCATTGAGCTTGGTGCACAACCAGGTAATACTGTTATGTGGTTTGTACCTATATTACGTTAGTATTTAGAACGCCAGCACCCTGATATAACACTATACCCATTTTTAGTTCTTTATATATATATATATATATATATATATATATATATATATATATATTTTATACAGGTAAAGGAGCCTTTGTAAAGAAGCAGGCGGACCTATTTTCCCTCCCGATTTTGCTGACGATTTCCGGTTTCCATGCAAGTAAGTGTGTGTGTGTGTTTCTATTGTGCTCAGGTTTAACTTGGTGTTTGCCAGATATCTCATAAGTATAGCCTTATTTACGTTATCACCAAACTGGGACTTCTTTTTGTATACGATTTGGAGACTGCTACGGCCGTATACAGGAACCGTATTAGTCCGGATCCCATTTTCCTAACGTGTGACTCGCCATCTACCGGTGGGTTTTATGCCGTCAACCGTAGAGGCCAAGTTTTACTTGCTACAGTGAACGATGCAACTGTTGTCCCATTCGTCAGTCAGCAGGTAAGAATATATATAATACTAGTAAAATAACAGATATATTGTGAATTTGATAAGTTGTCTATCATTGAGATCTTATTGGCTAATGCATTTGTATGTAGCTCAACAATTTAGAGCTCGCTGTTAATCTTGCAAAGAGGGGTAATCTTCCGGGAGCCGAAAATCTGGTAAAATTTGTTTTTAGTTTCTTTTGTTCAAGACAACGGTCATTATGCGTTTGTTTTTCAGGTCGTTCAACGATTTCAAGAGTTATTCGTTCAAATGAAGTATAAAGAAGCTGCTGAATTGGCTGCCGAATCACCCCAGGGAATTCTTCGTACCCGTGACACGATCACTAAATTCCAAGTAAGTTGTCAGTTATACATCTGACATTAATTACCAAGAATTCTACTTGAGTATCCATTGTTTTCAACTCTCTTTCGATTCTAGTTAATGTTACTTCAGAGTAGCAAAAACTTTCATATTGTAACTTTTCAGTGCCAACTGGATTACTAGTTTCAGGATAGTTTATAATTGTATGGTTTGCAGAGTGTACCTGTACAGCCTGGCACAACGTCACCATTGCTTCAATACTTTGGTACATTGCTTACCAAAGGAAAGCTCAATGCGTTTGAGTCTTTGGAGCTTTCGCGATTGGTGGTTAGCCAGAATAAGAAGAATCTTCTCGAGAATTGGCTTGCTGACGACAAACTGGAGTGCACCGGAACTTGGTGATCTTGTTAAGGTATAATTGTAGTAAATTTATGATGTATTTACTACATCATGTTTATATGTTGTAGTGTGGGTTATGTGTCAGAATTGATGTTTCTTTATTTGTTTCAGTCGGTTGATAACGACATGGCTCTGAAAATCTATATCAAAGCACGAGCTACGCCGAAAGTGGTTGCCGGATTTGCAGAACGGGAGAATTTGATAAAATTCTTATATACTCAAAACAAGTAAGAGTCTCGTTTTATAAATACAAGCGTACTAACATAATAGTGATTACTGGTTATATTATATGATTTAATCACGTTTGTATTATAGGTTGGCTATACTCCAGACTATCCTTTCCTATTGCAGTCAATATTGCGCTCAGATCCACAGGTTGGTAGTGTTGCATATATATTTTTGATCTTCTTTCGGTTCTATATGAGTTCTTTTTTTGTTGAGAATACAACGAATGTATTATTGTCCAGGCTGCTGTTAATTTTGCGTTGATGATGTCTCAAATGGAGGGAGGATGTCCAATGGATTACAATACTATCACTGATCTTTTTCTTCAGGTAACATGTGTGACCCATAATCATTTATGCATCGATATCTCTTCACATACATATATAGCTTGTGCGCCATATAGAAGATGAGTAAGAGCTTATAGTGGCTAGGATGATTGTGTTTTAGACCAATGTGGGTATGACCAGATAGACTTAGTTATACATTCATTTCGAACACTATCTCTAGTTTTGTTCACCTGAGTATCTTGTGCAGCGAAATTTGATTCGAGAGGCGACATCTTTCTTATTGGATGTTTTGAAACCTAATCTACCCGAGCATGCAATGCTGCAGACAAAGGTGTGTTCTTATTTATGTTATGAAATAGTTGAACTGATTTATCTTTAAATTTCTTGCAGGTTCTTGAAATAAACCTTGTGACGTTCCCTAATGTAGCAGATGCTATCTTGGCAAATGGGATGTTCAGTCATTACGATAGACCTCGAATTGGCCAGCTTTCTGAGAAAGCTGGTCTTTACACCAGGGCATTACAGGTATTGTCGGTTATTTAGTATTTGTGAACTATCTGTATTTAGATATACTTGCTCTTCTAACTTGTCTCTTTAACAGCACTACACGGACCTGAATGATATCAAGCGTGTGATCATCAATACTCATGCTATCGAGCCTCAGGTACGAGTTTCTGTATCATTCATTCATATGTACAGTCATAGTATGATAATACTGCTGAATTTATATTGTATACGGGTATATTATATATGTGAATGTATATAGATAAGCACGCGCACTAATTAACATAATTGCTAACAGGCGTTAGTTGAGTTTTCGGCACACTGTCTCGTGACTGGGCTATCGACTGTATGAAAGAGCTGCTGCTAGTAAACATGCGTGGAAACTTGCAGATAGTTGTTCAGGTAATGCTACAAACTCGACTTGATTATATCTATACACTTGAGCACATGACTTTATGTGTATGAATCAAGAATGTAACTTGAATACTTCTTGCCAGGTCGCTAAAGAATATTCGGAGCAACTTGGGATTGAAGCCTGCGTGAAACTATTTGAACAGTTTAAGTCGTACGAGGGGCTTTACTTTTTCCTTGGTTCATTCTTGAGCACAAGGTAATCATGTGTGAGAGAGAGAGAGAGGGGGAGGAGAGGGTAGATGAGCTTCATATGTGCAATACAGCAGTGATTTAATCCTCTCATATATACGTATATGATGTTTTGCAGTGAGGATCCAGAAATACATTTCAAATATATAGAAGCAGCAGCCAAGACGGGGCAGCTTAAGGAAGTGGAGCGTGTAACACGGGAATCGAATTTCTACGATCCTGAAAAGACAAAGAACTTCTTAATGGAAGCTCGACTTCCAGATGCTCGTCCACTCATCAACGTCTGCGATCGATTCGGATTCGTGCCTGATCTCACACACTACCTCTATTCCAACAACATGCTTCGTTATATCGAAGGCTATGTTCAAAAGGTAAGCAGATTGTACATATAATTAACTACTAAATTTTATTTTGTAAATTCTTTCAGGTTAATCCTGCAAACGCTCATCTTGTGGTCGGTCAACTCTTAGATGATGACTGCCCAGAGGACTTCATTAAAAACCTTATCCTCTCCGTCCGATCTCTGCTTCCTGTTGAGCCTCTCGTCGAGCAATGCGAGAAACGGTACGTGTGTGTCTGGCGGTTTTCTTGCACGATATACGTGTATCGTACTTTGTTTGTCTCACAGTATAGTCAATTCAATATGCATTGCATGCATAGCCTGGTAACTGTATAGTATGCAAGTATATAGTGATAGTATGAGAATATGGAATGCGCTAATTATGATATATAGTTTGTGACATCGGGACGAGTGATTAGCATGTATACTAGCATACATGCAGTATGCTTGATGACTCACACTTTATAATGATTGGTTTTAATTCAATCAATGCTGAACGTAACTGTCAGCTGCGATGATAACTTTGTATCAGAGGGGTAAGGCTAATACTGCCTTGTTTCTTCAGGAACCGATTGAGGCTATTGACACAGTTTTTGGAGCACTTAGTAAGCGAGGGAAGCCAAGACGTACACGTGCACAATGCACTTGGGAAGATCATTATTGACACGAACAACAACCCGGAGCACTTCCTCACAACCAATCCTTATTATGACTCACGTGTTGTTGGTAAATACTGCGAGAAGCGTGATCCCACACTCGCAGTTGTTGCATATCGGCGTGGACAGTGTGATGCGGAGCTTATCGACGTTACTAACGCTCATTCTCTCTTTAAACTCCAGTCACGGTAAGTGTAAACATGTCATATATATGCATGCTAAGTTTATACTGTAACATGTTGTACATTATGTGACATGGGATTACACTTTTAATACTTCACTATATCTATATACGAAGATAGGTTAAGTATTCTATGGATATAGTGTAGATATTTGTATAAACAGCAGATTTTTTTACAGTACGATGTCTCCGTAAGTTATGTATCTTTAAGTTTAATTTCGTCTTACCGGTTAACCTATATCTTAATGTTTCACGTTTTGTTTATTTGGCTTATATACACCAGTTTCATTTTGTGATATATTTGAATAATGTTCTGAGCTTTCTTTATGAACAGTTATGTCGTGGAGAGAATGGATGGAGATCTTTGGGCGCTGGTTTTGACACCAGAGAATAAATACAGGCGTCAGCTTATTGACCAGGTGGTATCTACGGCGTTGCCAGAAAGCAAGAATCCTGATCAAGTTTCTGCAACAGTCAAGGCGTTCATGACAGGTGAGTGATTGACACATGTAAATTAATATACACGACTGCACTCCCTTGTAGGCTATGTAGTAGAGCCTTTTTCCTGGGGTTTTGCTGCCAGTGTAATGCTAATAATCTGTTTTGTTTCAGCCGATTTACCGCATGAGCTTATCGAACTACTGGAGAAGATCGTATTACAGAATTCAGCATTTAGCGGTAATCCGAATCTGCAAAACCTTCTGATATTAACCGCGATTAAGGCTGATAAGAACCGTGTTATGGACTACATTAACCGTCTGGATAACTTTGATGGCCCTGCGGTTGGAGAGATTGCTATTGGCGCCGAGCTATTTGAAGAGGCCTTTGCCATTTTAAGAAGTTCAACCTTAATGTGCAGGCTGTTAACGTTCTCCTTGACAACATTCGCAGTATTGAACGGGTAATATATATGTTTACATATTGTGCTTGTATATTTTGTTTTATATGCGTATAAACCCGAGTTTACTTTGGCATGTTTGTTAGGCTGTGGAATTTGCTTCACGTGTTGAGGAGGACGATGTATGGAGCCAAGTAGGAAAGGCCCAACTCAGGGAAGGGTTCGTAAGCGACGCAATTGAGTCATTCATACGAGCCAACGATGCTACGCAGTTCAACGACGTTATACTTGCTGCAGAACAACACAATGTTTCCCTGAACTTGTCAATTATCTTCTCATGGTCCGGAGGAAGGTCAAGGAACCTAAGGTAATAGAACATACATATATCTATAATCTGACTAACTATATAGATGCACACTTATAAACACCTATGCTTAGTCATAGTGTCTCTCGTAAATATAGACCTTACATTCAAAAATAACTAGTATAACGTTTCCATTGTAATAACTGTAAGCATAATCTGGATTATAGTACAAGTGTCAAGCCAAGGCAGTGAATCTGATTCATTGGCATCGTAATCATGTGCATTCCTGTGAATTCATTATTTCAAAAAACAATATTAGGCGTGCATCTAAGGTGCAATTTCCCCTGTAGTACATTGCATAATAAGAAGTCTCTTTCTACCAATGAACTATAACTGTACTATTTATCGTACGTATGTATTATGTTGTATTATGTTGGTGATGTTAGAAATATTTTAGTTTAGTCTAATATCAGTTTTATTATCCATAAAGGTGGATTCGGAGCTTATATACGCCTATGCGAGAATTGACAGACTTGGGGATATCGAGGAGTTCATACTGCAGCCCAACGTTGCAAACCTACAAAATGTTGGAGACAAGTAATGAATATTTATTGATTCAAAGCTAGGATCTTGTGTTATATGACAATATGTGTCATTACAGGCTATTTGACGAGGGCTATACGAGGCTGCAAAGATTATCTTCACTCATATTTCCAACTGGGGCCGTCTTGCGAGCACTTTGGTTAAGCTTAAACAGTTTCAAGGTGCTGTTGATGCTGCTAGAAAGGCAAACAGCTCTAGAACTTGGAAGGAAGTATGCTTTGCCTGTGTTGACGCCGAGGAGTTTAGACTTGCTCAGATATGCGGCCTCAACATTATTATCCAGGCAAGTTATCGATCTCTATTTATCTGTATGTGCTTGCATAGATATACATATCCGCGATATATATCTATCATAACAATCATAACAATGTCTATATGTAGTACAGTGTGTTGGAGGCATTTGTGTCTTCGCGTATAATATGTTATTTCAGACATTTATTACTATTTTGCAACTTCGTTTTCTCTGGTATGTGTGTGCATGGATACATACATACTTCCGTGTGTATATGTTTGTAGGTGTGTATGTGTTTTGTGATTATATATGTCTTTGTTGTGTTTAGGTGGACGACTTGGAAGAAGTGAGCGCATATTATCAGAACAGAGCTCGATTTGACGAGCTCATTTCTCTGATGGAGAGTGGTTTGGGACTGGAGCGTGCACACATGGGAATATTTACAGAGCTCGGAACTCTTTATGCCCTTTACCGTCCCGAGAAGCTCATGGAACACCTCAAGCTGGTAAGTTTTAGTATCGGTTCAGAGATTCACACAGCATATTTTTAACTTTGAGTAATGCGATATGAAATACTAAATATACTTGATACATTATTTTCTATAATGTATGTATTTATATACATACAAACGTTTTGCAGTTCTCAACGAGGATCAACATTCCCAAGCTTATCCGCGTTTGCAACGAGCAACACCACTGGAAAGAGCTCACTTATCTCCACATACAATATGACGAGTATGACAACGCTGCCACTACTATTATGAACCACTCTCCAGATGCTTGGGACCATATGCAGTTTAAGGATGTTTGCGTCAAGGTAACATGTAAATAATTACATATGCTATGTACATATATATATGATATACATGATATATATGCTCCGTTATGTATGTAAGGTTGGGAATGTGGACCTGTACTACAAAGCTGCATACTTTTATCTTGAGGAACATCCGGATCTTCTCAATGACCTCTTGATGGTGTTGGCCCCTCGTGTAGATCATGCTCGTATCGTGGATATAATGCGCAAGGTACACCATTTATAACCACAACATAGATTGTATACTGTTATAGTTATTTACAAAGTGTATGTATACTTGTTTATTTTCTTTAAATGCAGAATAAGAGCCTGCCGCTAGTGAAGCCATACATGGTAGCCGTGCAGAGCAACAACGTGGCTCCTGTGAACGAAGCTCTCAATGAAATCTACGTGGAAGAAGAGGATTATGAGCGGCTTAGGGAATCCATCGATTTACATGACAACTTTGACCAGATCTCCTTGGCACAAAGGGTGAGCTTAGACAATAGCTATTGTAGAACCACGTACTTTTTATTTGTATATTATCATATAACATACACATATAAATCAGAAATGATAATATGCAATATTTAGTGTGTAAACATACAACATACATGATTACTTAATCAACACTTTCATCACGTAACAGCTTGAGAAACACGAGCTTTTGGAACTCCGACGTGTGTCTGCATATATTTACAAGAAGGCAGGAAGGTGGCGCCAGTCTGTTACACTCTCGAAGAAGGATAACCTTTACAAGGATGCCATGGAGACTGCCTCGCAGTCTGGAGACCGTGATCTTGCTGAAGAGCTCTTGGCATTCTTCATTGAGCAGGTACGATGTGTATACTATGGTATATGTGTAAGTTTTACTGTGATCTTAACAACTACAAAGATAGTATATAATTGTGTTGTTACTAAATCATCTTTTTTGTTTTTCCAGAATAAGAAGGAATGCTTCGCATCTTGCTTGCTCACCTGCTACGATTTGATCCGCGCCGATGTTGCTTTGGAACTTGCCTGGATGAACAACATGATCGACTTTTGTTTCCCATACGTGTTACAAGTAAGACTATTTTTTACCATATGTATGCACACACGCATATATACAAGTGCACACATATTGCCTGTTTGTTATGAAGTTATTTAGTCTTAACTTTCTGAAATAATGTGGTCAAACCCTTCTATTTTGCAGTTTATCCGGGAGTACACAAGCAAGGTGGATGACTTGATCAAGGATAAGATAGCAGCTGATCAAGAAGTAAAGAGCAAGGACAAGGAAGAGAAAGACTTGGTGCACAGCAGGTATGCATATAGGCATAGACGCACGCCACACATGCAAACACACACATAAGAGTCTTATTTATATGTGTCCCCGACGCGCACACACACACATATATATATGAATATTAATGTATATCTTATTTGCTGAGATATTACCTTTTCAACTTACAATAAGTAGCAATGTGAACATTGTGTTGTGATCTCTCTCTCTCTCTCTCTCTCTCTCTCTCTCTATATATATATATATATAGAGAGAGAGAGAGAGAGAGAGAGAGAGAGAGAGGAGTTTATCTTTGTTGAAGCCTACTACTATCAATCGCAATGATAGTATTTGATTGTTAAATGCTTCCATGTTCTATACTGTTTGGATATATATATCCGTGTGTGTGTGTGTGTTGTATATATAAGATACTAATATGTTTACGTTACAGAACATGTATGCACAGCTGCTTCCATTGGCATTGCCTGCACCGCCAATGCCGGGGATGGGTGGTCCCATGCCGGGAATGGGTCCTATGCCAGGAATGGGGTCCCATGC
>PUQB01000683.1:0-56889 GCA_003024785.1 Selaginella tamariscina
CCTAGAAGGTTCCCACTAATAGGAATCGTGGGAATGATAGGAATGATAATGTCATTCCTTATGAGAACATGAACAATATATATGGCAGAAGGAATGAAGTTCCTTATCAGAATAGGAACAGTGGATATTATGACCGAAGGAATGATAATCCTTACGAAATTAGAGAGGAAAGTTATTATGCAGGAAGAAATGGTCCATATAAGGTGTGGCAGAATGATAGACCTTATCCTGAAAGAAATGATAGGCAATATAGAGGAGAGGAAAGACCATATCAAGGTCAAAGAGGCAGAAATGATTCCTATAAACAAGGAAATGATAAACAAGGATTGCAGGGTAGGAATTTTCCTTCCCAGGTTTGTTACACATGTGGTGAAACAGGACATATTTCTAGGGAATGTCCTAGGCGGAAGGTACAACCTCCTACTCCACCAAAACGACTAATGTGCAGCCTACAACACGGCTTATTCAAATAGAGGAGGAAAAGAATGAGTATCCACCCGTGGTAAGGGCAGTTATAGCTCTTCAAGAGAAGAAGAAGGAATCCTCTTGTTATGGAGAAGGTGAGGTAGTTACTACTCCTAACAAGACGGAGAGCTTGTTACAGGAAAATGTAAGCAAGCAGGAGCAGGATTCTGACCAGAAAGGTCAGACTGATAACGAATCAGAAGGTACAGATAAAGGTGATATAGATAAAGGTGAACAAAGTTTTTCATTATTACCATTACATGATAAAACAATGGACTCCATGTATCACCAAGCTATAAATCAGGAGATAAAGATTACGCTTGGACATATGATAAAGGTAGCTCCTTACATAAGAAACCAATATTAAATGCAGTTAGTTAGTTCAGCAAACACCATTCAGTGAAGGATATACAGTTTGTAAAATGGATAAGGAAGTACTGTATGAAGGTGATTATGATGGACATGTTCCTTGCATCACAGTATATGTGGGCAGGAATAAGTTAAAGAGAGTGTTTAATAGATGGAGGTTCAGGTGTGAATTTTATTGAAGAAGGTGAATATAAAAGGATGGGTTTAGGACCAATCCAACCTACTCCATTTAACTTAAAATGGCTGAGCAACGAAGTGTAAGGTCATTAAGCATAATGAGAGGAGTCACTATCAGTAAAAGGATTCAAATATAGGATATCCTTGCTTGTCCTACAAAAAGAAGAAAAGGATATTGTTTATACTATGTTCTTAGCCATACTATGGATTAAGTTGATAAGGTTATTCAGAATGGAAGAACAGGAAAGATGAATGGTAGAAGAAGGAGAAGGAAAACTAATGATCTATAATCATACTAAAAGGTATGTTAAAAAGGAAATCCGACCTCTTGTTTTAGAAAGATGTGATTGGTTTAATGGGCTAGATAATCAGGAAGAAGTAGAAATCCTGAAAACATATCCTAATTTAAAGGTCTTAACAAATATTACCTTCACGTAGTGCTGAAAGGAAAGAAACAGTTCAGCAGAAGGAAAACGACATACCTGATTACAGGAAAAGTTTTATAAGGCAATCCTGTATAAGATTGATTTGCAGGAACAACCTTCAGAGTATACATATGTGTATACCACAATCCTTTAAAGCAAGTGAATATAAACACAGAAAAGAAGCCAAAGGAACAGGAAGGAAAAACTATTCAGGAACAGGAAGAGAAAGCAAATGCTGATCCTAAGGAACAAGATGCAGGAAATCAAGTGCTGCAACTTAAGGTATCAACTTCCAACCAAGAACTTAGGAAAGTGAAGAACAACTTTTGGAAGTATAAAGGAGAGAATCCACAGTACCATGAAGATCAACATCCAAAGGAAGGAATAGGATAGTTGCCGTGAGGACACAGCAACAAATAAGGAGGGGGCAGTGTTAAAGGTAAAATATTAGGAGCATAGGACATCCTACTGTAGAGAGAATAAGGGTAGGAAGGTCCGTGGTAAGCATGGAGGAAAATCCTTACCGAGAGGAAAAGGTGCGTAAGGAAGAGGAAAGAAAGGCTGTGAAGGAGGAAAATCCTTACCGAGAGGAAAAGGTGCGTAAGGAAAAGGAAGAAAGGCTGTGAAGGAGGAAATCCTTACCGAGAGGAAAAGGTGCGTAAGGAAGAGGAAGAAAGGCTGTGAAGAGGAAAATCCTTACGAGAGGAAAAGGTGAGTAAGGAAAAGGAAAAGGAAAGGAAAGGAAATCTCGTAAAGGAAAAGGATGACGTGGCGAGAGGAAGGGGTAGTTAAGAGTAGTTAGGGCAAAGGGGAAGGAGTCTCCACAAGGGTCTCATTTGAAGTTCTAGCAGGAGATAAAGGTTCTCTACACTTTGTCTTTTGTATTCATGTTAGTAATGAAAGGTGCATATTAGAGAATCTTGTGTGTATGAATGTGTACTCTCAATGAATGGATCTAACAAGGCAATAGCCAAAATCCGTTCTTGCCCTTGACTTTGGAGACCAGTCATAGTGGCACTGGGAGAAGTCTGATATATATATACAGATATATTGAGAGTTGAGAAAGGAAAGGGTGTAGCCTTTCCTGTACGTTGTATGAAAGGTTTCCTGTCTGCGTGAAGGAAACAGGTTAAATAGGAAAAGGTGAGGCAGAGAGCCCTTTTCTGTTTAACAGGCACCCATGTGATAGTGGTGATATCAATGAGGCACACCATTTGTGTATGGATCTTCCATACATTGATCCTCACATTGCAGTTGTGACAATATCTCGATGGATTCATCCAAGTCTTTGGGAATCTTGTGGAGTGTGGAGTTTGGTGAAGCAAGAGTATTGCGCGCGTTGTGAGAGGTTCGGTTGTGCTTGTTAATGTGGCAAGTCAACTTTGATGGAGCATACAAGCCAAAGAAGCAAGTTGCGAGTGTAGGGGTCGTGCTAACTGATCCAGTAGGGAAGCGAATCAAAATTTCTGAGCCAACTTCTAGTGCTAATTCTTGCAATCAAGCGGAGTATTCTGCATTGATTCGAGGATTGAAGGAGGCAAGGAAACAAGGAGCGAAAAACGTGGTTGCGATTGGTGACTCTAAGTTGGTGGTGAACCAAGTGCAAGGTCAGTGGAAAGTGAGAAAGCCTGAGTTGTTGGTGCTTTCTGAGCGTGTTCAAGATCTCAAAAGGGGATTCGACACTTTTGAGATAAAGCACGTTCCTCGAAGAGAGAATCTAGAGGCTGACGAGCTTGCACAGAGGGGGGCATTGCCTCGTCAAAGTGACGTCTCTTCATCTACTTGTAATCAGGTGAAACCTTTGCCATTTTTACACTTGTAAAGATGGTGTCTATTCCAGTATATCATGGTCTGCAAAATGAGGATGCAGATCGGTATTTACGTTCATTTAAGCGAGCATGCATTTCGAATGGAGATAGAAGTTCTACCACTTGGGCAGAACTTCTACCATCCTTTTTGGAGGATGGAGCATTGAAGTGGTTTGAACGTCAAACTAGTGATGTTAAGGCTAGTTGGGAGAGGTTGAGTGAGGCTTTTCTAGGAGAGTATGGAAAGCCAGAGACATTGGATGAGGTCATGAAGCAATTGGATCAATTGAGGCAAAGTGAAGAAGAGAGTGTCAAGGCATTCAGTGAGCGTGTGTTGGAACTCCAATGTAAGCTACGAAGTGGTTTGGGAGTGGAGGCCTCCGAAGGACAGGAGGATGCATCCAAGGAGTCCAAACCAGCTGTGGGGATAGATGCATTGGTGTTCAACAAGTTTCTTACTGGATTGAAGCCGGTATTACGCCAGAAGGTAAAGAACAAAGAGCCTAGTAACTTGCAGGAAGCTGTGAAGATTGCTATGAAAAAGGAGGCACTTCTCATGGATCCTGATGAAGCCTCAATCTCAACGGTAGCACCACAACCAAGGTTGGCACCAATTCTACAAACACCCCAAGTTGTGATTCCTGCAACCGTTCCAGTCAAATCATCTGAGTTGGAGAGTAGTATTGCCAAATTAACTTCAGATCTCAACGAACTCAAGTTGCATTTGCTTCAAGCAAAGCCAACAGGACCAAAACCTCCAAGGCCACCTAGGGATCGAGCTAATGTCACTTGTTACATTTGTAAACAACAAGGTCACTATGCCACTGAATGTCAACAACCACGACCACAGGTGACATGTTTTACATGTAAACAGGTGGGACACTATGCAAATGAGTGTCCTCAGAAACCTCAATCAACTCCTGCACCACAACAGAGGGACCAACCTAGTGTTCATTTGGTGGAGTTAACAACCGAGCAAGGTGACTTGGATCTCTTAGGTCTTAAGAGAGCCAGAGGGGAGCAACAAGTGGAGCAACCTGAACAAGTGGAGACACGTGCAAGCAAGAAGAAAAGGAAGGAAGGTACCAAGCCACGACGTAAGGTTGGTATACAGGATATGGGGATTGGCAAGGGGCAGAAGGAATATTCAATTGTCGAGGATCTAGGAGATACTCGTGCCAACATTACAGTTGCACAATTATTGTCAAAATGCCCAAGCTTGAGGAGAGAGCTTCGACAAGGGATTAGTACTCGTGCAAAGAAGGTACGTCCTAGTGGTGAGGATGAGGTGATGCGAAATGTACAAGTGATAACAAGAGAATCCAATACGAATGCCGTGGCACCAATTGTGGATGTGGTAGTAGATGGAATGCGTGTGCAACGTGTTTTAGTAGATGGTGGTGCAGAGATCAATGTCATGAGTAGCTGGTTGATGGAGAAACTTGGTCTCAAGTGCAACCAACCTTCAAATTGGAGGATTAGGGTGGCAGATGATCGACGTGTCAAGCCAGTTGGAATGATTATTGACTTGCCGATCACAGTGCACGGGATAACTACCTCTATAGATGTGCATGTCATGCAACTACGACGGGATGCACATGGTTATCCTATGATCTTGGGTCGACCTTGGCTTTATAAGGTTGATGCTAAGAATTATTGGAAAAAGGGGGAGATGACTATTGGTCATAAGTCAAGACGAGTGACAATAGCCATCAAGGAGAACACAACAAAGGTTGTAGATGAGGAGTCATCTTCCAGTGAGGAATATGATTCTAGCAGTAATAGTGAGGTGACAACCTCAGATTCTGAGAGTGAGCAAGAGGAGAAGGAATTGTATGCCCTCAAGGCGATTCCTAAGGTTGCTACGCGTGTGGAGCCTCACGATAGACATGAGGTCTATGATCAACAACTCACCCAGGAGCAGGAGGCTCAAGGAGGGGTAGTAGGGGTTGTTGAAAAGGGGCAGGAAGCAAGTAGTGGCAACAAGTTTGAGGCAAAGGAAGTGGAGCGACGAGCTCTTTTGGAGAAGATGCTTAGTTCAAGTTTGACTCCTGAGGAGAAGGAGCAATACATGAGCATGCTATTGAAGTTCCCCAAGTTGTTTGCGACATCATATGAGGAGCTTCGTCAAGTAGATATTGTGCAACATGAGATCCCACTTAAACCAGGTATGAAGGGAGTTGCACAAAAGGCTTATAGGATGGGTCCTTTGAAACAGAGCATAGTTTATGAGGAGCTCATGAAGCTACAGCGTTCGGATTTCATTTTTAAGGTGGAAACGTCAGATTGGGTTTCTCCTGTGGTGGTAGCCCCAAAGAAAAATGGTAAGTGGCGAGTTTGTGTCAACTTCAAACGATTAAATGATGGCACACATCGAGATCATCACCCCATTCCTTTCATGGATGAGATACTGGATGAAGTGACAGGGCATGAGATGTACACATTTTGTGATGGGTACTCTGGGTATTTCCAAGTCAGGATTCGAGAAGAGGACCACTGAAGACTACCTTCACCACACCATGGGGAACCTTTGCGTATAGGGTGATGCCGTTTGGACTCACAAATGCTCCAGCAACGTTTCAACGATTGATGAACAAGGTGTTTGAACCATATCTTGGTTCATTCATTAGGGTTTACCTCGATGACTTTTGCATCTATAGCGATAGGATGAGCCACTTGGAGAAGGTACAACTAGCATTCCAAAGGATGGATGATGCAAAAGGATGCTTGAACCCGGAAAAATGTCAGATTGGTAGTACTAAGGGCACCTTAGTAGGACATGTGATCTCAAAGGATGGCATTGAGCCAAGTCAAGACAAGGTGGACAAGCTACTCATGTTGCCAACTCCGACTTGTGTCAAGGAGGTACGAAAGTTGTAGGGTTGGCAGGGTACTATCGTAGATTTGTGGAGGGATTTGCAGAGATGGCATATCCATTGAACCAGCTACTTCGTAAGGGAGTTGCATTTCAATGGACTTCTTCATGCCAAGCATCATTTGAGAGGCTTAAGATCGCACTAAGTTCACATCCGATTTTGGTGGCACCTAAATGGGGAGTTATTTTATGTCAATCTCAGCGTTGGAGAAGTTTCAATCACTGTGATCCTGATGCAGAAGGGGAGAAGCGGATACTTGTTTCCATTTATTATGCAGGAAGGCAATTACAAGGGCCAGAGCTCAACTACCCATTGTTGGAGAAGCAAGCAGCAGCAATCATATATGCAGTGGAGAAGTTCAAGCATTACTTGTGGGGGCGCCACTTTGTTTTCCTCATCAACAATGCAACACTTAAGTACATTGCCAATAAGCCTGGGCTCACAGGGAAGTTTTCTAGGTGGATCACGACCTTGGCTGAGTATGATTTTGAGTTTCAACATGAGAAGAGCACAAGAGCGGGTTTAGCAGAAATGTTGGACCAAGGTGACATTGAGAAGTTCCATTATCTTGGAAGTTTGTGCTCTTTCACCCGACATGGAGGATTATCAAGAAGTCTACAATTTCTTGATGGATGGGAAGTTTCCAGAAGGATGTACAACAACCCAGAAGAAGACGATCATGCGACAATCTCGACCTTATATGGTAATGGGTGAGTTACTTTATAGGATAGGGCGAGATGGTGTGCTTCGACGAGCGGTGGGTCGTCAGGAGAGAAAACAGATCATGGAGCAATGCCATGAAGGATTTTGCGGTGGACACTTCTCACACGACTACACTTCCAAGAAGATAGTCAATGCAGGATATTATTGGCCGACCCTCTTCAAGGATGTTAAGGAGTGGTGTCGGACTTGCCAGGTTTGTCAGACTTTTGGAAGAAGAGTGTTGTACAAGGGACCTTTGCATCCTATTTTACCAACAGGTCCATTTGAGAAGTGGGGAATAGACTTTGTTGGTCCCTTGCCAGTGGCTTCTTCACAAAAGAGATACATTATTGTGGGTACTGACTATCTAACGAGGTGGGTGGAAGCAGTCTCTGTTCGAGCTTGTACCAAGGAGGTCGCAACAAATTTCATCATCCAGAACATTGTCACCAGGTTTGGGTGCCCATTAGAGATAGTAACAGATCAGGGTTCTCATTTCTGCAATGAAGTGGTGGAGCTTCTTCTTTCTCAATTGTCCATCACACGGCGACAATCAACAAGTTATTACCCTCAAGCTAATGGACTGGTGGAACGAACGAATGGAGTGTTGTGCAATATATTAGCTAAGCTTGCGGTGGATCATAAGAAGGATTGGGACAAGTGGTTACCAGCAGCACTTTGGGCTTTCAGGACAACACACAAAGTTGCTACCAGGTACACACCATTTCAATTAGTTTATGGTATAGAAGCAATACTCCCAATTGAGCTGGAGATACCAAGCTTGCGTCTAGCATTGAAGCATGGGCTTGGAGATGGTGAGGACTTGCAAGCAAGGTTGGTTCAGTTGGAGAGCATGGATGAATCACGAAGACAAGCCTTGCAACTTGTGGAAGCAATGCAGCAGAAGTGGAAGGCCAAATTCGATAAAAAGATTCGAGAACGACCACTCAAGGTGGGTGATTTAGTGATGCGATATGATAGTCGATTGGATAAGACCTTCTCAAAGAAGTTCTTACCAAGATGGGATGGACCTTTCATCATTGTGGAGGTTTATAAGAATGGGTCATATCTTTTAGCAAACTTGGATGGAGAACAGCATGGCACACGGGTTAATGGTTACAGGTTGAAGCGCTTTCATGTTCGACAGTAGCTATGAGTTTTCAAACAACCCGCATCGCGTGGCAATGCGTGTTGTTTGGGTGGGATTTATGTCACGGGAAAATTTGGACCGTCACCTTGGTAGCCCCTGGTATGCATGTAGTGGACTAGTCTTCTACTCGTATTATACTAGTCTTCTACTCGTATTATACGTCTACATTTCACTTTACTATTCACCTTCTTTGTCTTTTCTTGCATGGTCAAACTAGTCAACATTATTATGTTAATCCATATGATTAGTGCCTGCTTTGACCATGCACATTTTCTTTGTCTTCTTCCATGCACCTTCCTAGTCACCTTCCAAGTCAAAGTCAAGTCACTCTTCCATCCCATCAGTCAAGTCCATAACCCCCATCATTTAGTCCACCTCTTCCATAACCCCCATCATTTATGGGTCAAGCCCACCTTCTTCCATAACCCCATCATTTATGGGTCAAGCCCACCTTCTTCCATAACCCCCTACCATTATTCTTATGTAACCCCCATCTTACACCCTCTCTTACATCCCTACCCTACCCTACATGCATTCTTTATGTTATTTTGGGTATATAAGGAACCAAGGCTCAAGGGTTTCAGAGAGAGAGAGAGGACACATATAGATATAGAGATATAGAGAAGAGTCTCTAGTTTCTTCTTTTCTTTTCTTACTTTGTAAATAGGTGTGATGACATTATTTTGTGTGTGCTCCTATGATGAAATATAAAAATTAGTTAGTGTATCTTTCGTGTCATGAGTTTCATCTCATGTTTTCCCTTTCTTTCTATTCTTTTATTCATGTGTGTAATCATTAGCAAGGACTACTACGATGCGCTATCACTAAAGCCATCAAGTCCCGAACATACGAGTCCCCGAATGATTTTCCTTCGACAACGTAAAAGGGTAATGAGAAACACCGAGGGATACAGAAAAGTGAGGCTATAATACTGTAACATGTGGAAATGTGGAACAATTGGAGAAACGTGAAGGTGTTTGGTTAAGCACTTGAGATGGACGTCAAAGTGCTTGTTGTGTGCTAAGACGACAGAGTTGTCAATAACATTTGATATTAAGGAATAAAGCAAGTCTTTATTTCTTATTAACCAAGGGGCCGGCAACAACACTAACTAGAGGCCTCCATAAATTCTAGTTAAGTAAAGAAATTAACCAGTGTTGTGTGCGTCGGGTGATAGACTTTGTAGACGTGCAAAAGGTCTCCAAGTGACTTCATGTCACAGGTGGTGCCTCCGGTAGCTGGGTTTACAACTCAATGAACGACGGTTCTGAAGTACTTGGTTTCGCGTAATGCAAGGGGGATAATACAAACTTTTGGCTGACTCTGCATAGGGTGATATGTTAGTTTTGGTTAATTTTTTTTAACATTATCTAGTCTTGGAGTTGGGACGTCAACGAGGACGTTGACATTTTCAAAGGCGGGGAGTGTATCATAGTTTTTACTATGAACTCGATCCTTTACTTTGAAGGTTGATTGTTGTTACCTACTATACTATGTTGACGGACCCTAGATGTAGTGAGAAACAGCCCCACTTAGTGCACTTAGGGTAGTTCGGCGGCTATCTTTAAATGTCGTGGAAACTCTAAGCAAAGGTAGCACTTACCTTCTAGAAAACCCACCCCTGATTTTGATGTCCTAGTAGGATGAGTTTGGCATGTTAAATAGGGTTAGGAACACCCCTAGGGTTGACCTAACCCTAGGGTTACCCTAACCCACGCCCTAAAAACCCCCACCCCTTGGGTAGGGTTTTAGGGTTAGAGTTAGGCTAAGTTAAACACTCTCTCATTAACTTAATAAGGGGTTAGCTAATTTAGTGCCAGCCTACTTACACATTCAGGAAAAGGGGGGGGGGCTCCGTCAAATAAATAAGGTAGATATGTAGGAGTGAGGGTTCCTGGGTTCATGACTGAGCTCGTTACTCTTCTCCTGGTGCAAGCTCTAGCTTGTATCGTCAAGGCACAACCCTCTGTTGTGCCGCCCTAACTTTCAAATGACAAGGGTACGTCCCACCTTCGGGGTAACTCACCCTTAACGTTGGCGAATCCATGCCTAAAAGGTCTTGTCGGAATGCACGTTCCAAGAGGTAGAGGTTGAGGCTTGTCTCCAGCCTCCTCCTCCATGTCAAGCTAGGTGTTATAGTAGCACTCATGGCCAAGCAAGGGACATTCATGTCCTTGTCTAACCGTGGGCGTGGGATCTTGTTTGACGGGTTCACATTACCCAGTTCCTGAGGGTTCACTAAGGAGTTCTAGAGTTGGCATTTGGTGCAACTCTTGAATCTAAAGGGCTATGGCATGATAGCCCACATCGTGGAAGGTAGTGTCACATGGAAATGTGACACTGGGCTAGATGTCACGCAATACAATGCCCGAGGCACGCCTTTGGGGTCGTGTCATGGGTTTATCGTCAAGGGGTTGGATACTCTAGCCAACAGGCATGCTTGTGCTTGCACTAGGGTGCTAAGCCTTGGGCATCGGCTCGAGGAGGTTAGGTCTCATAACTAGGTGCGCTTTGGCACACTTGGCTAAGGGAGTGTTCTCCTTGGAATTCAGGGGTTGAACAACTTAAGCTTGTTAGCATGAGCCCTTTCGTGAGGCACTCGCAAGGTCATGTACTTAGGGTTATCCAAACCTAGCTTAGGGAGTTTTGCTTAGCAGAACACTCGTGTCTGCCTACGGCACACACTCGTGTCCTCACTAAGTACTAGCCCAGGTCTAGGGTATGACTTGGCCACTAAACCCTAGTGGGTTAGTCGTGGTTCAGGGTACCCCTTGTCGCCCTAAAGGGGTTGTACTCCCGAATGGGGTGGATTCCTTAAGGGGTAAGTGATGATGCCTTAGCTTTGTCACGAGGGTATGTGTAAGGCACATCTCTTTGATGAGGTTTAGGGCATGAGCCTGTTTAGGTCTGCCGGGATAGGATCCTAAAGTCTACTCGGATATCCTCTAGGGTTGGGGATGGTCATTTTAGGGGACTTAGGGTAGGACTCTAAGTCTATTCTGCCTAATTTGGGCCTCTGAGTCAGACTCTTAGGTTATCTCGAAAGACTTAGCGTTGCTCACACAGGGTGATGACGCCGAATGGCCACTTGACAGCCACGTGTTGCCATGTGATGGCCCTTTGAGTTAAAACTCTGATAGTGATCATCTCCTTGAAGGTTTTAACGAGTCGTTCCACTAAACCATCTGTCTGAGGATGATAAGCACTTATGAAAGTGTGGCGTATCCCCAGTCGAGACGTCAAGACATGAAATGCCTCAGCCATAAATGCAAGACCATTGTCCAAGAGAATTTGCTCCGAACAAGAATGCTGAAACACGACTCAATTAAGGAGAAACTGACCAACAGTAGAAGCAATTGCACTAGCATGAGCACCAACTTCTACCCAACGAGTTAGGTAGTCAGAAGCAATAATAACGTACTCGTTGTCAGTAGTCAACTGCGGAAAAGGTCCCATCAGATCAAACGCCCCAACTCAAACAGATGAGAAACTACAATTGACTCCAGCCGTCCTTCTGAAGTACACGGGGGAGTATTGCGAGCTTGGCACTACACACAATTATGCACATACCGAATCACATCTCCTCGCAACTCTAGTCAATAAAAAGATCTGTGCAGCTTCTCCATCACACGACAATGTCCCATGTGCCTGCCAAAAACAAGAGAGTCATGGTAAGTGTGGAGGAAGCATGGAACGAAGACCGAAGGCACTATCAACCGCAAATGATTATTTGGATCGGTTCCCACAAAATAAAGAAGGTCGTCCTAAAGGCGATATTGCGAATGTAAATGTTTAAAAGGAAAGTCATTAATAACTGATGCAGGATTCTCAAAACCCATCAGGAAGCCTTCGAATCCACAGCTCAACCTTTTGAACTTCCCAAACCTCATTCAAAGACAGCAAATCCAACTCTGCATTTTGTAGACACTAAACGTCAAGCACAATAAATGTTGATGGTACGGAATCTTTGTTTAAAAAGTCCAATGATGCTGGAACAATTAGCTCCTCAGGGGCAAAAGAAGAGAGAAAAGGTGGAAGAGGAGCTCGAGAAAGAGCATCAGCATCAGCCATGGAACTCCATGTGCGATGAACAACCTAAAAGTCGTAAATTTGAAGCTTCAAGGCCCACCGAGCAGTACGACCAATTAAAATCTTCCGCTTCAACAATGAAGTGACTGTTGCATGATCACCTTCTAACAGCGTCTGAGAACCATACAAGTAGGCATGGAGCTTCTGAAAACCCCAAACTGCTGCTAGACACTCCTTTTCTGTCGTGGAGTAGTTCCGGTAGCCCGTGCACTTTTACGATTTCGTGGAAGAACAACTTTGTGCTTGTTTTGCATTCACTGTCTCTACAGTTGGAATGAAATGAGCAACCTTTGAAAACGATCGAACCACCACCATGAGAGCATTAAAACCACAAGATTTTGGCAATCCCATGATAAAGTCCAAAGTAACACTTTGAAATGGCCGCTCTGGAATCGGTATAAACTGCAACTTCCCAGCTCGTTTTTGTGATCGACTCTTCACTTGTTGACATGTGGGGCATGTCTTGACATACTTGGCAACATCGTCTATCATACCCGGCCAATAGAATCCCTGTTTCAACAAAGCCAACGTCTTATGCCTTCCACCATGTCCTGCCAAAGGAATCGTGATGCTCTCTTAACAGCCTCTCCCTCCATGTCCCTTCTGGAACATAGAGTCTCTTTTCTTTATAATAAAGAACTCCATCTCGTACGCAAAATGCGCCTGTTTGAGTGCATCCATTCGACTTTCTATTCCTGCTGGAATATTACCATCTCTTCGTAATTGATGAACTTGTTTCCTCTTTGCCACCAGGCTCAAAGCCTCCTTAGCAAACTTGTCCTGAGGATACGCCGTCACAAATTCATCCACCAAAGTTGACACGGGTGCTGACATAATACGAAGATGACCCTTCCTACTGAGTGCATCAGCTACCACATTGTCCTTTCCCGCTTATGTCTGATTTCAGGCTGAAATCGTGCCAACTTCTGCTGCCATCTAGCATACTTTGGTATAGCTTCGGCTGCGTTTCAAAATACCTTAGAGTTACACTATCTGTCCAAACCATGCCATGACTTGGAAGATAATGACGCCAATACTCCAAGGAAGCAACAATAGCATACATCTCCTTTTCGTGAGTAGGCCATCGAGTTTGCACACTTAACTTCTTCGAGAAAAAGGACACTGGATGTCCTTTCTGTTGCAATACACCACCAATTGCAAAGTCGGAAGCGTCACATTCTACTTCAAAGGGATCTTCAAAGATGGGCAACTGCAAAACTGGCTCAGAAGAGATAGCCTCTTTGAGTTTGACAATGCACGTTGGCACTCTGGAGTCCAATGCCATGGAATGTTTTTCGTAAGATCTGTCAATGGCCGCTATCTCCGAGTAACCCTTTATGAATCTTCGGTAATACCCTGTCAGACCAAGAAATGATCTAACTTCATGCACGTCTTTTAAAGTCATCCACTCGTAATAGCTTGAATTTTCTTTGGGTCCATGGCAACCTCCCACCTGAGATCAAGTGTCCCAAGAAATCTATCTTGGTTTGACCAAATGCGCACTTGCTTTCTTTAGCATACAACTGGTTCTCTCTCAACCTCTGAAACACTTTTTCTAAGTGTTCCACATGTTCCTCAATTGTCGAACTGAAAAGAATGTCATCAATATACACCACTACGAACTCGTCTAGATAGTCTCTAAACACATCATCCATCATTGTGCAAAAAGTTGCTGGAGCATTGCACAACCCGAATGGCAAGACTAGAAACTCAAATGATCCATAACGCGTTCGAAAAGCGGTCTTCTCAATGTCATTCTCTGCTACCGAATCTGATGGTACCCAGACCTCAAGTCTATTCTTGAAAATACTTTGCTTTCGATAGCCTATCAAATAAGTCGTCCACTCGTGGAAGAGGATACTTATTTTTGATAGTTATTGCGTTCAGCTCGATAGTCCACACACATTCGCATCACCATCCTTTTTCATTACAAACAAGATCGGTGCACCATACGGTGATCGACTAGGTCGAATGTGTCCTCGACCAATCAATTCTGTTAGCTGTCTCTTCAATTCTACTAACTCTTGAGGATTCAACCGATATGGGGCTCTTGCCGGTGGAGACGAACCTGGCAAAATCTTTATCTGTGGTCCACAGCTCGACGTGGAGGTAACTCGGGCGGCAAGTCTTTCGGCAACACATCCTTAAACATGTTCAAGACTTCCAAAATAGGTTCGGGAAGATTCTTGACCATCTCCTATTTTGACTTCACCAGTATCCAAAACCATTGCAAGAAACACACGTTCCCGATGTCTAACTGCTTACGCAACTGAGTTAAGGTAAGGAACATAGGATTCCAATCCTTATCAGTTAGCGTTTCCATTGAGCGTGTTTTTTTAATGTCCTTTTATCTGCTGCAAGCGTGATTCGATTATCTCCGGAACCCCTCATTTCGATTACATGTTTATGGAACCATTCCATACCCAAAACAAAGTCAAACCCCGTCATATTCAAGACAACTAAGTCTAGCTTAGCCTTTCTTTGATTTGGACAGGAACTGCCCTTGCTATATTATTAGTATTTTGAGAACCTTTGCCAAAATTGATCTTTATTTCACACATCTTTATTACATCCAAATTCAATCGACGAGCTAGACTAGTCGATATGAAGTTGTATGTTGCTCCAGTATCATCATCATTCGACTCGGTCCCCTCGTATCCTTCCTGTCAAATATAGCAAAGGGTCAGTTTTGTCTTAAATAGCGAATAAGGCAGGTTGTGTCTGGCACAACATTACCTCTTCTGACTCATCTTCCGGATCTTCAAGCGTTTCTGATTCAGCAACTTCCTCTTCTACCATCGCCTTGAAATGACCCGATTGTTGTGAGGGTGCCCGACATTTTAGCAAATGACCAGGCTTATTACAATTATAACATTTGGACCCCGCCTGCGAATTGCGGGGAGCAGACTTTGGAGCCGATCCTTTGGCCTGATGAGGTGGTGGTAACGCTAACGATTTTCCAAATTCAATGGGTCTTAATATGTCCAAAAACTTGGAACTGTCGACAAAGGGACTTGCACTTTAATTTGATGGCGTCTGATCTGGTCGCTGTCAAACCTTCTGAACCCAGACTTTGGAGGAAACTCCTCGGTTTAGGTTTGCTTCCTCCCCTTTGTACAAGTCTTCTAACGACATGCCATAAGCAACCTTTTGAGCTGCCTCTGACATTCCCGATAGCTTGTTGGCTTGTATCTTAGATCTCCTTCGCGTCTTCTCATTCAAGCTGGCCATGAAGCAACTTCGAGCTTCATCATCGCTCATGTTTGGACCAATCGCCGTACACTTTCAAACGATAAACATGGTCCACCAGGTTCCCGAACTCCTTGTTGACAAAGTGCCAAATCAGCACGCAATCGTAACCCAATCATCCGGCATATACTGCTTTTTGATTCCTTTCATGTGTTTCTAGCTATTTTGATATTCGTTCACCTTCAACTATCGCCACCAAGTCTTAGCTTCTCTCTTTAAGAAACTGCTTGGCACATCGCAACCTTTTTGTCTTTCTCACAGAAGCAGCCTCAAAATAGCTTTCCATATCATACAACCAGTCATCTAAAACCTTGTAATCCTTTGAACCCATAAAATTCGAGGCTTTACCGGTTTGAATTTACTTGGACCACTTCCACCTTCTCTGCAGAAAAATTGATTCAGAGAACTTGACTCTGAATGATGCTTCTTCTTCTTTCTTCGTGTGTTGGTTGCGGAACTTCTGGTATGTAGTTCGTTGGAATCCGATCGGCAACATTACGATTCATCGTTCAACCTTAAAATATCCCTTCGAAGTTCATTTAGGGCATCCATCATTATTTCCCCAACCAGGTCGCTGCCTAGCTCTAGGGGTCGACTGGATCAACCTCATCCATCTCCTCATTTTGAGCCTCTGCGACAGCCCTCTCTGCCTCAGGCTCTTGCTTTCTTTTGCTCATCGTATTGAACCCTAGTTTCAACACTCGGAGAATATGCTCGGAATATTCCCAATGTTAAGTTGGAAACACCCTGCACAGGTTGTACACCCACACACATCAGCTTGAACTAGCATAAGACTTTCGGACATACCTAGAATCTCACGCCGACTCACTGAGCAAGTGTTCTCCGAAGTTTGACAACTCACAGGATCAAACTCTCTGCGCAGAATACAGACATGTTAACCAAAGCGATAGAGTATATCAAGAATTTAGAGTTATCTAAACATTGAAACACCTATGACTTAAGGCAGTCCTACTGACCGCAGAGAACTTGCTCCGATACCAATTGTCAGAGTTTTTACCTGGTGCCACAAAGGCGGCTTGCCAGGTGCCAACCCTGGAATCCCCTCTCTGGAAACCCCACGGAATCTGGTAAAGTAACCCGTATTAGGAACCCAACCCTTAGGAACTTAAACCCTAACTGACCAAGTCCACGAACGAGACTCACCTTGTGAATCAGGATACGCACGACTAGCCGAGCTATAGGTGTCGTTCCTAGCTTGGCGTGGTTGAGGCGGCCGGAGCAAGGCCTCAACCACTAGTTTGCGGAACGTGAACTCGGGCAACCTTTGAGCTTGCGAGCTTTTCGGACCAAGGAATTGGCTAACTCCTTGGAAGTAATGTACCCCCTATCTCAAAGGCAAGATCCTGCCAACGATAAGGATAGTCTAACCCTAGGGTGGGTTGTACCCCTGTCGTGTGGAAGTTTGGGCGGCACAACAGAGGTTGCACCTTACGACACAAGCTTAGCTTGCACCGGTAGGAGGTTAACGAGCTCTCTTTTGAACCCAGGAAGCCTCACTACATATACTCTACCTTATTTATGTGACGGACCCCCCCCCCCCTGTTTACCTAATGAGTAAGTGGGCTGGCACGGAAATGCCAGCCCTTAGAGAAAAGTTGTCCTAACCTAACCCTAAACCTAACCCCTAGGGGGGGGTATTAGGGCGTGGGGTTAGGGCAACCCTAGGGTTAGGTCAACCCTAGGGGTGTCCCTAACCCTTTTTTGACAAGCTATACTTTGCGGAAAACCCTAACCTGAACGTCAAAACGGGGAGAGTTTCTTAAATGGAAGTGCTAGCTTCGCCTAGAGTTTCTTGCAAATACCTAACGACACCCGGCCGGACCATCACTAGATACCCAAGTGCACTATGCGGGCCTGTTTCTTCTACATCTAGGGTTTGTCACATAATCCAATAGGTAACAATAGTCAAACCCCAAAGTAATGGGTCGAGTCATAGTAAAAACTATGACAATATGTAAGAATAACGTATGTATATATATATATATATATAAAGATGTGTGTGCAAGCATTGTATTACCTAGAACATACCCCACGCATAACATTGAAGAGCAATAAATGTATGATAAGGGTTTACATAACAATCTTATTATTTGCAGTAAAAGCCTAATAGTGAGCAACAAACAAGGTAAGTTCGAGTAACTCGTAAGAACACATAACGTATTCAACAAGAGAGTCCACAACAATTTCACTATGATCCTCCACCTTCCTCTACACAACGAGGAAGAAAACAACAATCAAATAAGGCTTCAATTCAAGTTAACAAAGTCAATAAGTGTCTAAGAACTTCATGTGAATAAGTTCATCAATACCCAAGTCTAAGCAATGTAAAAAAGAAGACGACTTTTTTGTTGGAATGTAAAGGATTTACAAAAGGTTGTGGAAGAGGTGGAGAATATGAAAGTGCAGCAACACGTAAGTTTGGTATGTCTCGAAGTACCATTCGTCAATGGTTATATGGTCAAACAAAGACTTCCATAAAAGGACATCGGAGAATGACTTCCTGGCTTTTATATCTTTAAAGCAATGAAACATTTGGTGAATGGCTATTAGAAGATACAAATCCAGGGTCTCGAATGGTTATTTCTAAGAAGGCTTGGATGAATAATAAGATTGATTTATTAAGCATTTTGCATCATCTTTACCTGATTTAAGTTCTAGAAATAAACATCTTCTTATTATAGATGGTCATGAATCTCACGTTAGTTTGCATGCTCTTTGCTTGTGTGACGAGTTAGGGATATATGTGGTGGTGTTACTAGCTCATAGTTCTCATGCAATGCAACCTTTAGATGTTAATGTGTTCCAACCCTTTAAGCATTATTATAAGAAGATTGTTGATAATTGGCAATGTAATACGCTTTCTATAGCAATCACTAAGAAGGAGCTTGGTTTATTTGTTACAAAAGCTAAGAACTTTGGGCCTTTCATGTATCATGTTGCTAATGAGAATGAGCTTGCTATTGCTCAAGAGCTTCTCTTTATGTCTGGAAATGAAGGTGCCACACTAGAACAATATGACTTGGAGGGGCACAATGGGGTAAAAAAGCAAGAACCTAAAGTTGCACAAGATCTCCATACTGTGGATAACCTTCTTATGCAAGTAATGCAACATATACTAGCTCTAGGGATTTAGTATAGGGCAAATGCAGCTGAAACATCTAACTAGCTGTTGAGCAAGCTAAGAAGGATGAGGTTGCTGTGAGAGCTGCATAGAAAAAGGAGAAGCAAGCTCAAGTTGCTTTTGAGAAAGCTAGGAGAGAGAAGGAAAGACAAATGGAGCGTGAGGCAACAAAACAATATGAGCAATGCACATTTGAATTGCAAGCTATGTTATGGGGTGGTGAAGCACGGGCAAATGAACTTATTGGGCTGCCTCCTTGTTTAACTCAGCAACAAATCAAAGTTCGTATGGCAGTTAAATTAAAGAAAGACAAATATAATAAGTTTTGGAATATATATTGCATATTTATAAATTTTATGAACATATTTTATATATATATGCATGTTGTAACTAAAATGGGCATGTCTATAGTCCCAGTTCTTAATAATTAGCAATTTTGGTTATTTAATTCGCATTTTCTTATATTAAAGGAATATTCTTTAGAATATATATTTGAAGACAGAATATTCTTTAGAATATTCTATTTTGTAATCGACCCTTTAATAAATTATATCATTCATGGACCAAAAATTAATAACATTATAAAAGTAGAAGGTATTAAGTTATATAATATATTATATTTAAGATTATATGGGCTTAATATAAAAATTAAGGAAGAGCATAAGAGGTACATTATATAAATATTGATGTTGTTATTAAAATATTAATATTTAAATATAACATTAATTAAAAATTTGTACTAGTATATATATAATATATAAAATCCTATATAATCAATCTTCCATATCTTTTTATAAATTTATATAGTTAAGTAAACAATTTGATACTATTATTAAAGAATTTATTATAATTTGAATATTAAATATACTATATTTTATAATTTTATAATTGCTTTAAGCTTCAGAAAGCATACATTCTCTTATAGTTTTGTTAATCGTGACTTTATCAACGCTTCTTGACATTCACCCATATCGAATGGATTTAATATTTATAAAACATGCTGGGTCTTTTTAATTGGGAGACCATGTTTTTTCTAGGCATCCATTATATCTTTCGCTTTCCTTCTCATGTCACCTTTTTTGTGGTTTGAACCATGCAACCTTAATGATACTATTTTTTGTTATTACTTCAGGTGTGTTGATAATTTGACCCATCCAAATAGGCTGATTATATAACACATCTAGAGTAATGAGAACCATCATCTGTTTTTGAAGATCCTTGCAACAATCAAAGTATGCTTTAGGTTTTTGATTCCTTTGTCCAACAAAGTGCGGGGTTTGCACTTCCACATCACTACTGGCTTCTATGTCGTCTGTGCTCATTGATGTCATTTCAATCTCCTCTCACCACCTTGTTTTAGGCCAAAAAGGGTGTTGTAATTCTGTACTTGTGACAGTAGGCCCTTCTAACTCTTAAACAATAGTCTCCCAATAGTCGACCACATGCTTATATAGTTCTGAGTAACTAGTTGCCTTATCAGAATTCTTTGGCATCGATTTTTGAACCCATGCCACATATTTTCTGATGCCATCAATAATAACCTTTTGTTCCTTGAGCTGGGCACTCAATGGAATAGGGTCTGGTTGTCCTTCTGGGAAAAGTGGCTTTCCATCCTCTCCACTTTTAAAAGCATTAAGCCTTCTTTCGGTAACTACTCCTGCTCTGATGGCCGTAACTTGTACTGCATAATAGGTATACCATCTCTTATGGAGAAAAAGAATTGTAGCAGCACAAGGTGACCAACTAAAGAATTGCTCCCCTCTTTTATATACTCATTGAGAAACTTTTTAAAGTTTGACACCTCAGTCACAAGCAAAGCACAACTTTTTTTGGAGATGCAATTTTTAAAAAAATCCATCATATGCGGTAAGGTAAGTGCACTTGTCCTTTTTGTAGAGTTGGAGACCTTGTTAAAGAACGCATTAATATCTTCATGAGTGTGACCAACCATAAGGAAACTGAGCGTGATTGTCTCAAACACACCTTTGGCAACAAGCATTAACAAGTATGCTAGTACATATCTAAAAAATAAAAGTAAGTATGAGCTTGAGAAACCCTTAACTAAAATGATTTACCTATTTTTGTTCTCTCACCTGCACAATTATCCATATGTAAAAGCAAATGATGAGGAAGCTTATTTGATGTTTAGGACACATGTACACTATTTGAGCTAGATCCCTCCATTGAACCAGAACTCTCAACAGGGCCATCTGTTTTTTGTGCAGGCTACTGACAATGCCTCTCATATTCCCAAGTAACCTCAAGTGCAGACGTGTTCATGAGAGCATTATATAAAGGTTGAAGGTGTTGTTTCTTCACTTTGAGATCATGCATAGGACTTGTTTGTAAGTGGGCTTCAAGGTTTCTGAAATACATGGTCAACGACCCAATAGTGAAATTGGAGTCGCTAGACCAATGTGGAAGTGAAAAGTGTTTATATGATTCACAACCGTGTTCATGTGTTAGCACACCTGTCAATGAAATCGGAAGTTTCATGACATTTTCAAGGCACTATGGTGTTGCAACGAGCCTTGGAATGCTGGTCTTTGAATGATCCATCTTCTCATGGATCAAGCACAGGTATTCTGATGGGCGTGAGACAGAAAGCATGCGGTGTGCATAGTACTTAGACCGGCAAGTTTGTTGTGCAATCATGTGGGCCTCCATCTTTTTTTGAATGGCACTGATCTCCACCCACAAGCCTCTACAGCCTTCAATGATGTACAAGTGTCACACTTGGAAAAACTAAAGTGTTTTGCAATCTCCACATCCTTAAAATGAGTATTCCATATGTTATTGAAGGTACCAGTGCAGATTGCTTGGAGCCCCATCAAACCAAGGCACTTGTTCACATGTTCACAGCTTTAATTGAGTGTAGATTGAAGGCAAAACCTTGAGATTTTCCCTGACCCCTGCATTTGTGGTTCAACATTTGTGAGGCATCCTGTCTGCATTTGCTTCCACAAAAGCCTTGAGTATTTCTATGGCTGCCATTGTCATAGTTCTAACTGGTGAGTTGACTACCTGGGTAAAGATTGTGGGATATGTGGGATATATGGGCAAAAGACCCAAGTGGACCTGGGTCATCATGACCAGGGGCCCTCTCATAAACACCAATTGGCCCTTTGCCTAGTTGGCATAAGGGGAGAGGGAAAGGTTGTGACAGCCATAAGTGAGAGTGGGTTATGACCATGCGGACTGTTCCATGTACTGAGGTGTGCGCTCCATCTAGCCACTCATCCCTCCAGCGGTAAAACTGGTCTTTGGGATCCCGTATATAGTGTACCAAGCTTTGAAGCAGATGGCCACCTTATTAAATACCATGGATGTACTCTAATAACATGTGTCCAAGTCCATTCCATCAATACACCTAGTTAGTGCAACATATACAAACTCATGCCTTTGCTTTTGGGTGAGCATACAAAAGGCATGTCTACATTGGGTAATTTCATTCTGGTTTGCCATCTGTTAAAGGTAAAATATTAGGAGCATAAGACATCCTACTGTAGAGAGAATAAGGGTAGGAAGGTCTGTAGTAAGCATGGAAGGAAAGCTGTGAAGGAGGAAAATCCTTACCGAGAGGAAAAGGTGAGTAAGGAAGGAAGGAAAGGCTGTGAAGAAGGAAAAT
This sequence comes from Selaginella tamariscina, assembly GCA_003024785.1. Lineage (NCBI taxonomy): Eukaryota > Viridiplantae > Streptophyta > Lycopodiopsida > Selaginellales > Selaginellaceae > Selaginella > Selaginella tamariscina. Next base: position 22,081 of record PUQB01000683.1, read on the forward strand.
CCTTACAGAGGAAAAGGAAAAGGTGAAGGAAAAGGAAATCTCGTAAAGGAAAAGGATGACGTGGCGAGAGGAAGGGTAGTTAAGGAGTAGTTAGGGCAACGGAGAAGGGTCTCCAGAAGGTCTCACAGGAAGTTCTAACAGGGAGAAGGGTCTCCATTTGAAGTTCTAGCAGGAGATAAAGGTTCTCTACACTTTGTCTTTTGTATTCATGTTAGTAATGAAAGGTGCATATTATAAGATCTTGTGTGTATGTATGTGTACTCTCAATGAATGGATCTAACAAGGCAATAGCCAAAATCCGTTCTTGCCCTTGACTTTGGAGACCAGTCATTGTGGCTGGAGAAGGAGTTTAATATATGTAATTGAGAGTTGAGAAAGAAAGTGTGTAGCCTTTCCTAAAGGTTAGGAGAAGGAAACAGGTTAAACAGGAAAAGGTGGATTTCCTTTTCCTGTTTAACATTTGGCGACCACGGAGGGATTTCGCCATTGCAGTGTTAGCATTCATTGAGAAAAGAGGCTAAAAAGATAGAATTCTCATTCTGAAAAAGGCTCAGAAGGTGTAGAGCCGATGTGTAAAGGAGAAGGAATGAATGGAACCGTGGAGGAACCATCGTCCTGATCAGCCTTAGCTGATCAAAGGAACCAAAGGCAGGCCAATAGAGTGGCTGCCCAACAGCAACCTGAAACTGACGAAAATAGACGTCAAAATATCCTTGGCAAGATAGTAGAGGATATTGCAGAAACAATACAGAAATCTGAGGCTGATCCAGAGAATTGGAGGCAGTATCAAACAGCTGGTTTAGAGGAAACTGTGAGAGAAGGAGGAGTGCCTGTTCATATACCGAGATTGCAAGGAGAAGGATCTCCTGAGAACTCCCGAAGAGGAAGGGAGGAAGGTGTAAGAGGAAATACACCAGAGCAAAGGATTATTACAAATATGGCACTTTTCCCGGGAATGTTTGGGGGTACGGTGATGTATCCCACATTCTCTGCAGGAAAGAAGGAAAATCCGAAAAGGCACTTACAACAGTTTGAAGAGGTAGTAAAACTGTATAAGGTGACGGATGCAGAAAGGCTGCTTATATTTCCACATACATTGAAAGGAAATGCCTCTGACTGGTATTATGATTTAGAAAAGGAAGTCAGAGAGATTATCAGAAGGTTACTGATGCATTTAAGGAATATTTCAGAAAGGAGGAATTGCCGGAGGAACATTTAGAGAAGTTAAGGACTATCCTTCAAGGCAAAACAGAAAAGATAGATGAATATACACACCGTTTTAAGAAACATGAGAAAAAGTGTAAGGCATATGTAAGATGGATGCCTTATTGCAATGGTATAAGCAAGGGTTGCTAAAACCATATAGAGATCTAGCACTTACTATCAATGAAAAGGATAGAGAGGATCTCATTAATCAATTAAAAATATATGAGAAGAAGAGAAGGCAATAGAAAAGATTGCAGAAGGAAAGCTGAAAGTATATGGAAGAAAGGAAGAATCCTCTGATGAAGAGGAAGAGGAAGCTGATGTAGTAAAAGTTCGAAAATATCCATAGATGAGAAAGCATTGGCTCAAATGATGAAAACTTTAAAAGGAATGACAGTTAAGAGGAGATAAAGGAAAGTATGGTGCACTAAATGTAACAATCCGGCCATACTGGAGGAATGTAGGCTGCAACTGCCTACATGCCAAATCTGCGGAAAGGAAGGACATGTAGCCCGAACTGCAGACATTTCCTGAACCAGAATGTGGCTGTATAGAGAGAGAAAGGAGAATGGATGAACGTCCACCTCCTAGAAGGTTCCCACCTAACAGGAATCTGGGAATGATAGGAATGATAATGCTATTCCTTATGAGAACAGGAACAATATATGGCAGAAGGAATGAAGTTCCTTATCAGAATAGGAACAGTGGATATTATGAAGAAGGAATGATGTTCCTTACGAAACAGAGAGGAAGGTATTATGGAGAGAAAATGGTCCATACAATGGACGACAAAGATAGATCCTATACAGAAAGAAATGATAAACAATATAGAGGAGAAGCAAGACTTATCAAGGTCAAAGAGGCAGAAATGATCAATATAATCAGGTCAATATAGACAAGGACCACAGGGTAGGAATTTTCCTTCCCAGGTTTGTTATACATGTGGTGAAACAGGACATATCTATAGGGAATGTCCTAGGCGGAATGTACAACCTCCTACTTCCACCAGAATGACTAATGTACAGCCTACAACACGGCTTATTCAAATAGAGGAGGAAAAGGATGAGTATCCACCCGTGCAAGGGCAGTTATAGCTCTTCAAGAGAAGAAGAAGGAATCCTCTTGTTATGGGAGAAGGAGGTAGTTACTATCCTAACAAGAAGGAGAGCTTGTTACAGGAAAAGTAAGCAGCAGGAGCAGGATCCTGACCAGAAAGGTCAGACTGATAACGAATCAGAAGGTACAGACAAAGGTGATATAAATAAAGGTGAACAAAGTTTTTCATTATTACCATTACATGATAAAACAATGGATTCCATGTATCACCAAGCTATAAATCAAGATAAAGATTACGCTTGGACAATTGATAAAGGTAGCCCTTATATAAGAAACCAATATTAAATGCATTAAGTTAGTTCAGCAAACACACCTTCAGTGAAGGATATACAGTTTGTAAAATGGATAAGGAAGTACTGTATGAAGGTGATTATGATGGACATGTTCCTTGCATCACAGTATATGTGGGAAGAAAAGTTAAAACGAGTGTAATAGATGGAGGTTCAGGTGTGAATTTTATTGAAGAAGGAATGTAAAAGGATGGGTTTAGGACCAATCCAACCTGCTCCATTTAACTTAAAATGGCTGATCAACAAGTGTAAGGTCACTAGACATAATGAGAGGAGTCACTATCACAGTAAAAGGATTCAAATATAGGATATCCTTGCTTGTCCTACAAAAAGAAGAAAAGGATACTGTTTATACTATGTTCTTAGCCAGACTATGGATTAAGTCTGATAAGGTTATTCAGAATGGAAGAACAGGAAAGATGATGGTAGAAAGGAGAAGGAAAATCAATGATCTATAATCATACTAAAAGGTATGTTAAAAAGGAAATCCGACCTAGAAGGATATGACTGGTTTAATGGGCTAGATGACCAGAAAAGAGTAGAAATCCTAAAACATATCCTAACTTGAAGGTCTTAACAATATTGACCTTCACGTAGTGCTGAAAGGAAAGAAAACTGTTCAGCAGAAGGAAAACGACATACCTGATTACAGAAAAGTTTTATAAGGCAATCCTGTATAAGATTGATTTGCAGGAACAACCTTCAGAGTATACATATGTGTATACCACAGATCCTTTAAAGCAAGTGAATATAAACACAGAAAAGAAGCCAAAGGAACAGAAGGAAAAACTATTCAGGAACAGGAAAGAAAGCAAATGCTGATCCTAAGGAACAAGATGCAGGAAAGCAAGTGCTGCAACTTAAGGTATCAACTTCCAACCAAGAACTTAGGAAAGTGAAGAACAACTTTTGGAAGTATAAAGGAGAGAATCCACAGTACCATGAAGATAAACATCCAAAGGAAGGAGTAGGATAGTTGCCGTGAGGACACAGCAACGAATAAGGAGGGGGCAGTGTTAAAGGTAAAATATTAGGAGCATAGGACATCCTACTGTAGAGAGAATAAGGGTAGGAAGGTCTGTAGTAAGCATGGAAGGAAAGGCTGTGAAGGAGGAAAATCCTTACCGAGAGGAAAAGGTGCGTAAGGAAAAGGAAAGAAAGGCTGTGAAGGAGGAAATCCTTACCGAGAGGAAAAGGTGCGTAAGGAAAAGGAAAGAAAGGCTGTGAAGGAGGAAAATCCTTACCGAGAGGAAAAGGTGAGTAAGGAAGGAAGGAAAGGCTGTGAAGAAGGAAAATCCTTACAGAGGAAAAGGAAAAGGTGAAGGAAAAGGAAATCTCGTAAAGGAAAAGGATGACGTGGCGAGAGGAAGGGTAGTTAAGGAGTAGTTAGGGCAAGGAGAAGGAGTCTCCAGAAGTGTCTCAACAGAAGTTCTAACGGAGAAGGGTCTCCATTTGAAGTTCTAGCAGGAGATAAAGGTTCTCTACACTTTGTCTTTTGTATTCATGTTAGTAATGAAAGGTGCATATTAGAGAATCTTTGTGTGTGTATGTGTACTCTCAATGAATGGATCTAACAAGGCAATAGCCAAAATCCGTTCTTGCCCTTGACTTTGGAGACCAGTCATAGTGGCACTGGGAGAAGTCTGATATATATACAGATATATTGAGAGTTGAGAAAGGAAAGGGTGTAGCCTTTCTGTACGTTGTATGAAAGGTTTCCTGTCTGCGTGAAGGAAAAGGTTAAATAGGAAAAGGTGAGGCAGAGAGCCCTTTTCCTGTTTAACACCATCTGACAACACTTTTCTTGCAGCAGTCAATTATGGAAATGCTAGCAACGCTTGTCAAAGATGTAGGATCCATCTTGACCCTCTTGCCGGAACTTGCAGGGGAAGATCTGCAACCCATGAATCGCCTTTTTCTTACTATAGGACCAATGCAAGGAACCTCTTCAAATATGGGTTGTCCTTCTGGGTTGTTATTATTAAAATCCAACTATGAATATGTTGAACCATCTCACCATCTTAATTCAGATGTTCGCCACCTCACAAGGGATCCAGGATGCAATGTGCCATTAGGTGAAACCTCTGTCACAACTACACCCACGAAGTAGGCCCCTAGTTTCTCTTCTGATACCATTGGATTTGTAGCTATGATGATGCCTTTCCCAACCTTGATCTCATGAAGAAAGAAATCACCTCATCCATTACAGTAGGCAAGCCATCATCTGGTGAACTCGTACTACTATTTGTTTGTGACTCTGCATTCTCTGTGTCAGCCTTGACTTCATTCACATTTCACAATACAGGAGAACCCTCTTCAAATTCCATTTCAGAAACCTCAACATGCTTGCAAATGGTGTTCACCCATACGTACACACAAGATCCTTGGGCAATATTGTGACATGATGCATTATCATCTCGAACTTCCACAGTTCCAGTGCCAACTATCTCGTTGTTCCGAAGAAGACATACTTCATCTCCAGTATTAAACATATTGTTCTGCACATAAATAATTGTGTTATTTATGATATCTATTTATGTAATATTTCCAAAAAATCTGAATTGAGGGTGCTTAATATATATGTGTGTGCAATAATATAATTATGTATAACTATAGATTATCATACTTGATTAATACAATTGGTGGTGGGATTAATCCCACCACCCTTCCCCGCCTAATAAAATGGTGGCGGGATTAATCCCGCCCACGACTCCCTCCGACGAGGAAGAGTCGGTGGGATTAATCTGCCATTGGCTCTTCCTCGTCGAAAGAAAGGCGGCGGGATTAATCTTGCCGCCACTCTTTCCGACGAGGAAGAGCCGGTGGGATTAATCCCGCTGCCACTCTTTCGACGAGGAAGAGCCAATAGAATTAATCCCGCCCACAACTCTCACCGACGGGAAGAGTCGGCGGAATTAATCTCGCCCATAACTCTCTCCGAAGCTATGATTTCAGAGAGATCTCGAGGGGTGGCGGGATTAATCCCGCCAATGCTTCTCTGCCTTCTAAATTGGTCGGCAGGATAAATCCTGCCCACAAATTTTAAAACAAGGAAGTGGTGGCAAGATTAATCTTGCCACCCCTTCTTTGCCTCCTAAAAATGATGGGCGGGATTAATCCCGTCGACAACTCTTTATAATAAATTATGTTAACTCTTCATTATTTCAGAGAGTTTTGTCAGTGGGATTAATCCTGCTGCCCTTTCTAAGAGGCGGAGAAGCATTGGCCGGATTAATCCTGCACGGCTTCCATGTTTCAAAGAGTTGTGGGAGGAATTAATCCGCCGCCCCGGCTAACCGAGAATTTTAAGTAAAAATGATGTGTAAACGGGATAAATCCCTAACGAAATATAATGTAATCTTAATGGATTCCTAAACCCCTAAATTCTAATTTTAAAGAGAATGTAAAGAGTGAATCTTTATAATATTTTTAAATTTGTTTATAATACTTACTTGTAAACAGCACTGAAGGCGCTGTGCTTTCCTATAAACAATAACACCCAATTTAATGTTGCTCCTGAGGTGATCACTATTAAGAAAAAGAAGATCTGAAGAGAGAAAATTATAGAAATGAAAAAATCTTTGCTAGAGAAAAAACCAGATTTGAATTTGAGTGGGAAATTAAATGCATTTTCAAATTTACATGTCAGATCGATAATACTTATGTCAGAATTTCAAAATTTTTTGAAAAGAAAAGATAATAAATTTAATATGAGTTGACACAAATAATTGACACTCTGACATATATACTCTCTAATTCCAATAATTTTTTATAAATTGTATTTAATGTATTTAACATTAGCAAGTGATTCAGCTATTTAATATTACGAAATTTTAGTAATTATTCTACATTCTTAATATTCTAGTATATATTATTAAGTTATATTATAATATATATACTTATACAATAAATAAAATAATATATTTATTATGTATCATTTAAAATATATTCATAGTGTGTTTTAATTATTTATTTTCTTAATTATTCGAGTAATTAATTTACATTTCTTTATATTAATGGGATATTCTTTATTATTTTCTTATTATTCCAAGAATATTCCAATATTAAACCTGATTATCATAATTAAATTAGTATATATTCTTAATTATTTCAGTAATTATTCTAACATTTGTTTATATTAATGGGATTTTCTCAATTAATTCCTTATTATTTTAAGAATATCCAATGTTAAACCTTAAATCAAATATATTATTAAAAACTATATATGACTATATATTAGTAAAATGATATATTATTATATATAATTTAAAATATGTTCATAGTGTGTATATATAATATCATTTTTCTTAATTATTCGAGTAATTAATCTACATTTCTTTATATTAATGGGATATTCTTTATTATTTTCTTATTATTCCAAGAATATTCTAATATAAACCTAATTATCATAATTAAATTAGTATATATTCTTAATTATTTCAGTAATTATTCTACATTTGTTTATATTAATGGGATTTTCTCAATTAATTCCTTATTATTTTAAGAATATTCCAATGTTAAACCTTATTATCAATATTAAATCAATATATATTATATAAAACTATATATGACTATATATTAAATAAAATGATATATTATTATGTATAATTTAAATATGTTCATAGTGTGTATATTAATATCATTTTCTTAATTGTTCGAGTAATTAATCTACATTTTTTTATATTAATGGGATATTCTTTTATTATTTTCTTATTATTCCAAGAATATTCCAATATTAAACATTATCATAATTAAATTAGTTAATTATTTCAGTAATTATTCTACATTTGTATATATTAATGGGATTTTTCTCAATTAATTTCTTATTATTTCAAGAATATTCCAATGTTAAACCTTATTATCAATATTAAATTAAATATATATTATTAAATTTATATGACTATATATTAGATAAAATAATATATTATTATGTGTAATTTAAAATATGTTCATAGTGTGTATATTAATATCATTTTCACTTTAATTCAATGTTTCTTTTGCACACATATATAAACATAATAAAAAATTTACATACACACATGCACACGCATTAGAAGCACTTACAGAGATACATATGCACACACATACACAAGCCGATGAGTGAATCACGATATAAATAAAGCATCTAACTTTATATTTACGATTTAGAGTTTAAATCCCAAACTAAACATTATAGTTACACACACTCTACGCTAGGACTTACATATGTTTAGTGTTTAGAGTAAATTTATATTAAAATGTGTATGGATTTAGTTTATATTAGTATAAAGATTTTATACTAATTATATATATTATGTGCTATGATTGCTTTTAAATGTGTTTTAATATCATTATGTCATTTTAAGTTAAAATTGGGTAAAATTCAAAATATATATATATACAATTTTAAAATATGAGCAAATTATAATTTGCATTTTTAAAAATGAAGTTTTTTAAATTAGTAAGAATGATTTGTGATTTTATATTTATCTACTTGATTATCACAATTCTTTATGCGTGTTTTCTTGTGTATTTATATACGAATAATAGACTTTTTATACAAATATTAAATTTAATAATAAAATACTTGCATTGGGTTTAAATCCTAAACCAAACTGGAGAGATATGTTGCTTCTACATGTAATATGTATGTATGTTTGTGTATATACACGTGTGTATGTATATATGTGTACTAATATATGCAATGTGTACGAGATTAATTTTTTAACACTCTCTCTTCTCTCATACATACACACCATGCATAATCCATAATATGTACTTAGTCCTGACATGATAATATTAATATGTACTATGTACATATGTCTATGTGTATATTAAATGTGTGTATATATGTATTGTTGCACGTGAAAATTTAACACTCTCATAGACACACATATGTTAAACCCGTGCATGATTTATATTTTGGGGTGTATGTGATACACCCGCACACCCACACACGCACAAAATTTAAAATTATGATAGTTTAGGGTCAATATATATTTTATTCCTTTTAGGATTAGATATATTCTTAGAAGGAATATTTGTTTAAGGTTAATATATATTTTTATTCCTTTTAAGGTTTAGGTATATTCTTAGGGTTTTAAGGCAGCGAAGAAAAAAGGCGGCAGAGGAGAAAGACGCGGCGGTGGTGGATATGTGAGAGCGGCAGTGCAATAGATCAATAGATCTCTCTCTCAAAAGGCGTGGCAGTGCAAAAAGGCATGACGGTGCAGTAAAATTTGAAGGCGCATTTACACAAGTGAAATCTCTCTCTCACACACACACTCATGTGTATAATATTTGGTGTGATAGATAATTTATTTATTTATCTGTATTTACATATACATTTATATGTGTGTGTATCTATATAATAAAATTTATTTATTTATCTCTCGCACACACACGCACACTCCTGTATATACAATACACATATACATATATTTGTATTTACATATATATATGTGTGTGTGTGTGTGTGTTGTGTGTGTGTGTTGTGTGTGTTTATCTGTATAATTTATTGTTTAGCTCACACACGCACACACACACAACACACACACACACATGTGTGTGTGTGTGTGTAATTTTATTAATTTTTTATCTCTAGCACACACACGCACACTCCTATACTTATATACATACATACATATATATATATATATATATATATATATATATTATATATATATATATATATATATATATATATATATATATATATATATTTGTGTGTGTGTGTGTGTGTGTATAATTTTATTAATTTTATCTATCTCTGGCACACACGCACACTCCTGTATATACATATACATATATATGTGTGTGTGTGCGGGTTTAACCAAAGGGCGGCGAGATTAATCCCGCCGCTTTCACATAGGTCTTTGGTTAGCCTCATGGGCAGCGGAATTAATACTGCCGCCCTTCACGCAGGCTCTTTGGTGCAGGTCATGGGCACCGGGATTAATTCCGCCACCCATGAGGCTAACCAAAGAGCCTGTGTGAAAGGCGGCGGGATTAATCTTACCGCCATGAGGCTAACCAAAGAGCCTGTGTGAAGGGCGGCGGGATTAATCCTGCTAACCCTTTCATGCCTGGTGGGCGGGATTAATCCACCTCACACTCATTGAGACATAAAGGGTGGCGAGATTAATCCCGCCGACCTTTCCATGCCTGGTGGGTGGGATTAATCCCGCCGACCGTCGAGGAAGCGTGGAGGTGGTGGGAGGATTAATCTCGTTCACTGGGCATGGAAGGGGTGGCGGGATTAATCCCGCCACCCTTTATGTCTTAATGAGTGTGGGGTAGGATTAATCCTGCCCACCGCCATTATCCATATGAGAGTGTCGTGGGCGAGATTAATCCCGCCCACCAAGCATGAAAGGGGTGGCAGGATTAATCCCACCACCCTTTTCTGTCTTTTGAATTAGTGGGCCAAATCAATCCCGACCACTTCTGTCTAAGACAGAGAAAGGTGACGGAATTAATACTGCACACCATTTTAGGGGATTGAGAAGGGTGGTGAGATTAATCCTGCCATTCCTTCCATGGTGGGCCAAATCAATCCACCTGTCAAGCCACGATTCAGGAACCAGGAAGCGAGTAGGATTCCGGGAACAGGAAGGCTTGACTCAGGAACAGGACCGAGAGCAGGACAGGAACTAGGAACAGGAACAGGAACAGGACGGATCCAGGAGCAGGACAGGATCAGGATAGGATCCGGGAGCAAGACAGGAAAGCGCAGGATAGGATCCAGGAACAAGATAGGAACTAGACAGGATCAAGAGCAAGACAGGAACAGGAGGCAAAGAGTAAGACAAGAACAAGATAAGAACAAGGAACAAGAATAATCGTAGAATGACTGGTGTTGATAGTAACTGATTGTACAAACAATTAGGTCGGAGCTTTTATGCTTACAACTCCAAGCTAATCTAGTCATGAGTCTAATCTAAACCATGAGCTAAGAATAGTGTCCCTATCCTCTTAGGCATATCCTGTAGCATATCCTCTAGGCATATCCTATAGGAATATCCTATAGGTATAATCCTGTAGGAATATCCTGCAGGCATATCCTGTAACCCGTATCCTGTATCCGAAATCCTGCATCCTGTATCCTGTATCCGGAAACCTGTATCCTGCATCGGGTTGTGACAGCACCTCCTCCCTAAGGACGAGTTCCACGAGTCTTTGGACCTGGTTTAGCAGGATAATGCCGATGAAAGGCAGCAATTTGGAAGAAGCATGGAATAAGTTGGATGCAGGTTCCCAAGTGCGATCGGTAGGCAAATAACCTTTCCAATTCCACCAAGTATATGAAGTTGGCGGCGATGAAGACGAGAATCAAGGATGGCTGCAACTTCGTACTCAGGTTCACCAGCAATGACCACAGGAGGGGAGGAGAAGAAGCACGACCAGGAAGAGAAGAAGGATGATACGGCTCCAACAAGGAGGTGTGAAACACAGGATGAAGTTTCACCGTGGATGGTAACTCGAGTCGGAAAGCTACAGGATTTACCTCGCGCCACGATCCTGTAAGGGCCCAATCGTTGAAAATCCAACTTAGAAGAAGGCCTGTTGGTGCGAATGTGTCGACGAAGAAGCCACACGAGATCACCAATCTTGTATGCAGGTGCCGGCTGACGGTGAGCATCAGCATGATGCTTGTACCGTTCCTGTGCCTGCTGAAGATGAACCTGGAGATCATCCTGTACCTGACGAAGATGCTGGAGACGATCCTGTACTGCAGGAGCGGAAGAAGGAGAAGCAGGAGCAAAGTCAAAACGTGGATGGTGGCCTGTAAGAGCAAAGAAAGGTGTCTGGCCTGTAGATGCGTGAATGGAGTTGTTGTAGGCAAACTCCGCCATAGGAAGAAGGTCCAACCAATTATCCTGTTGGTAACTGATGAAGCAACGAAGATATTGCTCCAAGGTCTGATTGTGCGTTCTGACTGCCATCAGTTTGCGGGTGATATCCTGAAGAAAGATCCGCTTTAACCTGTAGACTCCGAAGAAGCTCTCGCCAAAACTTGGACATGAATTGTGGACCTCGATCGGAAACAATGCTCTCAGGAAGACCATGATGTCGGAACACCTCACGGATCACCAACTCGGCAGTTGTCTGACCTGTAGCTGTCTTGTTGCAGGGTAGGAAATGAGCCTGCTTGGTGAAACGGTCAACCACCACAAGAACTGCATCGAATCCACGAGAAGGAGGAAGATCTGTGAGGAAATCCATAGAAATGGATCTCCAAGGAGCAGAAGGAACAGGAAGAGGACGAAGAAGACCAGAAGGTGCATGACGAGGCATCTTCGACCTGTTGCAGGTGTCACAACTCCGTACAAACCTTTCCACAAAACCTCGCAACCCAGGCCACCAATAGTTGCGAGTCACCAACTCAACTGTCTTGGCCACACCAAAATGTCCTGTAGCCGGGGTATCATGACAATCCTGTACCACACGAGTCCTGCAAACACCAACAGGAACGTACAGGAGACCTTCCCGGTACAGGAGTCCATCCTGTATGGTGAACAGGTTGTAGTCTGGACGGGAACTGGAGGAAGAGGAACTTGCAACGTCAGGATGAATGTGTGAGAACACATTCTTTGCCAAGTCGTCTGTAGCCAACTGCGAACGGACGTCCTGTAGGAGTGTTGAATTTGCTGGAGCCTGATGAACCTGCAGTGCCGCAAGCCGGAATCGATCAGGACCCAACAACACTTGCCTTTGACAGTCAAATGCAGGATCGCCCGGGCTTGGTGCAAGGTAAGAGCGCCTAGACAATGCGTCCGCCTTGCCATTCCGAAAACCGGGCCTGTAGACGATGACGAAGTCAAAACGTGATAGGAACTCCGCCCACCTAGCCTGTCGCCGACTGAGAACTCGAGCCGTTTGAAAGTACTCCAGGTTCTTGTGATCCGTAAGAACTTGTACAGGATGTGCAGCACCTTCCAGGAAATGCCGCCACTCCTCAAACGAATCCACAATGGCCTTGAGTTCCTTGTCATGAATCTCGTAATTGATCTCCGCCGACAGGAACTTACGAGAGTGAAAAGCTACAGGATGAAGCAACTTGTCCTCTCCAACTTGCGATAGGACGGATCCTACTGCAAAATCCGAGGCATCTGCTTCAACGAAGAAAGGACGAGAAGGATCAGGATGTGCTAAAATCGGAGCTGTCGTGAAGGTGTCCTTGAGTGTTGTGAATGCATGTTCCGCCTTGTCGGACCAAGAGAAAACCTCTGTGCGCTTGGTGAGTTCCGTGAGTGGAAGTACACGCTTGGAGAAGTCCTGTATGAACGCCTGTAGAAGTTTGCAAAGCCAAGGAAACATTGTACATCTCGTACAGACTTGGGCCTCTCCCACTCCACGATGGTCTTCACCTTGTGCATGTCCATGGAAACGCCAGCAGGAGAGACGATGTAGCCCAAGAACTCCACAGAATCCCTATCGAAAAAACACTTCTCCAACTTCGCATACAGCCATGCTCACGAAGCCGCTGTAGAACCAATCGTACATGCTTGTCATGTGCCGCCTGGTCCTTGGAGAAAATCAAAATGTCGTCGAGGTAGATCACCACAAACTGGTCCAAGAAGTCACGAAAGATGTCGTTCACCATGTGTTGGAACACGGCTGGGGCATTGGTAAGGCCGAAAGGCATCACCGTGTACTCGAAGTGTCCATACCTTGTACGAAAGGCAGTCTTCCACTCATCGCCGGGACGAATCCGTACAAGGTTGTAGGCCCCTCGTAAGTCGATCTTCGTGAACACCTTTGCTCCTCGCAGCCGATCGAGAAGTTCCGGGATCAATGGCAACGGGTACCGATTCCGAATGGTACTTGATTCAAACCCCTGTAGTCCACAACCAAACGTAAGCTCCCATCCTTCTTCTTGACAAAGAAGATAGGCGCTCCTGCAGGGGACTTTGAGTGACGAATGAAGCCGGATGCCAAGTTGTCCTCGATGTACTGGCGAAGAACCTCCAACTCTGTGGGTGACAATGCGTAAATCGGTCCGAACGGTGGGTCTTTCCTTCTGCAAGATCAATAGGACAGTCGTAGGACCTGTGAACAGGAAGAACTGTAGCCTTGTGCTTGTCAAAAACGTCCTTAAAGTCGTGGTACTTGGATGGTAGAGAAGAAGGAGGAGAAGGAGAAGGAGTAGGCGAAGGAGATTGAAAAACAGGAGAGTCAGACACAGGAAAGGTAGAAGAGGACGTAGGAGTTACTTGAAAGGCAAAAAGGTGGAAAGGAGCAGGATCAGTGGTAAGTTCATGCATGGTAGTGGTAAGAACTCGGAGAGGAGCAGGAGGGAGCTGTGACTGAAAAAGAGGAAGGATCTTGGGGGGTGGAACAGAGCAGAGTAACAAAAGGAGGCAGGATTGGGAGAAACCTGTGTGGATGTTGACGAGTGTACAGGATTGGAAGAATCCTGTACAGAAGTCCGTGGTTGCACAGGAGTGAGGGAAGCCTGTGAGTGTGCTGACGAACCAACAGGAGGTGGATCCTGTTGAGGAGGAACCTTCGACACTGATACAGGATTGGAAGAACCCTGTACAGGAATCCGCAAACTTACAGGAGTGGAGAGAACCTGCGGATGTGCTGAGGAACTGACATGAGGTGAATCCTGTCGAGGAGAGTCTTCAACACTGGTACAGGAACAGGCACGGTCAATCCTGTAGCTTGTACTGCCTCAGACACCAAGGATGTATCCTGCACGCAGGAAGGTACAGGATTGATCCTGGCTGCTGGAGAGGAAAACGTGAGCGTCCTAGACCTCCAGTCGATCTGCGGATTTGCAACAACGAACCATGGCATGCCAAAAATGATGGGAGTCGACCGAGTCTTGATCAAGTTGAAGGAAATCGAACAGTTGAATGCACCATGACTGCAAGAGAGAGGTGTGGTAGCGTGGGTAACTGCGCCAGAAGCAATCAAACGACCATCGGCCACCTCTACAGGAACTGCACGCTTCAACTTCACCACCGGAATGCCATGCTGAGCTGCAAAAGTGTCATCCATGAAACATGCATTTGCACCAGTGTCTAACAGGGCAAACTCCTTGAGCTCTCGATTATTGAGGCGAATGTGTACAGGAAACTTGAGTGATGGAATGGTATGAGCAGCACCAATGGAGCCTGCACCTACGTCCAACTTCGCGGCTCCTAGACGAAGTGGACATTGAAGTTTTCCGACTGAACTTCAGCTTCGGCTTCACGCGTCTTGAACTTCTGGCTTTATTAGGACATTCCGCCACCTTGTGTCCTGCTGCACCACAATACAAGCATAGGTTCTCACCCGACGACGTTGCTTCTCAGCAGTTGAAAGTGGGCCACGCTTGGATTGTTAACCTCCATAGGAACTGCTCCAGAAGGTGTCGTAGGAACATGTGCTACGGCTACAGGATTGGCTGGCAGGAACTGCTGACGGAATTTTTCCTGACGGCGCTCGAACAAACGGTTGTCGCAGCGAACGGCCTGTTGCATGATCTCCGCTAACGTTTGAGCATCCGGTAACGTAAGGAGAAGGTCCTTCACGTCGTCCCTCAGCCCAAAACGGAAATGTTCGATCAATGCAGTCTCGTCCCATGGAATGTTCGTGCACAATTGCTGGAATTCGGATGCATAAACGGAAGCTGGTCTGGATCCTTGTGTGAGCCTCCGTAACTTTGTGCATGCAGAACGGTACTTATCAGGATCTCCAAAGCAGGCTTCAAAGGCAGCCACGAAACCTTCAAAGTCTTCCATCAATGGGTCGTCACGCTCCAGCAAGGGAGCAACCCAAGCTCGTGGAGATCCACTTAGTAAGGATGCCAAAAGGCCAACCTTTTGTGCATCCGTCGAGTAGCGGCGTGGTTGCATGCGGATCAAGAGCCGGATCTGATTCAGGAAACCTTGGAAATCGGCACGGTTGCCACTGAACTTCTCTGGCATGCTGATCTTCGGCTCCGGAGAAAAGTTCGATGAAGAAGGAACCACCGATGCCTGAGAGAGAGCCTGCGCAGCAGCCTTGGAGGATGCATCAGCAGCTGCATGTGCCGCATGGGTGGAGCCTTGCAATCGGTGACCACTTGGCGCAAAGTGGCCAGCTCATGAAGCAACATTTGGTGCTCGCGTTGAAAGTGCTCAAAATCAGCCATGATTCTTATGAAAGAAAGAAAGGAGAAAAACGAAGGAAAAGAATCAAGGAAAAAAAAGTAGCTGGGAAACGAAGAGCTATGAAAGCAGTTACTATCAAACTGTCAAGCCACGATCCAGGAACCAGGAAGCGAGTAGGATTCCAAACAGGAAGGCTTGACTCAGGAACAGGACCGAGAGCAGGACAGGAACTAGGAACAGGACAGAACAGGACGATCCAGAGAGACAGGATCAGGATAGGATCCGGGACAGACAGGAAGGAGAGGATCCAGGACAAGATAGGAACTAGACAGGATCCAGAGCAAGAAGGAGCAGGAGGCAAAGAGTAAGACAAGAACAAGACAAGACAAGGAACAAGAATAATCGTAGAATGACTGGTGTTGATAGTAACTGATTGTACAACAATTAGGTCGGAGCTTTTATGCTCACAACTCCAAGCTAATCTAGTCATGAGTCTAATCTAGTCATGAGCTAAGAATAGTGTCCCTTATCCTCTAGGCATATCCTGTAGCATATCCTATAGGCATATCCTATAGGAATATCCTATAGGTATATCCTGTAGGAATATCCTGCAGGCATATCCTGTAACCCGTATCCTGTATCCGAAATCCTGCATCCTGTATCCTGTATCCGGAAACCTGTATCCTGCATCGGGTTGTGACAAATGCTCTGCCTGAACCTTTAGGTTCACTTCATCAGGGTGAGTATCTTATTTATCACGGCACTAATTTTCTTTTTCGTTGACGAAAACTATAAGATGGGTAACACCCAAAAGAATTGTTGAGAACCTATTTGATCACCTGGATAACCCCATGTTAACAATGCGTGGGCGTATGCTACCAACTTCACTCCTGGCCCTTGAATGTACTCAATAAATGTTAGGCACCACTACGTATAAACTAGAGACCCTCACAAAACCACCCGACCTCCCCCGAGCTGTCTCTAGTCTCCACACGCTGCTTTCAAAAAGGCTTCCAATATTAGCGTGCCCTTAATTCTTTTAAATCTAGGTATAGCTCTTTAGAATATTCTGGCTTATACCTTTCTGGGGAATATTCTTTGATTTGTTATACGGGTCATAACAATCTTCCCCCCATTAGCAAGTCCTTGTCCTCAAGGGCAATATAACTTACTCAATTGGTCCTGTATCAAGCCTTGTACATTCACAAAGAATCTACTCGGGATTCATTCCTTATAAGTACTCTCTTTAACTGGCTAACGTGAAACACTGGGTGCACCCTCACTCCTTCTGGTAGCCATAGTCAATATGTCACCTTATCGATACGCTTCCAAAATCTTAAAAGGACTTGAGTACCTAGGAGACAACTTATCATTGCGTTCCTTCCATAAGGCCATAATAGTGTTCCGCCTTACATGTGTGGCAAATACCACTCATAGATATACAAATCTCCCACTTGGAACTCTTGGAAGCTTTTGTGCTCATTAACAAACTTGATAGCTTGGCTCTGAGTTGCTTGTAAGTTCTTCTTGCACAAACTCTGAATGTTTCCAAGTTTCAACACTCAGATCTTTAGCTTCCTCATCCATGTTGCCTTGAGCTTTTTTACTTGCTAAACCCAGCTCAAAAGCTGTCTTGGGATGCCGTCCAAACATAGTATAGTATGGACTCATTCCAATGCCACTGTGTCCTTGGCAAATGGGTGACAAAGTCCATAGAGATACTGCCCCATCGCCTATCTAGAATAGGCAATGGTACTAATAGCCCACATGGTTTCTCCTTGGGCACCTTTACTTGCTGACACTTGTCACAAGTCATGCAGTACTCTATAATATCAGCTTTCATATTCCTCCAGTAGAACCTCCTTTTGATCAACTCATACGTTTTCCTCTCCCTAAAATGACCAACCTCCGGGCGATCATGATGGAAATATAGTACCTAGTTGATCAAATGGTTCACATGAGGATGGCCATTGTAATACAAAACTCCATCCTAAAATGAGAATGGTTGCTCTAGCTGTCCCTGAGCTCCTGCACCTCGGCGTCTTGTGCTTGAGCATGTTGAACTACCTGGTTAAACTTCATTGACCGTCCTTGTTAATGCATTACATAAGCGTGTTTGGAATTCTCCAACTATTTGTGGCTCTCCTAACATGTGACAAAGCATCTGCCACCACGTTAGCCTTCCCACACGATGCTCAATAGGAAATTCGCCAAACTCCATGAGCTTAACCATCCAGCAAGCTTGTCGACACTTTTTCTATGTGAACAAATACACCAAAGGCTTGTGATCTGTAAACACCTTGAAACTTGCACCATAAAGATAGTGCCTTCAACCTCGTAATGCATTAATAATAGCCAATAGTTCTTGCTCATACTTTGAGTATCGTTACTCTATAGGATTCAAAGTACGACTCTCATAAGCAATAGGCCTTTCCTTTTGCATAAGTATAACTCCAATGGCCACTCCACTTGCATTACATGATACCTGTTTCAAAGTTTAGAAACTGCTCTTCACTAAAGCACTTAATGCAAAGGGAACGTCCTTCCTCAGCAACCTAGTTAACAGAAAAGCTTTCTTGGCATAATCCTTGACATACCACTGGTAATAACCAACCATGCCCAAGAAACTCCGTAACTCTTCTGCATTGCTAGAGATTGGCCATTGCTCCACTCAACTCATCCCAAGGATGAAGTCCACACGCACTAACTCCGCAAGAAAGAAAGTCTCCACCAACTGGGTTTTGCCAACCTCTAGTTGTAACTCCTCCACACAAGCAATTTAGCTATGTGTGACAACTAAGCCCTCAATCTCATATTGAGACACAGTCTTTATGCAGCTACACCAGCTGGGTTTGCCAACCTACAACTGTAACTCTTCCACACAAGCACTATAGCTCTATGTAATAACTGAGCCCTCAATCTCGTATTGAGGCATAGTCTTTGTGCAGCTCCATCAGCTGGGTTTTGCCAACCTCCAGCTGTAACACCTTCACACAAGCACTGTAGCTCTGTGTGATAGCTGAGCCCTCAATCTCATATTGAGGCACTGTCTTCGTGCAACTCCACCAGCTGGGTTTTGCCAACCTTCAACTGTAACTCCTCCACACAAGCATTGTAGCTCTGTGTGATAACTGAGCCCTCAAATTCATATTGAGGCATAGTCTTTGTGGGCAAGCTGCACTCCTCCACTAACTTTGTTGATACAAAGTTATCGCTACTCATGCTATCCACAAGGACTCGCACTGGATGCTCACCAAGTCGTCCCTCCACCACAATAGCACATGTGTGTGGCTCCTCCCGTGCCATGTAGTTTACCTATTGAGCAAGAACAAATAGAAATTTACCTTGTGGTTTAAAAGAAGTCTCCTTTGTGCTCCTCTCCACGTTCCATCTCCTAAAGCTTCTTAAGCATTTACTTGTCCTTGATGCCATTGAAACTTTTGCCCTTGGGCTTGTTTCTCCTTAGAAATTTGCCTTTTAGTGTTCAATGTCTCCACACATGTGGTATTATCCCTTTCCATCATGCACTTATCTCGAACCTTGCTCTGATACCAATACCACTATGTACAAACTAGAGACCCTCACAAAACCACCGACCTGTCTCCACACGCTGCTCTCCAAAAAGGCTTTTAATATTAGCGTGTCTTTAATTCTTTTAGATCTAGGTATAGCTCTTTAGGAATATTCTAACTTATACCTTTCTGAGGAATATTTTTTAATTCGTTATATGGGTCGTAGCAATAAAACAAAGTCTTTCTTCATCCTGCGCACCCCCACACACACGCACGCTAGTGTGCATATGCCTTACCTCCACACTTGGATTCCGTGAACGGCGTGCCGCCGCCGGTAACTGTTAAGGAGATTATAATATCGGATTTTCAGGGTCAACGAAAATTGTCCGTTGACGGCGTGCCGTCGGCGGTACCTAATATCCACCAAATATTAGGGATTTTCAAGGGTTAGGGTAAGTAGAATGGAACCCCTGGTTGCAGCGGCGAGTCGCGTGGCTGATTTGTGCTCGCTTCGTCACGACAAGGAGGTGGGCGGTGAAGGCAGCGGAGGATTTGGAGGAGGCGAAAGCTCTCTGCAAGTACATGATGGTGTGGGACGAGTGCTTTTGGCCTTATGGGGAGGGGACGCTGTGCACCTTCCTAGGAATTCTCTATCTATCTCGACGCCTGCTCTCTGATGAGCAGGAGAAGAAATCTTGCTTGCAAACGCTCGATTGGCCCCACGCCGAGCTCCATCTCCACTGTCTGCTCGGTTTCGGCTCACTGCTGGAAAGTTCCAATTTCAGCGGCTACAGCACCGACTTGGATGTTTGCGGGCCTCTTGAAGAAATGTGGGAGCAATACTGTTCCGAAAGGCAGATACAAGGTAGAGAATTCCCTCCTCTTTCTTGCTTACAAATCTATGTTCTTTCAGTGTCTAGCGAAAGAGGTGAGCGTCCTCCTGTCGACACAGATGAGTGGCCTGTTAAGCCTTATAGATCACCGCCAAATAAGCTGTACCTTCCTAGTAAGAAAACTAGCACGAAACCGCGTGTGGTGCCAGTGCCTTCTGGTGAAGTTCCTAAGCTATTTGATCTTGCTGACAAAATCATGAAGAGCAACTACTTCGTCTTTGTTCCGGCAGACAAGCAGGTATTCTCAAGCTAATCCTCTGTACAACAGTGGCTAAATTTCCACTGGCAGGGTTGGAACGTTCGAGACTATATCGCTCGTAGACACAAGCGTGGTGTTGCTGCTATACCCTGCTAGACGCTGTGGATGATGCTTATTCTTGTTTGAAAAAGACCAGAGCCTGCTTTGTACCCGAGCCGCTGCCGAGTATGACATCGAGCCGCTTCGCATAAGTGAAGCGCGGCTGCTCTTGAAAGGTATAGGGTGCAACACTCTTTTACGAAGCCTGGTGGTGGATAAGCCCCCCAACTCAACTCTGTCCCACCTCTTCTCTGTCATCAACTGTATGCAACACGCGCGCCTGTGGCTGGCCCGTCTTGATCTTCGAATCTACTACGACCACAGCCTCACTTGTAAGTGCTATTGAAAAAGAAAGAGAGAGATTAAAAAAAAAAACTTATTGCTCTTTATTGTTTTCAGATGCTCAAATGTGTACACGGGAGGCTGCTAATGCAGAAGAAGAGGTACGTATCTATCTACATCTGTATTATTTGCTCGCTCATTCATGTTTATCATGTTTATCTTGAGCAGGTCTTGCTCAATGGGTTATGTTGGAGCGGGGGCCCTCCATTGTGGAAAATAGGCTGAGACAGGCATCTCTATGCGTTCTCTGGTAGGCTTTCATTCTTATTATTATTATAAACATTTTTTTTTACCTTCTCCCTTAATCATTCTTTGGTAGGGGTGGAGATGGGTGCGTGCTCAACATGCGTCCCGAGGACTATGAGCTGGCAAAGGCACCAACCGGATCAGTCCTGTGGGATGCTTTGAAACAGCTTGGTCATGGGGTTGCCAATGCAGGCTACTACATGCAACTCGCGCCTCCTCTTGTTGACATAGCTCAGGCTTACGTTCCTTTGCTTGGCTTCGAGACCGCAGCAAAGCGCCGGCACTTGTACGCAGGGGAAGCCCAGATGCGGAGGAAGTGGCCAAGTATCAACAGAGTTTTGAAATGCTGTCATATTATGATCCTTTTACTCCAGTTTGTACTTTTTAGCTGGCAAATGTAACACATCCCGAATCCTACTTTTCAAAATAAATGGAATTTTGCCAGTGGAATATATGAGATATTAGAGCATATCCATGTAAGTGGGCCTATGCTAACCTCATTAGTTTTTGAAGGATTGTTATTTCTTTAGGTTTTCCTTGCTAGTCCCTTTTAATCCATCCGGGACGTCTGGTCAATGACTCTTAAATTATAAAAGTTTAGTATTAAACTTCCCTCGCATATTTGTGTGTGTTAAAATATTAATTTAATAATTAATCAATATTTAACTATTTAAAATTTATGACAATATCACCAAAATATGAATTCATAAAAACTACGGTGGAACCTGAAGTACTGGCTATTAAGTTAGAAAAACATAAACTTATATAATGTATTTTGATTAAATAATAAAAATGAATTGAAAAATATATTAATCTATAGAAATCTTGCGTCTTTCATTAAAGGAACATTACCTTAATTAGTATTAAATCTGAACTTATCACCAGAAGTTTAATCAATTTTATTGAACTATGATTTAATGTAAATATTATAAAACTGACGCTTACAAAATAAATATTCATTCATGTATATTCGTACAAATATGTATTAGTGGTCGTAGAAGGCTCTCAATTTTAGTTTGCATTAAATATATTTTTAAAGATTGTTGAGTATATTTAATGCAAATATATTAAAGCACTTAAACACAATAGTAAACTAAAACTAAGAGCCTCTTCCTACCATATAACAATATTGAAGGCATTAGGAAATTCAATTTGCACGATGGGTGACATTGGGGTCATCCGAGAGATAACTACATCAAAAAAATAAAAAACCAATGAATCCCTTTCAAATAGTTGAGTTTACTTGTAAATATAGAATTGGGCATACAAATAGACAATATTTGTAGTCAAAGATTGTATATATAATATAATTAAAGTATATATGAAAGTTAACTAATGTATAATTTAAAAATTATTAAAATATTTACCATATGACTAATTTTATAATCAAGTCTACTATTGATTAATAAGATAGTCTAAATACAGTTAAGAATATATATTTTCTTAATTAAAAATATCTTAGTTTTCTATCTTTTATGTATTATTGTCTTGTGTTTTGGGGCTGGTACAGTGGAAAAGTTGAGCAATACTTTTCTAAATGCTTTAGAAAAATTGCCACATTTTTCTTACGGCGTCCCGTACGTGTTATTAGTCTTTTTTATGAAAGGTGTATACTGTTAGGCACCACTACATACAAACTAGAGACTCTCGAGCTGTCTCTAGTCTCCACACGCTGCTCTCCAAAAAGTCTTCTAATATTAGTGTGCCCTTAATTATCTTAAATCTAGGTATAGCTCTTTAGGAATATTCTAGCTTATACCTTTCTGAGGAATTTCTTTGATTCGTTATATGGTCGTAACAATCCTCCCCCATTAGCAAGTCTTGTCCTTAAGGGCAGTATAACTACTCAACTGGTCCTGTATCATTAGCCTTGTACATCCACAAAGAATTTACCTGGGACTTGTTCCTTGTGAGTACTCTCTTTAACTGGCTAACATGAAACACTGGTGCACCCTCACTCCTTCTGGCAGTCGTAGTCGATATGCCACCTTATCGATACGCTCCAAAAATCTCATAGGACCTGAGTACCTAGGAGACAACTTATCATTGTGTAGGCCACAACAGTGTTCTGCCTTACATGTGTGGCAAATACCACTTAGAGATATACATAATATCCCACCTGGAACTCTTGGAAGCTTCTGTGCTCATTAACAAACTTGATAGCTCGGCTCTGAGCTATTTGTAAGTTCTTCTTGCACAAACTCTGAATGTTTCTAAGCTCAACACTCAGATCTTTAGCTTTCTCATCCATGTTGCCTTGAGCTTTCTTACTTGCTAAACCCAGCTCAAAAGCTGTCTTGGAATGCCGTCCAAATATAGCATAATATGGACTCATTCCAATACCACTGTGTCTTTGGCAAATGGGTGACAAAGTCCATGCCCCATCGCCTGTCTGGAATAGGCAATGGTACTAATAGCCCACTTGGTTTTTCCATGGGAACCTTTACTTGCTGACACTTGTCACAAGTCTTGCAGTATTCTATGATATTAGCTTTCATATTCCTCCAATAGAACCTTCTCTTTGATTAACTCATACGTTTTCCTCCCTCCAAAATGACCAGCCTCCGGGTGATCATGATGGAAATATAATACCTGGTTGATCAATGGTCCACATGAGGAAGATACACACGGCCACTGTAGTACAAAACTCCATCCTAAAATGAGAATGGTGGCTCTAGCTGTCCTTTGAGCTCCTGCACCTCAACGTCTTGTGCTTGAGCATGTTGAACTATCTGGCTAAACTCACTGACCGTCCTTGTTAATGCATTACATAAGTGTGTTTGGAATTCTCTAACCATTGTGGCTTCTCCTAACGCATGACAAAGCATATACCACCACGTTAGCCTTTCCCACGCAATGCTCAATAGGAAATTTGTCAAACTCCATGAGCTTAACCATCCAACGAGCTTTTGAGAGTTTAACTCTTTCTTTGAACAGATACACCAAAGTCTTGTGATCTGTAAACACTTTAAAAACTTGCACCATAAAGATAGTGCCTCCAAACTCATAATGCATTAATAATAGCCAGTAGTTCTTGCTCATACGTTGAGTATTGTTGCTCTACAGGATTCAAGTACGACTCTTATAA
This sequence comes from Selaginella tamariscina, assembly GCA_003024785.1. NCBI lineage: Eukaryota > Viridiplantae > Streptophyta > Lycopodiopsida > Selaginellales > Selaginellaceae > Selaginella > Selaginella tamariscina. The sequence continues at coordinate 46,136 of PUQB01000683.1, forward strand.
GCAATAGGCCTTCCCTCTTGCATAAGTACAATTCCAATGGCCACTCCACTTGCATCACACGATACCTCATAAGGCTTAGAGGGATCTGCAATACATAAAACTGGTGCATGTACCAAAGCTTGTTTTAAAGCTTAAAAACTGCTCTTCTCTGAAGCACTTCATGCAAAGGGAATGTCCTTCCTCAGCAACTTAGTTAACGGAGAAGCTTTCTTGGCATAATCCTTGACATACCGTCGGTAATAACTAGCCATGCCCAAGAAGCTCCGAACTCTTCTGCATTGTTAGGAAATTGGCCATTGCTCCACCACTGGCACTTTCTATGGATCAGTCTTCACTCCACTTGGCATCACAATGTGACCCCAAATACTCCACTTTGCACTGAGCAAATGCACATTTACTCTTCTTTGCATAAAGCTTGTTCTCCCTCAACAACTGAAGAACTCTTCACAAATGCTAACATGCTCCTTCATATTCTTACTGTAAATAAGAATATCGTTGAGGAAGATCTCCACAAAGTCGTACAAGTAGTCACCAAAACACCTCAATCGTCAACCGAGTGAATGTGACTGGGGGCATTTGTTAAGCCGAATGGCATAACAATGAACTCGAAATGCCCAACTATCTTGGAGAACACTCTGGCTCCACCGAGATGATCCATGATAGTATCCACACATGGCATGGGCATTCTGTCCTTCACTGTTTGCTTGTTGAGAGCTATATAGTCTATGCACATCCTCATGGTGCCATTTTTCTTCCTGACAAGCAATACTGGTGCACCAAATGGAGACTTGCTCAGTTGTATGAAGCCATATTCCAATAGCTCCATCACTTGTCTCTTAACCTCTTGCTCCTTAGCATGGCTCAGTCAGAATGGCTTACATTAAATGGCTTTCGTACCCTATTCTAGCTCCACACCTCTTGCATGTGGTAGCCATGAGGTAGCTCAAGAGGGAAGACGTCAGCAAAACTCCTCGCACAACAGCTTTGCTCAAGGTAACAGTAAAAGAACTTGTTTGGAGACTCAAGCTTTGTTCCAAACCAAGTGTCTTTCACTTCACTATATCCAAGCTTCATGTGCTTGGTGCTCCACTAGATCTTAGGATCCACACGTACTAGCTTCGTAAGAAAGAAAGTCTCCACCAACTAGGTTTTGCTAACCTCTAGCTGTAACTCCTCCACACAAGCAATTTAGCTCTGTGACAACTAAGTCCTCAATCTCGTATTGAGGCATAGTCTTTATTCAGCTCCCCAGCTGGGTTTTGCCAGCCTATAGCTGTAACTCCTCCACACAAGCACTATAGCTATGTGTGATAGCTGAGTCCTCAATCTCGTATTGAGGCATAGTCTTCGTGCAGCTCCACCAGCTGGGTTTTGCCAACCTACAGCTATAACTCCTCCACACAAGCACTGGCTCTGTGTGATAGTTGAGCCCTCAATCTCATATTGAGGCACAATCTTCGTGCAGCTCCACCAGCTAGGTTTTGCCAACCTACAGCTATAACTCCTCCACACAAGCAATGTAGCTCTGTGTGATAACTGAGCCCTCAATCTCGTATTGAGGCTCTTTGTGCAGCTCCACCAGTTGGGTTTGCCAACCTCCAACTATAACTCCTCCACACAAGCACTATAGCTCTGTGTGATAGCTGAGCCCTCAATCTCATATTGAGGGCTCTTCGCACAGCTCCACCAGTTGGGTTTTGCCAACCTCCAGCTGTAACTCCTCCACACAAGCAATGTAGCTCTGTGTGATAACTGAGCCCTCAATCTCATATTGAGGCTCTTCGTGCATCTCCACTAGCTGGGTTTTGCCAACCTCCAGCTATAACTCCTCCACACAAGCATTGTAGCTTTGTGTGATAGTTGAGCCTTCAAATTCGTATTGAGGCACAGTCTTCGTGGGCAAGCTGCAGTCCTTCACTAACTTTGTTGACACAAAGTTATCGCTACTCATGCTATTCACAAGGACTCACACACCAAGTCGTCCCTCCACCACAATAGCACGTGTGTGTGGCTCCTCCCGTGCTATGTAGTTTACCTATTGAGCAAGAACAAATAAAAATTTACCTTGTGGTTTAGAGAAGTCTCCTTTGTGCTCCTCTCCACGCTCCATCTCCTAAAGCTTCTTAGGTGTCTACTTGTCCTTGCTGCCATTGAAACTTTTGCCCTTGGGCTTGCTTCTCCTTGGACAATTTGCCTTTTAGTGTCCAACGTCTCCACACAGGTGGTATTATCCTTCCCACCAGGCACTCATCTCGAACCTTCCTCCGATACCAATTGTTAGGCATCATACATACAACTAGAGACCTCACAAAACCACTCGACCTCTCTCGAGCTGTCTCTAGTCTCCACACGCTGCTCTCCAAAAAATTTCTAATATTAGTGTGCCCTTAATTCTCTTAAATCTAGGTATAGCTCTTTAGGAATATTCTAGCTTATACCTTTCTGGGGAATATTCTTTGATTCATTATACGGGTCGTAACATATACAACTATATTAGTTATCAAAGAGTAATCCCTGTTTATATTAATTTTCGAGAGAAGTTCTTTTTGTTTAGGGTGGCTTACACTACAGTAAACCTTATATGGGGCAGCAAATCAATCAAATCACAACTAATAACATGAATAATTGTACCAAAGAGGCCAAACTTACATCTCTCTCTTCTCTCTCTCTCTCTCTTTCTCTCTCTCTATATATATATATATATTATATATATGTATAAGTATATAAAATATATATCTATCTGTTATTGTATAATATTTATTTCAAACGACTTAAATGTAATATAATGGATAATAACAACTTAAGTGTAAAATGTATATATGTGTGTTGTGTGTATAAATCATTCAAGATGTATACATTCATAATGTATGGAAGTAAAATATTTATGCGGAAGTATAATGTTTTCATAAATATGCATATATATGTATACACAAACGTATACCTTTAAGTATACAATTGATTATATGTATTTGCATATATATGATAGCATATATGTGTATATGTATATACACAAACATAATATCATTCATACCATGTATAGCTGTAGAATATGTACACAAAGAAGTATTGTCAGAGTTTTTACTTGGTGCCACAGGCTTGTCAGGTGCCAACCCTGGAATCCCCTCTTTTGGAAACCCACGGAACCTGATAAAGTAACCCGTATTAGGAACCCAAGCCTTAGGAAGTCAAACCCCTAGTTGACTAAGTCCACAAACGAGACTCACCTTGTGAATCAGGATACACGGACTAGCTGAGCTTTAGGTGTCGTTCCTAGCTTGGCGTGGTTGAGGCGGCCGGAGCAACTAGTTTTGCGGAACGTGAACTCGGGCAATGTCTTTGAGCTTGCGGGCAGGTTTTCGGACAAAAGAATCTGATTAACTCCTTGGAAGTGACGTGCCCCTATCTCAAAGGCAAGATCCTGCCAACGATAAGGATAGTCTAACCCTAGGGTGGGTTGTACCCCTGTCGTGTGGAAGTTTGGGCAGCACAACGGAGGTTGCACCTTGACGACACAAGCTTAGCTTGCACCGGTATGAGGTTAACGAGCTCTCTCTTGAACCCAGGAAGCCTCACTACATATACTCTACCTTATTTATGTGACGGACCCCCCCCCCTATTTACCTAAATGAGTAAGTGGGCTGGCACGGAAATGCCAGCCCTTAGAGAAAATGGTTGTCCTAACCTAACCCTAAACCTAACCCCTAGGGGGTATTAGGGCGTGGGGTTAGATCAACCCTAGGGGTGTCCCTAACCCTTTTTGACAAGTTATATTTAACGAAAACCTACCTGTAACGTCAAACTCGGGGAGAGTTTTCTAGAGGGTAAGTTACTACCTTCGCCTAGAGTTTTCGAGGTACCTAGTGACAGCCGGACCGGACTACCCCTAAACACCTAAGTGCACTAAGCGGGCTGTTTCTCACTACAACTAGGGTTCATCACACAACTCGGTAGGTAACAACAGTCAAACCCCAAAGTAAAGGGTCGAGTCATAGTAAAAACTATGACACACTCCCCACCTTTGGGAATGTCAACATCCTCGTTGACGTCTAACTCCAAGACTAGACTAGGTTAGGAAAAATTAATTGAAAACTAACACTAATCACTCTATGCGGAGTCAGCCAAAAAGTTCACAAGTTTTATTGACCCCCTTGCATTACGCGAAGCCAAGTACTTCAGAACCGTCGTTCATTGAGCGCAACTCAATTGCTGGAGGCACCACCTGCGATAAGAAGTCACTTGGAGACCTTTTGCACGTCTGCAAAGTCTGTCACCCGACACAGACAACAAGTTAGTTAATTTCTTTATTTAACTAGAATTTATATTGGAGGCCTCTAGTTAAGGTTGTCTGTTGGCCCCTAGGTTAATAAGAAATAAGTTCACTTTATTTCTCATCATCATTACTAACAGTTTGAGACCTTGCCTCAAACTCCTTCACTATCTCCATCGCGTTCTGTAGATTATCCAATGGTTCCCATGTCGACTCGCATGCCGGGTAACCCTTCCACTTAACAAGATACTCTCGTTTACGTTTTGCGTCCCTCGGCGTTTAATATCCTTTGCATCCAATATCGACTCAACTTCGAACTCCTTCGTATCGCCGACCAGCTCAGGAAGCGGACGTAAGTTTTCATATCTCTGCGGATGTTTCTCATCCTTGTGGAATGGCTCGAGTAAATTGACATGAAACACATTGTGTATTGTTCCCAACTCCGGAGGAAGATCTAACTCATAAGCCACTTTCCTTACTTGCTTCACCACCTTGTATGGACCTATGTAGTGCGATAGAAACTTCCTCGAAAGAGTCGTTGGAACCTTAGGTTTTTGGTACTCAACAATACCATATCCCCAACCTGATACTCTACATCCCGCCGATGCTTATGTACTGCTGACGATACCTTTCCTAAGCTGCAGCCATCGCTTGACGAGCAGCTTCCCATATTCGATACAATTGTCCCGTAACTCTGCTACAGATGGAACTCGATTGCTATCGTCTTTCGGTAACACCATACTCTGAGGAATACCACCCTTATTCCCAGTTAACACTTCCATCGGGCTACATCGATTGCAGTGTGCATTGAGTTATTGTAACATATCTCAGCCATATCTAAGTGTTCAGCCCAATCAAGTTGATCACCTTGAACATAGCATCTGAGATAGTCCTGACTTGTCGGTTCACCCTCTCCATTTGACCATCAGTTTGCGGATGGTAGCGTACTGAACTTGAGCATCGTACCAAACTGCTTAAACAATGTTCCCCAAAACTTGTAAACCGAGGATCCGATCTGAGATCATGGTTTCCGGTAGTCCGTGCACTCTTATGACTTCGTGGAAGAACAACTTCGCTACTTGAATTGCATTCACTGTCTCTACAGTTGGAATGAAATGAGCAACCTTTGAAAACCAATCGACTACCACCATGAGCGCATTAAAACCACAAGATTTTGGCAATCCCATGATAAAGTCCAAAGTAACACTTTGAAATGGCCCTCTCTGGAATCAGTATACACTGCAACTTCCCAGCTTGTTTTTGCGATCGGCTCTTTACTTGTTGACATGTGGGGCATGTCTTGACATATTTGGCAACATCATCTATCATACCTGGCCAATAGAATCCCTGCTTCAACAAAGCCAACGTCTATGCCTTCCACCATGTCCTGCCAAAGGAACATCGTGATGCTCTCTTAACAGCCTCTCCCTCCATGTCCCTTCTAGAACATAGAGTCTCTTTTCTTTATAATAAAGAACTCCATCTCGTACCGCAAAATGCCGCTTGTTTGAGTGCATCCATTCGACTTTCTATTCTGCTGGACATTACCATCTCTTAGTAACTGATGAACTTGTTTCCTCTTTGCCACCAGGCTCAAAGCCTCCTTAACAAACTTGTCTTGAGGATACGCCGTCACAAATTCATCCACTAAAGTTGAAATGGGTGCTGACATAATTCGCAAATGACCCTTCCTACTGAGTGCATCAGCTACTACATTGTCATTTCTTGCTTTATGTTTGATTTCAGCTGAAATCGTGCCAACTTCTGCTGCCATCTAGCATACTTCGGCAATAGCTTGGGCTGCGTTTCAAAATACTTAGAGTTACACTATCTGTCCAAACCACAGTGCCATGACTTGAAGATAATGACGCCAAAACTCCAAGGAAGCAACAATAGCATACATCTCCTTTTCGTGAGTAGGCCATTGAGTTTGCGCGGCATCTAACTTCTTCTAGAAAAAGGACACTGGATGTCCTTTCTATTGCAATACACCACCAATTGCAAAGTCGGAAGCGTCACATTCTACTTCAAAGGGATCTTCAAAGATGGGCAACTGCAAAACTAGCTCAGAAGAGATAGCCTCTTTGAGTTTGACGAACGCACATTGGCACTCTGGAGTCCAATGCCATGGAATGTTTTTCGTAAGATCTGTCAATGGGGCCGCTATTTCCGAGTAACCCTTTATGAATCTTTGGTAATACCCTATTAGACCAAGAAATGATCTAACTCCATGCACATCTTTTAAAGTCATCCACTCAGTAATACTTGAATTTTCTTTGGGTCCATGGCAACCTCCCCACCTGAGATCAAGTGTTCCGAGAAATCTATCTTGGTTTGACCAAATGCGCACTTGCTTTCTTTAGCATACAATTGGTTCTCTCTCAACCTCTGAAACACTTTTTTAAGTGTTCCACATGTTCCTCAATTGTCAAACTGAAAATCAGAATGTCATCAATATACACCACTATGAACTCATTTAGATAGTCTCTAAACACATCGTCCATCATTGTGCAAAAAGTTGCTGGAGCATTGCACAACCCGAATGGTAAGACTAGAAACTCAAATGATCCATAACGCGTTCGAAAAGCGGTCTTCTCAATGTCATTCTCTACTACCCGAATCTGATGGTACCCCGATCTCAAGTCTATTCTTGAAAAATACTTTGCTTTCGATAGCCTATCAAATAAGTTGTCCACTCGTGGAAGATGATACTTATTTTTGATAATTATCGCATTCAGTGCTCGATAGTCCACACACATTCGCATCGTACCATCCTTTTTCATTACGAACAAGATAGGTGCACCATACGGCGATCGACTAGGTCGAATGTGTCCTCGACCTATCAATTCTGTCAGTTGTCTCTTCAATTCTACTAACTCTTGAGGATTCAACCGATATGGGGCTCTTGCCGGTGGAGACGAACCTGGCAAAATCTCTATCCTGTGGTTCACAACTCGACGTGAGGTAACTCGGCGGCAAGTCTTCTAGCAACACATCCTTAAACATGTTCAAGACTTCCAAAATAGGTTCAGGAACAAATTCTTGACCATCTCCTATTTTGACTTCACCAGTATCCAAAACCATTGCAAGAAACACACGTTCTCGATGTTAACTGCCTTACGCAACTGAGTTAAGGTAAGGAACATAGGATTCCAATCCTTATCAGTTAGCGTTTCCATTTGAGCGTGGTCTTTCTAATGTCCTCTTTATCTGCTGCAAGCGTGATCCAATTGTCTCCAGAACCCCTCATTTGATTACATGTTTATGGAACCATTCCATACCCAAAACAAAGTCAAACCCCGTCATATTCAAGACAACTAAGTCTAGCTTAGCCTTTCAATCTTTGATTTGGACAGGAATTGCCCTTGCTATATTATTAGTATTTTGAGAACCTTTGCCAAAATTGATCTTTATTTCACACATCTTTATTACATCCAAATTTAATCGACGAGCTAGACTAGTTGATATAAAGTTGTATGTTGCTCCAGTATCAATCATTATTCGGACTCGGTCCCCTCGTATCCTTCCTGTCAAATATAGCAAAGGGTCAGTTTGTCTTGAATTAGCGAATAAGGCAGTTGTGTCTGGCACAACATTGACTCATCTTCCGGATCTTCAAGCTTTTCTAGTTCAGCAACTTCCTCTTCTACCATCGCCTTGAAATGTCCTGATTGTTGTGAGGGTGCCTGACACTCTTTACAAAATGACCAGGCTTGTTACAATTATAACATTTCAACCCCGCCTGCGGAACGCGGGGAGCAGACTTTGGAGCCGCTCCATTGGCCTACTAAGGAGGTGGTAACGCCAATGGTTTCAAAATCCGGTGGGTCTTGATGTGTCCGAGAACTTGGAACTGCCGACAAAGGGACTTGCACTTCAAATTGATGGCGATTGATCTGGTCGCCTATCAAACCTTCTGAACTTTGGAGGAAACTTCCTTGGTTTAGGTTTTTGCTTCCTCCCCTTTGTACAAGTCTTCTAACGACATGCCATAAGCAACCTTTTGACTGCCTCTTGACATTCCCGATAGCTTGTTGGCTTGTATTTAAGATTTCTCTTCGCGTCTTCTCATTCAAGCTAGCCATGAAGCAACTTCGAGCTTCATCATCACTCATATTTGGCACCAATCGCCGTACACTTTCGAATCGATAAACGTGGTCCATTGGACTTCCCCGAACTCCCTGTTGACAAAGTGCCAGGTCAGCACGCAATCGCAAACCGAGATCATCCGGCATATACTGCTTTTTGATCTCCTTTTTTATGTGCTTCCAGCTGTTTCGGTATCCACGTTCACCTTCAACAATTCGCCATCAAGTCTTAGCTTCTTCTTTAAGAAACTGCTTGGCACATGCAACCTTTTATGTCTTTCTCACGGAAGCAGCCTCGAAATAGCTTTCCATATCATACAACCAGTCATCCAAAACCTTGTAATCCTTTGAACCCATGAAATTTGAAGGCTTTACCAGTTTGAATTTACTAGGACCTCACCACCTTCTTTCGTCGAAGAATCTGATTCAGAGGAACCTGACTTTGAGTCATGCTTCTTCTTCTTTTTCGTGTGTCTGGTTACGGAACATCTGGCACTGTAGTATTTGTCGGAATCCGAACAGCAAAATTATCGATTCGGTCGTTCAACCCCAAACATCCCCTCGAAGTTCGTTTTAGAGCATCCATCATTATTTCTCGCCAACCAGGTCGTTGTCTAACTCTAGGGGTCGACCTGGATCAACCTCATCCATTTCCTCATTTTGAGCCTCTTCGACAGCCCTCTCTGCCTCAGGCTCTAGTTGCTTTCTCTTACTCATTGTATTGAACCCTGTCACGACACACGTACTAGGTCTGGAGCGTGGTTAGGTGTCATCCTGATCAATGTGGCCTTTTGGTCCAAAGTCACGCCTACTACTCCAGAGGTAGGGGGTTCGAATCCCTGGAACGTGACAGATTGATCAGGATGACTTAGGTCAACAAAACCTAGGCAATTCGTAATAGGGTTGGGGGCCCTAGTATGTGTAACAAAAACCTAGGCAATTCGGTAATAGGGTTGGGGGCCCTAATATGTGTTGACACCTTGGCCGGGCTAGTGGTCATTCTGACCTCCCCTGGCCTTACTGGTATCCCCAGTAGTTCCACCCGAGAAGGGCCGAGGGGGAGGTGGTGTCACGACACACTACTATACTAGGTCTGGAGCGTGGTTAGGTGTCATCCTGATCAATGTGGCCTTTTGGTCCAAAGTCACGCCTACTACTCCAGAGGTAGGGGTTAAATCCCTGGAACGTGACAAACCCTAGTGTCAACACTGGAAACCCCCTGCACAAGTTGTACACCCACACACATCAGCTTAAACTAGCATAAGACTTTTGGACATACCTAGAATACCGACTCACTGAGCAAGTGTTCTCCAAAGTTTGACAACTCACAGGATCAAACTCTTTCTGCAGAATACAGACATGTCAACCGAAAGCAATAGAGTATATCAAGAATTTAAAGTTATCTAAACATTGAAACACCCTACGACTTAAGGCAGTCCTATTGACCGCAAAGAACTTGCTCCGATACCAATTATCAGGTTTTTACCTGGTGCCACAAAGGCGGCTTGCCAGGTGCCAACCCTGGAATCCCCCTCTTGGAAACCCCACAGAACCTGGTAAAGTAACCGTATTAGGAACCCAAGCCTTAGGAAGTCAAACCCCTAGTTGACTAAGTCCACAAACGAGACTCACCTTGTGAATCAGGATACACGGACTAGCTGAGCTTTAGGTGTCATTCCTAGCTTGGCGTGGTTGAGGCGGCCGGAGCAAGGCCTCAACTACTAGTTTTGCGGAATGTGAACTCGGGCAATATCTTTGAGCTTGCGGGCAGGTTTTCAGATAAAGGAATCTGATTAACTCCTTGGAAGTGACGTGCCCCTATCTCAAAGGCAGATCCTACCAACGATAAGGAGTCCTAACCCTAGGGTGGGTTGTACCCCTGTCGTGTGGAAGTTTGGGCGGCACAACGGAGAGTTGCACCTTGACGACACAAGCTTAGCTTGCACCGATAGGAGGTTAACGAGCTCTCTCTTGAACCCAGGAAGCCTCACTACATATACTCTACCTTATTTGTGTGACGGACCCCCCCCCCCTGTTTACCTAAATGAGTAAGTGGGATGGCACGAAAATGCCAGCCCTTAGAGAAAATGTTGTCCTAACCTAACCCTAAACCTAACCCCTAGGGGGGGTATTAGGGCGTGGGTTAGGTCAACCCTAGGGGTGTCCCTAACCCTTTTTGACAAGCTATATTTAACGGAAAACCTATCTTTTTAACGTCAAACTGGGGGAGAGTTTTCTAGAGGGTAAGTACTACCTTCGCCTAGAGTTTCTTGAGGTACCTAGTGACAGCCGACCGGACTACCCCTAAACACCTAAGTGCACTAAGCGGGGCTGTTTCTCACTACAACTAGGGTTTGCCACACAACTCGGTAGGTAACAACAGTCAAACCCCAAAGTAA
>PUQB01000683.1:56964-126890 GCA_003024785.1 Selaginella tamariscina
CCAACGTTAAGGGTAGGCTACCCTTAAGGTGGGACGTACTCTTATTATTTAAAAGTTGAGGTGACACAACAAAGGATTGTGCCTTGATGATACAAGCTAAAACTTGCATTAGTAGAAGAATAATGAGCTTAATTATGAACCCAAAAATTCTCATTACATATATTATCTTATTTATGTGATGGAGAGCCCCCCCCCTTGTTTTCCTATTTGAGTAAGTGGGTTGACGAGAAGACCTAACTTAACCCTAACCCTCAACCTAACCCTTGTATTAGGGCATGGGTTAGATGAAGAAACCTAATTGAGAACGTCAAACCAAGGAAGAATTTTTAAATGAAGTGCTAACTTTACCTAAAGTTTTTTATACCATCACTAGATACCCAAGTGCACTATATGTATTTCTTTTATATCTAGGGTTTATCAACATAACTTGGTAGGTAATAATAGTCAACTCAAAAATAAAAGTAATGTTATATAAAAAAAACTATGACACTCTCTCCACCTTTGAAAATGTCAACGTCCTTATTAACGAATAACTTTAACTCCAAGACTAGATAATGTTAAAGAAAATTAACCAAAATTAACATATCACTATTAATAAAAAATTCACATAATTTTTATTACCCTCATTACATTATGCATAACCAAATACTTCAAATCGTCGTCCACTAAGTCGTAAACTCAAATGCCGGAGGCACCACATGCGACCTGAAGTCATATGAAGAACTTTGCACATTTGTAAAGTTTATCACCCGACGCAGACAACATAATGATTAATTTTTTACTTAATTAGAATTTATATTGTAGGCTTCTAGTTAATGTTGAATGCCAACCCCTAAGTTAACAAGAAATAAAGTCTTGCTTTATTCCTTAACTTTTAAACACACTTAATGTTATCAAGCACATAATAAGCAATTTGAGTCCATTTCAAATGCTTAACACAATGCCTTCACGTTTCTTCAACTTTCCGATGGTTTCACATCTTCACATGTTACAGTATTATAGCCTTACATTTCTGCCTTGGTGTTTCTCATTACCCCTTGTGTAAGAGTCTGCTACTATACCTATCCTTCATTAGTGTATAGCTATGCCAGACTAGGTATGAGACATTTATTAAAATCAAGCTCTTTTCCGATATAAGAATACTATTTTCGAAACCATATTCTTTGTAGACATGTCAATCTGGCCAGATGCAATCCTAGAGGTGCATGGTTGTACACATGTATACAACAAAGGTCATGTCAGCTTAAAAATAGACCATCCACTTGGTGTGTCATTGACATAAACTCATTCTTGATAAGAATCAAATTTAGATCAAATCTATGACCAAGTGTCATAGCACTACCATTTGCCTTTCACAACTAGCTTTGTACTCTTTCAAAACATGACTAATTCAAAGAGTATATATATATAAGCAAACATACGTTTCTAAGAAACTGATGTGGAAACTAAGAAACTCAACCTATATCTAGTGCCTTAACCAACGATCTCTAAATATCACTTATCTCAACTGACTTGTACCTATTATACTCATTCCTCAGAGAGCACAACGACTAGGTTTATTCAATAATTCCTAACTCCTTATCTCACTAAGTTCAAATATTGAATTTTAAAACTTAGCTCACACAATAAGTCTCCCTGGACTCGTAATACTACATGTCGCTGTAACAATATATTTATTTTCAACTTTTAAACTGATTATGTAAATGTTTTCCCTAAAGTTATGGAGTATAATCTCACCACTACTCTTAGCAATTAGTTTTTTATTAATTCATAATTCATAAACAATTGCAATTTTGATATTAATACTCTCAAACTGTTAATGATAACCTATGTTCAAATCTTGAGTTTTTTTACTAATTATTACATTAACGGATATGACTTTACAATCGTATCAATTAATTAAAATGAAAAAACTATAATATGGATATGGACTTAGTTAATACAAGCTTGAGATGGCATAATGTTACTTCTAATATTTTGAGGAACTGTTCAAGGACTAAGAGGAATCATGAATTAGTGTTTGGTTCATTCAGCTGATTTAGTAAGATATCAACCTTCACATTAATGTCATCATGACATTGAAGTGTCATATTAACTTCATGTTTCAGTTATATCTCATAATTTAGTTAACTTCCCCAATTATGTTTAGAATGAGTGGCATCTTAGTTCAATGTATTAAATTAAAATCTTACTCACATAAAGTATTACATTACTCCCTTAAGCAATGTATTGAGAAACTCTTTCTCATTTTTCAAGTAACTTGAAATTGCATTTCAAGTTATAACACTAAAATACTATTTTACTAAAGTGTTAGAGTCAAATCCCTCCTTTAACTCTTTATATCATACTTTACTCAGTCATTTATAATTAATATTAAAAAGATTGTCACAAATACTTCTAAAGTGTAAAGTATAAATATCTTAACAAATAAGGTGATAGGAAACCTCATACTCTCAAATTGGATATTGTACCATATATTAGGGACCTTGGATCACGATCATTAAGAAAGGACACTATCTTCTTGAGATAATTTAGCCACTCGATATTATACTTTCACAAATATTGAATCAAACTTAAAGAACACTATTAATCCTTGAGATAAAACTGACAAGGAACCCAAGGAACACCATCAAACCTTCAGTGAAAAAAAAAAAGTCCCACTTCTCAATATTCTAGTAGGTTGAAAATAGTTGGAAGGTTAAGTTAAACTTAGTTATCTTGAATATGACAGGGTTTGACTTTGTTTTGGGTATAGAATGGTTTCATAAACATGTAATCAAAATGAGGGGTTCCAGAGATAATTGAATCACGCTTGCAGCAGATAAAGAGGACATTAGAAAAACAACGCTCAAGATGGAAACGTTAACTAATAAGCATTGAATCCTATGTTTTATTTTAACTCAATTGTGTAAGGCAGTTAGACATCGGAATGTGTATTTCTTGCAATGGTTTTGGATACTGAAGAAGTCAAGATAGGGGATGTCAAGAATCTGTTCTCATACCTATTTTAGAAGTCTTGAACATGTTTAAGAACGTGTTGTCGGAAGACTTGCCACCCGAGTTACCTCACATCGAGGTGTGGATCATAGCATACAGATTCTTCCAGGTTCGTCTCCACGGCAAGAGCTCCATATCGATTGAATCCTCAAGATTAAAGAGATAGCTAATAGAATTGATTAGTCGAGGACACATTCGACCTAATCAATCACTATATGGTGCACCAATTCTGTTTGTAATGAAAAAGGATAGTATGATGCGAATTGGACTATCGAGCACTGAACGTGATAACTATAAAAAATAAATATCCTCTTTTGCGAGTGGACGACTTATTTGATAAGCTATCAAAGCAAAGTATTTTTCAAGAATAGACTTGAGATTTGAGTATCATCAGATTTGAGTAGCAAAAAATGACATTGAGAAGATTGCTTTTGGAATGTGTTATGGATCATTTGAGTTTCTAGTCTTGCCATTCGGGTTGTGTAATGCTCTAGCAACTTTTTGCACAATGATGGATGATGTGTTTAGAGACTATTTAGACAAGTTTGTAGTGGTGTATATTGATGACATTTTGGTTTTCAGTTCGACAATTAAGGAAACACTTGGAAAAAGTGTTTCAGAGGTTAAGAGAGAACTAGTTGTATGCTAAAGAAAAAAGTGTGCATTTGGTCAAACCAAAATAAATTTCTTGGGACACTCGATCTCATGTGGGAAGGTTGCCATGAATCTAAAGAAAATTCAAGCTATTACCGAGTGGACGACTTTGAAAGATGTGCATGAAGCTAGATCATTTCTTAATCTGATGGGGTATTAACAAAGGTTCATAAAAGGCTACTCAAAGATAGCGGCACCATTGACAGATCTCACAAAAAACATTCTATAGCATTGGACTTTAGAGTGCCAACGGGTGTTTGTCAAACTCAAAGAAGATATTTCTTCTAAGTTTTGCAACTGCCCATCTTTGAAGATCCATTTGAGGTAGAATGATAATTAATTAGTAATGTATAAAAAAAAAAAAACATCCAGTGTTCTTTTTCTTGAAGAAGTTAGATGCTACATAAATTCGATGGCCTACTCACGAAAAGAGATGTATGTTATTGTTGCTTCATTGGAGTATTAGCATCATTATCTTCCAAATCATGGCACTGTGGTATGGACGGATAGTGTAACTCTAAGGTACTTTGAAACGTAGCCAAAACTATCACCAAAGTACTATGCTAGATGGCAACAGAAGTTAGCTCGATTTCAGTTGAAATCAGACATAAAGCTGGAAAAACAATGTGGTAGCTGATGCACTTAGTAGGAAGGTCATCTTTGTATTATATCAGCACCAGTGTCAACTTTGGTAAATAATTTGTGACGGCGTATCCTCAAGACGAGTTTGCTAAGGAAGCTCTGAACTTGGTAGGAAAGAAAAAACATGTTCATTAGTTACGAAAAGATGGTAATTTCAACAGAATAGAAAGTCAATGGATGCACTCAAACGGACACATTTTGCAGTGCGGGATGGAGTTCTTTATTAGAGAAAGGAGACTCTATATTCCAGAAGGGACATGGAGGGAAAGGCTGTTAAGAGTGTTCCTTTGGTGGGACATGGTAAAAGGCATAAAACATTGGCTTTGTTGAAACAGGGATTCTATTGGCCAGGTATGATAATGATGTTGCCAAGTATATTAAGACATGTCCCACATAAAAACAAGGTGAAGAGTCAATTGCAAAAATGAGCTGGGGATTGCCAAAGTCTTGTGGTTTTAACGCGCTCATGGTGGTGGTTGATTGGTTTTCAAAGGTTGCCCATTTCATTCAAACTGTAGAGACAATGAATGCAAAATAAGCAGCAAAGTTGTTCTTCCACGAGGTCGTAAGAGTGCGCAGACTACCGGAAATGATGATCTTAAATCGGGATCCTCGATTTAAGAGTAAGTTTCAGGGAACGTTGTTTAAGTAGTTTAGCATGATGCTGAAGTTCAACCAGATGGTCAAACAGACAGGGTGAACCACAAGTTGAAGACTATCTTATATTCTATATTTAAGGTGATCAACTTGATTAGGTTGAACACTTGGATATGGCTAAGATGTGTTACAATAACTTGACACACACTGCGATTGGGTGTAGCCCGATGGAGGTGTTAATTGGGAATAAGGGTGGTATTCCTCAAAGTATGGTGTTACCGAAAGATGATGTTAATCGAGTTCCCTCTGTAGTAAAGTTCACTAAATAATTGTATCGGACATGGTAAGCTGCTTGTCAAGTAATGGCTGCAACATAGGAAAAGTATCGTCAGTAATATGATAAGCATCGATGGGATGTAGAGTATTAGGTTGGGGATATGTATTCTTGAGCATCAGAAATATGAAGGTTCCAACGAATTTTTTTGAGGAAGTTTATCGCACTACATAGGTCCATACTAGGTGGTAAAGCGAGTAGGGAAGGTGGCTTATTGGTTAAATCTTCTTCCAGAGTTGGGAGTGATACACAATGTGTTTCATGTCAATTTATTCGAACCATTTCACAAGGATGAGAAACATCTGAATAGATATCATAGTTTACCTCCGCTTCTGAAATTAGTTAGTGAGGAGAAAGAATTTGAAGTTGAGGCGATATTAAAAGGGAGGACATTCATGGACGGCGAAAACGTAAACGTGAATATCTTGTTAACTGGAAAGATTATCCAGCATGCAAGTCAACATAGGAACTATTGGAGAATCTACAGAACGCGATGGAGTTGGTGAATGAGTTTGAGGCGAGGTCTCAAGTTGATTAAGAAATAATCTAACCTAGGGCCGACAGACAACATTAACTAGAGGCCTCCAATATAAATTCTAATTAACTTAAAGAAATTAACTAACATGTTGTCTGTGTCGGGTGACAGACTTTGTAAACATGCAAAAGGTCTCCAAGTAACTTCTTGTCGCAGGTGGGCCTCTGGCAGCTAAGCTAGCCGTTTAGTGAACGATGGTTCTGAAATACTTGACTTCGCATAATGCAAGGGGGATAATAAAATTTATGAACTTATTGTTAACTCCACATAAAGTGATTAGCGTTAGTTTTCAATTAATTTTTATAACCTAGTCTAGTCTTGGAGTTAGACGTTAATGAGGACATTGACATTTTTAAAGTGGGGAGTGTGTCATAGTTTTTACTATGACTCAAGCCTTTACTTTGGGGTTTTGACTGTTATTACCTACTGAGTTGTGTGACGAACCCTAGATATATTAAGAAACAAGCTTGCTTAGTGCACTTGGGTATCTGGTGATGGTCCCGCCGGGTGTCATTAGGTATTTGTAAAAAACTCTAGGTGAAGCTAGAACTTGCCTTTTAAAAAACTCTTTCCCAGTTTGACGTTACAAGATAGGTTTTCCATAAAAGTATAGCTTGTCAAAATAAGGGTTAGGGACACCTTTAAGGTTGCCCTAACCCCACGCCCTAACACCCCCCTAGGGGTTAGGTTTAGGGTTAGGTTAGGCAATGCATTTTCATTAAGGGCTGGCATTTCCGTGTCAGCCCACTTACTCATTTAGGAAAATAAGGGGGGGGCCTCCGTAACATAATTAAGGTAGAGTCTATGTAGTGAGGCTTCCTGGGTTCAAAAGAGAGCTCGTTAACCTTCTACCGGTGCAAGCTAAGCTTGTGTTGTCAAGGCGCAACACTTTATTGTGTCGTCCTAACTTCCATATGACTAGGGTAATTCCACCTTTGGGTTAAACTATCCTTATCGTTGGTAGGATCTCGCCTGTCATAGTTTTTACTATGACTCAACCCTTTACTTTGGGGTTTGACTGTTGTTACCTACCGAGTTTGTGACGAACCCTAGATGTAGTAGGAAATAGGCCCACTTAGTGCACTTGGGTATCTGGTGATGGTCCGGCCGGGTGTCATTAGGTATTTGCAGGAAACTCTAGGTGAAGCTAGAACTTACCGTCTAGAAAACTCTCCCCCGTTTGCCCGCATTTTGACGTTCCAGGTTAGGGTTTTTCCATAAAGTATAGCTTGTCAAAAGGGTTAGGGACACCCCAAGGGTTGACCTAACCCTAGGGTTGCCCTAACCCCACGCCCTAATACCCCCCTAGGGGTTAGGTTTAGGGTTAGGTTAGGACAACCATTTTCTCTAAGGGCTGGATTTCCGTGCCAGCCCACTTACTCAATTAGGTAAACAGGGGGGGGGGGTCCGTCACATAAATAAGGTAGAGTATATGTAGTGAGGCTTCCTGAGTTCAAAAGAGAGCTCGTTAACCTCCTACCGGTGCAAGCTAAGCTTGTGTCGTCAAGGTGCAACCCTCTGTTGTGCCGCCCAAACTTCCACACGACAGGGGTACAACCCACCCTAGGGTTAGACTATCCTTATCGTTGGCAGGATCTTGCCTTTGAGACAAGGGCACGTCACTTCCAAGGAGTTAGCCAGATTCCTTGGTCTGAAAACCTGCTCGCAAGCTCAAAGGTATTGCTCGAGTTCACGTTCCGCAGAACTAGTGGTTGAGGCCTTGCTCCGGCTGCCTCAACCACGCCAAGCTAGGAACAACACCTATAACTCGGCTAGTCCGTGCATCCTGATTCACAAGGTGAGTCTCGTTCGTGGACTTGGTCAGTTAGGGTTTAAGTTCCTAAGGGTTGGGTTCCTAATACGGGTTACTTTACCAGATTCCGTGGGGTTTCCAGAGAGGGGATTCCAGGGTTGGCACCTGGCAAGCCGCCTTTGTGGCACCAGGTAAAAACTCTGACAATTGGTATCGGAGCAAGTTCTCTGCGGTCAGTAGGACTGCCTTAAGTTATAGGGTGTTTCAATGTTTATAACTCTAAATTCTTGTTATACTCTATTGCTTTCGGTTGACATGTCTGTATTTTGGCGTAGAGAGTTTGATCCTGTGAGTTGTCAAACTTCGGAGAACACTTGCTCAGTGAGTCGCATGAGATTCTAGGTATGTCCGAAAGTCTTATGCTAGTTCAAGCTGATGTGTGTGGGTGTACAACCTGTGCAGGGTGTTTCCAACTTAACATTGGGAATATCCGAGCATATTCTCCGAGTGTTGAAACTAGGGTTCAATACGATGAGCAAAAGAAAGCAACCGGAGCCTGAGGCAGAGAGGGCTGTCGCAGAGGCTCAAAATGAGGAGATGGATGAAGCTGATCCAGGTTGACCCCCTAGGGCTAGGCAGCGACCTGGTTGGCGTGAAATAATGATGGATGCCCTAAACGAACTTCGAGGGGATGTCTTGGGATTGAATGACAGAATCGATAATGTTGCCGTTCGGATTCCAACAAATACGGCAGTGCCAGACGTTCCGCAACCAGACACACGGAAAAAGAAGAAGAAGCATGACTTAGAGTCAGGTTCCTCTGAATCAGATTCTTCGACGGAAGTAGGTGTTGGAGGTCCCAGTAAATTCAAACCAGTAAAGCCTTCGGATTTCATGGGTTCAAAGGATTACAAGGTTTTGGATGACTGGTTGTATGATATGGAAAGCTATTTCGAGGCTGCTTCCGTGAGAAAGACAGTAAAGGTTGCATGTGCCAAGCAGTTTCTTAAAGGAGCTAAGACTTGGTGGCGGATTGTTGAAGGTGAACGTGGATACCGAAACAGCTGGAAACACATGAAAAGGGCGATCAGAAAGCAGTATATGCCGGATGATCTCGATTTGCGATTGCGTGCTGACCTGGCACTTTGTCAACAGGGAGTTCGGGGAAGTCCTATGGACCACGTTTATCGATTCGAAAGTGTACGGCGATTGGTGCCAAATATGAGTGATGATGAGCTCAAAGTTGCTTCATGGCTAGCTTGAATGAGAAAACGCGAAGAAAATCTTAAGGTACAAGCCAACAAGCTATCGGGAATGTCAGGAGGCAGCACAAAAGGTTGCTTATGGCATGTCGTTAGAAGACTTGTTCAAAGGGGAGGAAGCAAAACCTAAACCAAGGAGGTTTCCTCCAAAGTCTGGGTTCAGAAGGTTTGATAGGCGACCAGATCAATCGCCATCAATTCGAAGTGCAAAGTCCCTTTGTCGGCAGTTTCAAGGTTCTCGGACACATCAAGACCCACCGGATTTCGGAAACCATTGGCGTTACCACCTCCTCACAGACAAAGGATCGGCTCCAAAGTCTGCTCCCCCGCGTTCCGCAGGCGGGGTCGTGAAATGTTATAATTGTAACAAGCCTGGTCATTTTGCTAAAGAGTGTCCGGCACCTCACAACAATCAGGACATTTCAAGGCGATGGTAGAAGAGGAAGTTGCTGAACCAGAAACGCTTGAAGATCCGGAAGATGAGTCAGAAGAGGTAATGTTGTGCCAGACACAACCTGCCTTATTCGCTATTCAAGACAAAACTGACCCTTTGCTATACTTGACAGGAAGGATACGAGGGGACCGAGTCCGAATGATGATCGATACTGGAGCAACATACAACTTCATATCGACTAGTCTAGCTCGTCGATTGAATTTAGATGTAATAAAGATGTGTGAAATAAAGATCAATTTTGGCAAAGGTTCTCAAAATACTAATAATATAGCAAGGGCAGTTCCTGTCCAAATCAAAGATTGGAAGGCTAAGCTAGACTTAGTGTCTTGAATTGACGGGGTTTGACTTTGTTCTGGGTATAGAATGGTTCCATAAACATGTAATCGAAATGAGGGGTTCGGAGATAATCGAATCAGCTTGCAGCAGATAAAGAAGCCATTAGAAAAACGACGCTCAGAATGGAAACGCTAACTGATAAGGATTGGAATCCTATGTTCCTTACCTTGACTCAGTTGCGTAAAGCAGTTAGACATCGGGAACGTGTGTTTCTTGCAATGGTTTGGATACTAGTGAAGTCAAAATAGGAGATGGTCAAGAAACCTGTTCCCGAATATTTTGGAAGTCTTGAACATGTTTAGGGACGTGTTACCGGAAGATTTGCCGCTTGAGTTACCTCCACGTCGAGCTGTGGACCACAGAATAGAGGTTTTGCCGGGTTCGTCTCCACCGGCAAGAGCCCCATATCGGTTAAATCCTCAAGAGTTGATTGAATTGAAGAGACAGCTGACAGAATTGGTTGGTCGAGGACACATTTGACCTAGTCGATCACCATATGGTGCACCGATCTAGTTTGTAATGAAAAAGGATGGTACGATGCGAATGTGTGTGGACTATTGAGCACTGAATGCGATAACTATCAAAACAAGTATCCTCTTCCGCGAGTGGACGACTTGTTTATAGACTATCAAAACAAAGTACTTTTCAAGAATAGACTTGAGGTTGGGTACCATCAGATTCGGGTAGCAGAGAATGACATTGAGAAGACCGCTTTTCGAACGCGTTATGGATCATTTGAGTTCTAGTCTTGCCATTCGGGTTGTGTAATGCTCCAGCAACTTTTTGCACAATGATGGATGATGTGTTTAGAGACTATCTAGACGAGTTCGTGGTGGTGTATATTGATGACATTCTGGTTTTCAGTTCGACAATTGAAGAACATGTGGAACACTTAGAAAAGTGTTTCAGAGGTTGAGAGAGAACTAGTTGTATGCTAAAGAAAGCAGTGCGCGTTTGTCAAACCAAGATAGATTTCTTGGGACACTTGATCTCAGGTGGGAAGGTTGCCATGGATCCAAAGAAAATTCAAGCTATTACCGAATGGACGACTTTGAAAGACGTGCATGAAGTTAGATCATTTCTTGTCTGACAGGGTATTACCGAAGATTCATAAAGAGTTACTCGGAGATAGCGAACCATTGACAGATCTTACGAAAAAACATTCCATGGCATTGGACCCAGAGTGCCAACGTGCATTCGTCAAACTCAAAGAGGCTATCTCTTCTGAGCCAGTTTTGCAGTTGCCCATCTTTGAAGTCCCTTTGAAGTAGAATGTGACGCTTCCGACTTTGCAATTGGTGGTGTATTGCAACAGAAAGGACATCCAGTGTCCTTTTCTCGAAAAAGTTAGATGCCGCGCAAACTCGATGGCCTACTCATGAAAGAGGAGATTATGCTTGTTGCTTCCTTGGAGTATTGGCGTCATTATCTTCCAAGTCATGTACTGTGGTTTGGACAGATAGTGTAACTCTAAGGTATTTTGAAACGCAGCCGAAGCTATCGCCGAAGTATGCTAGATGGCAGAGAAGTGGCAACGATTTCATCCTGAAATCAAACATAAAGCGGAAAGGACAATGTGGTAGCTGATGCACTCAGTAGGAAAGGCCATCTTCGGATTATGTCAGCACCCATGTCTACTTTGGTGGATGAATTTGTGACGGTGTATCCTCAGGATTTTATTGCTAAAGAGGCTTTGAGCTTGGTGAAGAAGAGGAAAAAGTTCATCAATTACGAAGAGATGGTAATATTCCAGCAGGAATAGAAAGTCGAATGGATGCACTCAAATAGGCGCATTTTGCGGTACGAGATGAAGTTCTTATTATAAAGAAAGAGACTCTATGTTCCAGAAGGGACATGGAGGGAGAGGCTGTTAAGAGAGCATCACGATGTTCCTTTAGCAGGACATGGTGGAAGGCATAAGACGTTGGCTTTGTTGAAACAGGATTCTATTGGCCGGGTATGATAGACGATGTTTGCCAAGTATGTCAAGACATGCCCCACATGTCAACAAGTGAAAAGTCGTTCGCCAAAAACGAGCTGGGAAGTTACAATGTATACCGATTCCAGAGCGGCCATTTCAAAGTGTTACTTTGGACTTTATCATGGGATTGCCAAAATCTTGTGGTTTCAATGCTCATGGTGGTAGTCGATCGATTTTCAAAGGTTGCTCATTTCATTCCAACTGTAGAGACAGTGAATGCAATTCAAGCAGCAAAGTTGTTCTTCCACGAAGTCATAAGAGTGCGCGGCTACCGGAAACATGATCTCAGATCGGGATCCTCGTTTACGGGAAGTTTTGGGGAACGTTGTTAAGCATTTGGTACGATGCTAAGTTAGTACAGCTTATCATCCAAACGGATGGTCAGACGGAGAGGGTAAACCGACAAGTCGAGGACTATCTCAGATGCTATGTTCAAGGTGATCAACTTGATTGGGCTGAACACTTGGATATGGCTGAGATATGTTACAATAACTCGACACACTGCAATCGGATGTAGCCCGATGGAAGTGTTAACTGGGAATAAGGGTGGTATTCCTCAGAGTATGGTGTTACCGAAAGACGATAGCAATCGAGTTCCATCTGTAGCAGAGTTCACGGGACAATTGTATCGAACATGGGAAGCTGCTCGTCAAGCGATGGCTGCAGCACAGGAAAGGTATCGTCAGCAGTACGATAAACATCGACGGGATGTAGAGTATCAGGTTGGGGATATGGTATTGTTGAGTACCAAAAACCTGAAGGTTCCAACGACTCTTTCGAGGAAGTTTCTATCGCACTACATAGGTCCATACAAGGTGGTGAAGCAAGTAGGGAAAGTGGCTTATGGGTTAGATCTTCCTCCAGAGTTGGGAATACACAATGTGTTTCATGTCAGTTTACTCGAGCCATTCCACAAGGATGAGAAACATCCGATAGATATCGTAGTTTACGTCCGCCGCCAGAATTAGTTGGTGAGGAAAAGAATTCGAAGTTGAGGCGATATTAAAGGGAGGAACATTCATGGACGACGAAAACGTAAACGTGAATATCTTGTTAAGTGGAAAGGTTACCCGGCATGCGAGTCGACATGGGAACCATTGGAGAATCTGCAGAACGCGATGGAGTAGTGAATGAGTTTGAGGCGAGGTCTCAAACTGTTGGTAATGATGATAGAAATAAAGTGAACCTTTATTTCTTATTAACCAAGGGGCCGGCAACAACACTAACTAGAGGCCTCCAATATAAATTCTAGTTAACTAAAGAAATTAACACTTGTTGTGTGCGTCGGGTGACAGACTTTGCAGACGTGCAAAAGGTCTCCATGACTTCATGTCGCAGGTGGTGCCTCCGGCAGCTGGTCTACGACTCAGTGAACGACGGTTCTGAAGTACTTGGCTTCGCGTAATGCAAGGGGGGTAATAAAACTTGTGAACTTTTGGCTGACTCCGCATAGAGTGATATGTTAGTTTTGGTTATTTTTCCTAACATTATCTAGTCTTGGAGTTAGACGTCAACGAGGACGTTGACATTTTCAAAGGCGGGGAGTGTGTCATAGTTTTTACTATGACTCGACCCTTTACTTTGGGGTTTGACTGTTGTTACCTACCGAGTTGTGTGACGAACCCTAGATGTAGTAGGAAACAGGCCCACTTAGTGCACTTGGGTATCTGGTGATGGTCCGGCCGGGTGTCATTAGGTATTTGCAGGAAACTCTAGGCGAAGCTAGAACTTACCTTCTAGAAACTCTCCCCCGGTTTGACGTTCAGGTTAGGTTTTCCATAAATATAGCTTGTCAAAAAGGGTTAGGGACACCCTAGGGTTGACCTAACCCTAGGGTTGCCCTAACCCCACGCCCTAATACCCCCCCCTAGGGGTTAGGTTTAGGGTTAGGTTAGGACAACCATTTTCTCTAAGGGCTGGCATTTCCGTGCCAGCCCACTTACTCATTTAGGTAAACAGGGGGGGGGGGTCCGTCACATAAATAAGGTAGAGTATATGTAGTGAGGCTTCCTGGGTTCAAAAGAGAGCTCGTTAACCTCCTACCGGTGCAAGCTAAGCTTGTGTCGTCAAGGTGCAACCCTCTGTTGTGCCGCCCAAACTTCCACACGACAGGGGTACAACCCACCCTAGGGTTAGACTATCCTTATCGTTGGCAGGATCTTGCCTTTGAGACAAGGGCACGTCACTTCCAAGGAGTTAGCCAGATTCCTTGGTCCGAAAACCTGCTCGCAAGCTCAAAGGTATTGCCCGAGTTCACGTTCCGCAGAACTAGTGGTTGAGGCCTTGCTCCGGCCGCCTCAACCACGCCAAGCTAGGAACAACACCTATAACTCGGCTAGTCCGTGCATCCTGATTCACAAGGTGAGTCTCGTTCGTGGACTTGGTCAGTTAGGGTTTAGTTCCTAAGGTTGGGTTCCTAATACGGGTTACTTTACCAGATTCCGTGGGGTTTCCAGAGAGGGGATTCCAGGGTTGGCACCTGGCAAGCCGCCTTTGTGGCACCAGGTAAAAACTTCTGACATGCCTTTGTGACCGGGTATGCATTTCCAAGGAGGTAATCAAATTCTTTGGTCCGAAAACTTGCTCGCAAGCTCAAAGGCATTGTCCAAGTTCACGTTCCGTAGAACTAGTGGTTGAGGCCTTGCTTCAGCCGCCTCAACCATGCCAAGCTAGGAACAATATATGTAATTCGACTAGTTTGCGTATCTTGATTCACAAGGTGAGACACGTTCATGGACTTAGTCAGTTAAGTGTTTAAGTTCCTAGGGGATGGATTCTTAATGGGTTACTTTACCAAATTTCGTGGGGTTTTCCGGAGGGGATTCCAAGGTACCTGCCTTTGTGGCACTAGGTAAAAACTTTAATAATTATTCTATCTTCTTCTCATAATCCCACATAAAACAACTCCATAATTAACTTAACTAAGCTAGTTAACTTGAATACAGAGTGTGCATTTACAACTAATTAAAGTATCAAGTTATACTGTTCAAATTAAGTAACTTCAACTTAGTAAATTATTCCACCTAATATTACTTGTAACTAACATCATCAAAATATTATAAACATTAAACAATATTTTAATTACATTACGTCTTTCTTTGAACCAATTGCGTAATATATTCATTATTTTTAATACTCAACTTTTGTCATACTAAAAGCTTAACATCACAGTTTACTTCTTGAGTTACACTCTTAAAAATATGCATTAAACTAAAAACTTTCCATTAAAATTTAGTGTTCATTCTTATATTTAAATATGCCTCCTTTTTTTTTACCGAAGTTAAAGATACACATTTGAACATAAGTTTTTGTTTGAACAGTATTGCCAAAATTGATATTGACTTTTGAGCTAAACCAAAATTCAATCAACACTGTCTGTTCTCAAATCGTTGTTATCTAAATTTGAAGACCTTAAAAATAAAAAAATAAAAAAAATTCAATAACATGTAAATTTACAATATCACATCATACACTTCATAAGACTTAATTTGTGAACCAGAATAAATTAATTTGCCATGTTTTGTAAATTAACCTGCATAAATATAATTTAAAGTAGTTTGGACAACTGTAAAATAAAGTAATTTGAACAATCGTAAGGTAAAATAATATAAATAATAATAAAGTAAAATAATTTGGACAACCATAACATAAAACAATTGTAAAGTAAAGTGCAATGTGATAGCCTCCACCAGGGATATGGCACCCGGGAAGCAATGCACCATTCTTGAACTTCCACAAGTGGACAAAGCGCCGGGAGTTCACATGCAGGATTGGTTAAACAAGGTGTTGGCCAAGAAACAATGCATAAATGCAGAAGAGGATTTCCCTCAAGACGAGGTAGCTCCTACTTTGAATGAAAGCTCAGCAAAAGCAACGAGGAGACCAAAGCTCATCAACGACAAGGTAAAAAACTGACAGGCCCGGCGTTCAAAGAGGTCCATGAGCCTGAAAGAAGAAAGAGTGTGATAGGGGGGGCTGGCCCATCGTCCAAGCCTTCCCTTGAAAAGACACTAGACACAGATGGATCCAGGGGAGAGTTGGAAGTCTCCAAGCCTAGTAAGCTGGCGAAACCGGCCACACTAGACGAGAAGCTACCAAAGGTGATAACATCAAAGGGACAAGAGCCACAACAACGTCCGGGGACCCTGGAGCCAAAGTCCCCCAAGGCGGGGTGCAACCAGTCACTCTTAAAGGAAGTGTGGCAGCGAGAGATAAGGAGTTACAGTGCCGTGCAGTCATTGCCATCTTCCCAGGCAAGTTCCCCACAATCGACTGGCTCAATGCATCATTAGAGCAGGGAATTACCATTAAGAGCCTGACAACTGGGCCGTCTCTTTTCATCCGTGGATCTCGAGCGAGGACCAACCACGACTGAAAGGTGCCGTTTTCTCAACATTGCCCTGTGGGATGTCCCCATGGAAATGAGAGTTGGTGGAAGGAAGTATAGGCTGGATTGCCCTCAGGCCTCGACTCCATCGACACAGGGGGAGTGGTTGGCCCTATTCGACTCTGTATCTCCGAGTGAAGTCCCCAAGGAGATTGCGGTTCTGGGACAGAACATCCGGATTCAGGCTGGAGGCTCGGAACCTTCTGCCACCAGGTGGACACGTAGAGATGGTGTGTGCAGAAAAAAAGATGGCGTTCGGTTCTAGACGACCGTTTAAATTGGAGGAGAATGTGGAGAAGGAGCTGAAAAGGCGCGGGTATCCGTTGCGCAGCAACCCCGACTCCATTGAAGGCAGACGGGTTCTCCCAAGAACGGTGAACATGGCAATTCGCTGGATTCCCCACCGAAGACGGGGGGATTGACTAGTTTACAGGGGAGAAGACGAGTGGACTGGATTTCATTCGAGGTTTCTCTTGGACCAAGTGGAAGGGCGTATATACATATACATAAACAGACATATATGTAGGGTATATAATTTCCAACTGTAAGCAGGCACCACCACCTCTGTTTATCAAGCAGTCACCGGTTCCATTCGGGGTTAGAAGCAGTTCTTGCCGCATGGCTAGTGAGGAGATTCGTCGTGCATTTCATAGATTTCGTACATTCATGGAGAAAGATCCGGCGGCGTTGAGGCGATTATGGAGAAAGATCCGGCGGCAGTTGAGGCGATTCGTTTGTTTAATCAGTGTTATGCTGGGAAAGCGCCGAAGGGGGGAGAGCCGATGTGCCGCTTGCCGTTTATGAATCTGGGTTTACTGTCCCTTACAGAGGGGAGTTTTGCGAAGGCTCCTGACTTGGTTTGACGAATATATCAACGGAGGTGTGCAAATCTATTCCTTTTCACGGCCATCGTTCAGTCCAGCGGTTTCGGGAAGACAAGGTCCTTGGTCGAACTTTCCAAGAAGGGGGTTTTCGTTTTCTACCTTAACCTTCAGGATAAGGAGGGTGCCGGGTATCCGTTGCGGTCCAAGGAAGCGGATAACTTCAGCATCAAGAGCGAGCAGCAGGGCTACGGGTTCCTGTTGGCAGTCTTGACGCAACTCGAGGAATATATCGGGAAGCGTCATAAGCTGGTGGAGGAGCTGGCGTCTCTGACGATGGCACTGGAGTCTCTGACGAACGGGGTTGCTCAGCTGGAGGAAGATCTGAAAGTGAGCGGAGGTAAGGAACTAAAGAAGATACGACAGAGGATACAAAAGAAGATACGAGAGCGGGAGGAGGAAATAGCGAACAAGCAGGAGAGGAAGAAGGCGCTTCAAATGGAGACAGATAAGTCCATTCCTCGGCATGGACTGCGGATCAGGTGCGGCTGTCTCGACGACATACATCGAACGTGGGTTTTAGGTGGCGTGAAAACTGGACGAAAAACCCAACCTCAACTTTGGAAATGGTGAAGGGGTCTGGAGAGACTCGAGAAACTGGACGAGTTCAGAAAAGAGAAAAGGGGCGAGTTGAAAGAGTGGCTCAAGGTCCTCTTTGTGCTGGATGAAAGCACCGTTCTATTCAGAGACGCATCAGGCTTTTCAAGTGCTTATTATATACGGAGGTGTTTCCAACATATACCAGGACTCTTGTGCACGATTGTGGACACGAAAGCTCAGATATCCATGGTTGCTTCAGAAGCATCTCTGGATCCGAGTTTGTCGATCGTGTCGCCCGTACCTCCGTATTTTCGGGTCGAGACAATTTACAGGCCGAGCGTGAGCGTGAACGACGGAAAAGCAGATTTAAATCTCGAGGAGTTATACAAGTTTGGTAGGCCACTCTGGAGTGCACTGCTCGAGGCAAATACAAGTGTAAAGACTTTGAAGTTATTGGCAATGCGCAAGATTTTGGGTGGTACCTCTGAGGCAGGGGTGGCGAAGGTTAAAGAAGGGAAAGTTTCGTTGCCGGCTGCTATGGCAGTGTTGAGTGCTTGCTTGTCTCTGGATGTAGTTCCCCAGAGCTACTTGGCATCAGCCCTCAGAGGCGCGTACATGAGTCCGGTGGTCGACATATCTGACAACAGGACCTCGGTGACGATTATGGATGCGTGGGATCCAGTGTTATCCGCAGCTGCAAAGGATGTTTTTGGCAGTGAAAAATTTCGACTGAAAGCCCTGGAGCATGTAGTGAAGGCTTGTCAGGAGTATCTGATTGACGAGGGCAAAAGTGTGGA
The DNA here is from genome assembly GCA_003024785.1 of Selaginella tamariscina. Classification (NCBI taxonomy): domain Eukaryota; kingdom Viridiplantae; phylum Streptophyta; class Lycopodiopsida; order Selaginellales; family Selaginellaceae; genus Selaginella; species Selaginella tamariscina. The sequence goes on from PUQB01000683.1 coordinate 75,115, forward strand.
ACTGGTCGGCCGGTACATTATCATGCGAGCTAGGGACCTAGCAGACAAGGGCGATGGAAGTGCGAGTGTGGAAGATTTTCTAACACAGTTGATGGGCCCGGATTTTATGGGTAATGATGAGGGACAACGAAGGCTGCTGCTAAGGTTCTCGAGGGCTATGAGCTCAATTTCGACTCGTTCATGCCGATTGAGTTTACACCGCAGAACAGTCATTTGAAGCAAGCTTACCTTCTGAGAAAGGCGCTAATCTGCAAGCCCTCGCAGAGCCGCTTCGATGCAATAGTACCTATGATGGACAGGACGGGTTGTCGATGCTGGGCCTGCAATTCAAGAGCTACAAGGAGGAGAAAAGCTTTTATTCAGAAGGTGGAGAGTACATGGACCCTCTGTTGGCGGGCATTGATGAGTTTCCAAAGTTCGTCACTATGCTACTCCAGGTCTGTTTTTTTCCTCTTTCTCATGATTGTGATACTGTTGTCTGCCCAGGTTCATCCTCGGGTAATACCCAGCTGTCGAGCTTCTACCATAGAGAGAGCGGAAGGTACTTACGCTAATCTCAACAAGAAGCAATGCGTGAAGAGGGAGATGTCCTCCACTCAGGCGGCATATTGGTTAGACGGGCTTGAGGCCGTTCATTGTCTGAAACCAGAGGAACGCAACAAACTGGCGCACCTGCTCACATGCCAGCGAATGAAAGAAATAATGAGAAAAGATTATTACCAGCACCTCCAGTGCATATCGAAAGGTAAATGTATTTTGTTTCTTGGTGACAACTAGCTTTAACACTACTACAGCAAGCTAGGTCTAACACTCGATTCCGGTACTTTGCAAGTCGGGTCAGGGAGATATTTGAGGTGGAGGAGATAGCACAGCAGGTATGTACTTTGAGTTTGTTGTTGGGATGTCCACCTCCATTTAACATTCATATGGAGCGAAACGGAAGAGAGACGCAACTGGAGGAGGCAGCAGTGTGTGTGGGTAAGTGAGTTTTGTGGACTATACCCAACAATATTCAGCATTTATCAAAAGCTTAATTTGATTTTGATTATATAAATATATACACATATCAGAATAAAAAATGAAGTACAATACGAATATTATTAGATACATACATATGCACACACACACACATGTAATCACAGCTTATCAATGTTACCCTTCAATCTTCTAATGCCTGTATCTAGAGTGAGAGATCTATACACCTATGTATGTACGTGGATTTTACACATGTATACAGTACGGACACACACACACACACACTTGCACCAAGGCTTCCACTATTATATACCTATATATTGAGATTATTTAACAAATGATATATCCTTATAAGAAAAATTAAATATGTATTTCCTTTGTGTATATAGATATATAATCCCCTTATGTGAAAGTTATACTTTGTGATTATTTATTCATGTATAAGTTAATAAAAAATTGTTATTATGTTCTGATCATGCAATTGATTATTGAAGAGATAGTAAATATATAAATCTAAGAAAATAAATTTCACTCATTTATTAGTGCAGATATAACTTTCTGATTCGAAGGAGTGCAGCATCAACATACATACATCAATGTAGATATTTTAATAATATATGGGAAAATTACATTTATATTTCTGAAATTATTATATTTACATATATACCCTTAGAAGTTTTATATTTTATATTTAAAAGTTTTAAATTTACATATATATCCTTCAATCATAATATTTTAACTTTTAAAATAGTAATATTAATTAAAAACACATTTTCAATTCATAATATATTACAAATGAAATAATTAAAGTTTATTAAATATTAAATGTCAAAAAATTGTCATAGTAAAAAATGGAATATTTTTTTTAAAACAGTTTTTATATTATGATATATATGTTAATAGAAAATATAATAAAATATAAATTAATTAATATTTTTATCGATTTTTAAATTTTAAATTTTAAAATTTATGAAGTTTTAAATTAAGTTTAAGGTTATATATGAAATAAAACTTACAGGGTATATATATAATATGATAAATTTCAAAGGTAAATGTAATTTTTCCTTAATATATATATAATATTTAAATTAATATAATTCATAATTAATATAGTATTGATTAAGTGTACATTTGACTTTACAGATTTCATAAAATTACAAATATTAATATTTTGTTTTCTGATTAAACTTGACTTTAAAATTTACTTTATAAGTTTTCCAATGTATAAATCGATTTATTTATACTATACACATGTGATTCTGTATTATAGTTGAGTAATTATAAAGAAGCTTTAAAATAACTAATTAAAATTAAGGTTTCATTTAAGAAAAAATATTAAGCCATGTTAGACTGAAATTCCTGGTACATACAAGTATATTCTTTTAAATCAATGGTGTAGATCCAACCTTGTTAATTAATTTATTGAGGACAGTTTAAAAAAGAGAATTCTATCTCTCTTTCTATCTATCTATATCTATATCTATATATATATATATTCAGTAGATGCTTGAATAATATACAGATACGCATATGTTTCCTTATATATATATGGTGTTGTGTGTGTGTGTAAATACACACACATATATATACATGTATAAGCCATTTTAAGAAAATTGCAATTTTAATAAAAAATTAAAATCAAAAGATTTGACATGCAAGTACATAATTAAGTCCACTAGTTTAATATTACTATATTAGACTTATAGTATCCATACAATTAGCTAAATGAGATTAATAATATATATACATAGTAGAAATATATCTATATAAATTTCCGCAAGAAAATAAAAAGGAAGAAAAAACAAAAATGCTTACCAAAATTTGGTGGATTACACTCAAACTCGATTAAGGAGTCATTACCAAAGCCATAATGGTTCCTTGGCTGTTAGCAGCTAGCATCGTAGGGCTCTCGCTCTTCCAAGACACTGCACTGATTGAAGTGCGCTGAGTCCTCGGCTGATCCAAACCTGTGCCTTGTCGCTGGCCTAGATATTGCCTGTAATGTACGTATATGTGTAAGTATATACACACGTATACACGTCTATATGTATGTATATACACATGTATGTATAGAATCTTGTACATACATCCTGTATCCAAGCCTTCGTATAATGTGCATATGAGAGAGAGGGATGCGTACATAAACAAGTGTATATGTAAATATGCACACGTATACGTCTATATGTATGTATACATATATGTACAGAATACTGTACATACATCAATGTATCTTAGGAAAGCCCGTCTGTATCCACTCTATAAACAAGTGTGCATCTAATGTGTGCGTGTGTGCGTGTCTACATGCACTCACAATGTGCAAAAATAAACAAGTGTGCATCTAATGTGTGTGTGTGTGTGTGTGATATATATATGCGTTCCAAAACCAGTGTATATCTAGTGTGTGTGTGTGCGTGTGGCGTGTGTGCGTCTGAGTATGTGTGAATGAAACATTCATTGCATGTGAACCAGTGTATCTTGCAAAGAGAATCTCTCTCCCTCCTCTCTCCCTCTCTCTCCCCTCCCTCCCCCCCCCCTCTTGGTGTGTGTGTGTACGTGAGAGGAAGAGAGATGCGTACATAAACCAGTGTACATCTAGTATGTTGTGTGTGCGTGTGCGTCTGAGTATGTGTGTACGAAACAATCACTGTATATGCCAGTGCATCTTGCAAAGGGAATCTCTCTCTCTCTCGCTCCCGGTATGTGTGTGTGTGTGTGTGTGTGAGAGAGAGAGAGAGAGATGTGTACATAAACCAGTGTACATCTATAATGTGGTGTGTGTGTGTGAAACATCATGTATATGAACCAGTGTATTTTGCAAGAGAATCTGTGTTTGTGTGTGCAGGCACAAACATATGAATGAAAGTAAAATACCAATTAGGAATGCCTAATATATACATGGATGCACATAGACACACATGCATACTCATGTATGAACTTTTTCATACCTTGTGATAAACAACACTTCGTTTGTTTCACTTCCGCAAGCTATATAATCATTGTTAACGCTCAATCCGACAAAGTTCCGCTCATTACATGCCCGTGTGAATATTCGGGTCTGTTAAAATTATGGTATATCAAAATTAGTAGCATAAATGGAAATTCACAAAATAGTCATACACGTAACAATGGGTATGTGATTATATTTAGTAAAATCTCTATACCTCTCATGCTCTGAGCTCTAATAGAATTATATGAATATAATGAGACAACATTTAGAAGAATCAATATAATACAATTAAGTTTAATGTACCTAGCGTTTACATTATATGCATGTGTGCGTGTGTAGATTTAAAAGATAGTACATTGATGCACAACGATACACGATTGCATAGCCTAAAGGAAGATGTATAGAGATGGTATGCGTGTTGTATATGTATATAAATATGTATGTGTATACATATACTCACACACACACACAACTTACTAAGGTGTTGTCTCTAACATTCCAGAGCCGTAAAGTACTGTCCGTGGACGCCGAGACAAGTTCATCTGGGACATGAACTTCACATAGACACAGTCTTCTGATGCCCAGTAATGTATGCAATGGAGAGTGCACATTCCTAAGATCGTAGTAATGGATGTGGTGGTCAGCAGATCCAACCTGCATACATAAACGGGAAATTAAAGTGATTAATTTTACAACTGTGTGATAAAAAACTACTCACAAGAGTTTCAAAAAGAGTACCGCTACATAGTTACTTGAGCTTGGGTTGAATTTTACGCAACATATGTTGGCCTTCATTCTACTCCCAGCACGCTGTTTTCCTGCCTTGTCGACCACACTTTAACCTGTAAAATGTTTAATTTAAACGTGTGATAAAAGTGTAATATCAAACAGTGTGGTCGACAAGACAGGAAAGCAGCGTGTAATATCAACCAAAATTATGAGATTCAACTGTATTATGGTATAGACTCAAGATTATGGTATATGGTATTAAGATAATCTTGCGTCTATACCACAATAACCAACACGTGTAATATCAAACAAGATTAACTGTATGTAATGTCTAACGAGTACTTTGTAGTCATGCAGTAATTACATACCGTATACAAGATATATTACAGCACTACTATATGTGCTCACCTTGCCATCGTCACTCCCGGAAACTAACAAAGTTGGATCTGTTCTAGAGAAATCGACACTCCATGCACGCTTTGCATGCTCTTCATACTCCATAACACTCTACATAAAAAGATGTTGTAATATATAACGAGACCAAATGTATCTAAAAATGTATATGTTATATATGCGTACATACATATAAGTATATGTTTGTTGTACCTGTGCATTGTTAACGTCCCAGATTGTGACGCTACCTTCGTAGTCACTGCTAGCAATGTGGTTTTTTATGCACTTATTCCAGCTGAGGCAACTTAGCTTCGCTCGTGATGTCATCTCCATCACAGGGTAATGAACATCCGGAGCGTCGTTAACAACCTGAAACAGAGGCTTAATGAGGTTTAGAGAGAGAGTGAGATTGACAAATCAAATCATGTGTGGAGACCTCTACATGTTTGTGTGAATATATACACTTGCAAGCATACCGTGGAATATTCGAACACTTTGATGCGCTTAGATACACCTGCCGTTGCAAAGAATTCGTCATCACGGTCGAATTCTATGCTGTAGACAAAAAGACAAACTTGATAAAGGATATATCTATATATACATATGCACTCATGTACATAACAGATAATATTTGTATATGCAGACCTCGAAACTACATTGGAAGACGACTGGAAAAGATCAGGATGGCGAACTTCCGCAATCACCGATAGTTGACTGCAACACAAAAGTTTCCAATGGTATGTATATAGTATGAATGGCGTGTATATAAGAGGAGAACAAATAGAGTTCAGTTTAATTTAATATTCACCTGTATCGTGTAAAAGCACTTAGAACAGCTTGAAAGCCTTCTAAGCCTGTTGCATGACTTGAAAAGCTGTCATCCATTTCGCTATGCTCTTCTCCTTCAGATTGTTTTCTTTTCTGTAAGTAGCACTCTTGCAAGTCTTCAAACTGTGAAAGCATAACATAAAAGAAACCTTTAGACAGGTATGAATTGGGTTGCATGTGGGTATAATAAGGTGTGATGATTCTTATGTAAATAGATGTAAACACACGTTAACACGCACCTACACACCTGCATTAAGACGCGCCTCTTCTTCACAAGAACATCCTTGTGGAAACTATCTTCTTCATGCTGCCCCTTACCTCGACCAGACACAGTTCTTATCGAAAGGCTCTTTCCTCCACTTTGAGAAAGCATACGGGATGAGAACTGTTGCTGAACAGAGGATGCGTGCTGCTCTTTAGCTCGTTCTAAACCTAGCATTTGGTTCTCGACTGAAGCTATATCCTCCTTCAACCAGCGAAGATCAGTTTGGATCTATAAACACCAAATAATCTCATATTGTGAGTGTAGTTTTTGTAATGTAGTACGACTATGATATTTTATTTGCAAAGATAAAAAACACATGACTGTTGAAAATGCACTAAGTATATATACCTTGAACCCTTTAATACAAGCTTCATCTAAAACAAAACTACAAAGAGATGGTTAACTTAATGATAAACTAGTTTAACTATATAATATGAATACCAAATTATTCCTACTCCCTTATTTGTGCAGTCTTAGTCTTGACCAACCTATACATGCATTAAAACACCACTATCATATCTTAAAAGACCGTTAAACCTGATTTGATGCATCAGCCCCAAATTTACACGGTTGCATATAAAAGTTGACCTTGCTAATTATATAAGGTGTATTAACACGTTAGTTAGATGTATATAAATACAATTCTGTATACTTAATAGTACCTCGTTTAGTTCTTGTTGTTTTTTGATTTCTAGAACGCTGTAGGAAATCTAGCAATACTTCCATGTTTGCTTCTGCTTCTTCCTGTTCTGCTCGTCGTTTTTTCTCAGTCAGTAAGCCCAGGAGTTGATCTACCTCTTTTATTGATATATCTGCTCCCTGAAACAAATGCCAATCATAATAAGTATATATGTGTATATATACAATATAATCTAATGCATAGTATATACATACGGATCAAACATATAGAATACCTGTTTCAAAGCAAGACGTAGATATTCCGCCGGGGAAGCCGTGGAGGCAAGTTGACAAACAGTGGCCTTCTTTAGAACCTACAATACCATGTGCATTTTCATATTGTATTCTTTAAAGAATTACTGCCTATATACCTTGTTGAGGAGGAAATTTGGGTAGAGCTGGCTGCTGGTGAGATAAACTCCACAGCACGGGCAATTGCTCTTGATATTGAGATGTGTCATGATACACATGTAGCAGAAGCTGTGTCCACAGCTCGTGAGAAACGCATCCTTGATCGTTTGTATGCATATCGGACATAGGAAATCCTTGTCAAGCTCTAGATTTGTAGCTGCTGCCTGTGAATAGCTCGATGTCTGCTTCGTCCCGCTTACTGAAGGGACCTGTGCCGCCTCCGTTGAATGTGTTTGCATCCTAGTAGCTCCGTCTTATGCTTTTCATCGTTTCTACACTACAGAATACCGGATTTCTTCGCAAGAACCTCTACATATCCGTACAATGTACAAAAAATGCCTGCTTTCCAAGGAAAAGCTGCACAAAATGCCGTATAATCTATCTGCGATTTCGCATACTCTATCTATAATCTACCGCGATTTTTTCTACGATAACGTGGAAAAATCCCTCAAAGATGTCGCGATTTCTACCCTAAGAGAAGAACCTGTGCAGAAATTGAATCTTTACAGTACAGAAACATAGAACCTGTAAAAAAAGAACGGATTTTGATAGAAAAACCATGAAACCTGCGAAAGAATCGATAGACTTTGATGCAAAACTACGAATCTGCTAAGCAATCTACAAGGCGCAAGCTGCCGTGAACACTAATACGAGAGCAAGACGCGCAGAGCTCCGCCACATTGATCCCGCGCAACGCATTAACACAACACCAAAATAAGGGATTATGTGGAGATTATGCTAAGTATATTCTTAAAATAACACGTGGAGCACTGTGATTGCAGGCATTGCCTGGTTAATGTGATGCCACATCTGCGAGATCTGACCGCTCGTGCACAGGATCTAGCGGACTAAATGAGTTTGCCCACGTGAAGTGCTACCAAAACACATTTAACAGAAGAATGGTAGAGTTTGGTTTGGAACTAAATAAACTTTTCTTTATGTTTCTTGTCTCTAATTAAATAAAATAATAATAATAATAATAATAAATGTTTAAAAAGTTTATCTCAAAAGTCTATTTCGATATGTTCAACCGTACGTGGATAAAAATATTTGTTTTATTGTTTGAACTATCTTCGTATATATATATATAATATATATAATTAATAATTAAATAATTACATTAATATCAAGTTTTCCTATAATACCATACACGTGTGTGAGGAATGTCTATTTAATAAACTATATAAATAAAATTGAAAAAACATATATGGAAAATTTACTAAATTTTAGACCAAACCAAGTTCGATTTATTATTAATTTAAAGACTTGATACTTAAAATTCTTAAAATTCATCTTATATACAGTTTAAATGATTCAACCATATGATGTTGTACACATAGTACTTAATATTTATAATTTTGAAGTAATTATATACATCCTTCCGTAATCAACCAAAATTTACCTATAATATCAGTCCCCGAACTCCAGAATGGCATCTTCATCTATAATACAAAGCATTGTGTGCGAATAAAATGTTGTGCTAACAAGATGTGTGTGTTTGTGCTAGAGAGAGAGAGAGAGAGAGAGAGAGAGAGGTGTATGTGTGTGTGTGTGTGTGATTACCAAATCCATCTCTCTCCGGAGAATGAAGGAATGCTTCACCCTCAGAAACGAACGGCGTAGTAAAGTTGCCAAGACCTCCAAAATCTACCAGAAGAAGAGACTTAATAAATAACATTTTAAAATATATGTATTAATATTATAACATATATATTAGATTACACACGACCGACTTCTTTTGATGATAAGAATGCAGTGTACATGCATATATTACACACATGAATATATATACATGTGTGTGTGTGTGTGAAAGAGAGAGAGAGAGAGAGAGAGAGAGAACCTGGGCCAAGATCAGCCGTTAGATCTGTGAGACTGAAATTCCTGGGGAATCTTCCATTTGGACCAAGATCCGTCAAGTCCGATAGACTGAAGTTCCTCGGGATACCAAGAGAGTTCATGCCCTCCCCATCCGTTGGTAAACTCTCCATGCCTTGTGCATCGTGATGCCCAAAGTTTGTATCTAATCCCATGCCTGTAAGTGTGCACCATTACTATGTATTGTGTGTGTGTGTGTGTGCATGAGAGAGAGAGAGAGAGAAACCTGGAATATCTGCAGGAGCACCAAAATTGAACATATTTTCTGGAGGGTTCGTGTTGAGTTCACCCACCGGAGCAGCAGCCATCTCCATATCCGTATCACTGCAATCAACACGACATACACATACACATACATTAATGCCAAATGTATACACAAACTGTTAACATGTACACAAACTCAAACCTGCGTGCTGGAGGATCCAACCCTTCTTGCAATACGCCCTGCGTAGTCGGAACTTGTGTTGGCATCACTTGAGGAACTGCAAGAAAAAATAAGACAAAGCTTATTAGGAATTATTATGCAATTAACCTTAAACTATAATAATGAGTATGTGTAGCACATGCACGCACCTGCTGGTTGAAAAATTGGCGTTGGGAGGAGACCCATCTTCTTCATGAGCTCAGCCTGCTGTTGCAACAACTGGTTAAACGTGTTAATGTGTGTCTTAAGCTTCAGCCTTGTGTAATAAGCCTTGAAAAATTCTCGATTCTGTTCTTCGAGCTTCATCCAAACTATAACAAATAATCATATCATAAATCACAAACACACACATATAGATATATAGATATATATGTGTGTCTGTACGTGTATCGTGGACGTATGGTTTATATGTATATTGTGGAGTATAGCTGTAACCCTCCCTCTCTCTCTCTCTCTTACCGAGACTAGTAAAGGTAGGTTCAACCCTTGCTTGAGTTTGAAGAAGTTGGACTACGTCCTTCTTAGTCATATAATAAGCATCTCTCTATAAGGTTTTGCACCTGAAAATTAAATAATAAGTATTAAACACTAGGTTTCGTATTAGAATACGTATATTTGCTTACTATATTATTATTATTATTATAATGCCATTCTACTTAATATAAAAATAATGTTTTCATATATAATAGACAATACAAACATAAGATCAGTGTTTTAATACATAATAAATCAGATTATTAATATTAAATACATTTTTCAAAAAGGGGAAAACAGGGTACTTACCAGTTGAATGTCCTCACAAGAAATTTGTCCCTTGGTTGCGTGCTCTGTTAATGAATGTAAGAAATTACAGATATACACATGTAGTGCATTGAATGTAAAAAAAAGAGGGAAATTACACACATACGTATGGATGTATGTGTATGCGTGCGTATACGTGTGTGTGTGTGTGTGTGTGTGTATACCTGAGCTCCAGTGGGCGACGGCGAGAGCTCTGGCGAGCTCTGCTTTTGCCTATGCGGCATTGAAATTGAGTGATCCTCACGAACCCTAACTAAACCCGAGAAATTCCAAAACCTTTTTTGTGCCTTCTTGATAAGTATTAAGCGGATTCGAACTCCCGACTCATTAAACTACATAATTTTTTGTTAATTTCTTATATATTTATGGTTGTATATCGTTTTACAATAAAATAAAACATAATGTTATAACATAAGTTTAATATCGTCATTTTTTAATATAAAAATACAGTTAGAATAATTCTTTTTAAGAAATATATTAACAATAATTTATAAAAAAATTTAATTATAAAAATAATTAACGCCAATCATAAAGTTTAGATTTAGATTAATTTAAAATTAAAAAAAAATTAAATTCATAGAATTATTTATAATATAGGTAGCTTGTGTATCTGTATATAAGATAAATTGAATTTCTTGTACTGCACTATATTAAATGTATAATAATACAGTTTTCAGATATTATGCACGTAAAATAAAATTAAACATGCATTCTCTCTCTCTCTCTCATTCATATAATATATAATATATATATTATATATATATATATATCTGTGTGTGTGTGTGTGTGTGTGTGTGTCTATATAACACACACACATATGCTTTATATGTAAATTAAATTAATGCAATTAAACATGCTCTCTCTCTCTCTCTCTCTCTCTCTCTATATATATATATATATATATATATATATTCTTTAGATGCTTGGATAAATATACACATATGCATATGTTGTAGATGTACAGTATGTACTTATACACACACACACACACACATATACATGTATACAACCCGAGTAATTTTTTTTGCAAGAATTAATTTTTATTAACCACTACCTCATTAAATCACATATTTTTTAAAACTATTTAGTAATTATATTTTATTTTTTAATAAGCTTTACATATTTACAGGTACTAAAGCATTAAACGCAACCTTCCCCACTTGATGGTTGCTTAAATCCCTACACGCCGCAAGCAAGCTTCTCCACACTACACCGTTAGCTTCAAACGGCATATTCTCCACAGTTAACAGTGCTTCCTCTACCCTGTTTGCCCTCCCCAACATATCCACAACACAAGCATAATGCTCGATACTCGGGAATATACCATCCTCCCGATATTCTCAAACCATTCCTTCCCTTCTTCCACCATCCCTGTATGACTGCAAGCAGTGAGTATTAATATATATGTAATCCCGTTTCTCCTTAATCCACCTTCCTTAATCCTGTTTACCAGCTTAAAACATACTGCGTCTCCCCTAGTAAACTATACCCCGATATTAACGCATTCCATGTTACAGTATCTAAAGAATGCATCCTGTTAAACACCTCCTCAGCTGCAACTATATTACTACACCTCCCATAGAAGTCTACCATAGTAGTCGCTATAACCTGGTTATCCTCTACTCCACACTTACATACTCTCCTATGTATTCTCTTACCAATCTCTAACGCCCCTACACTCCCACACGCCTTCAGTACCGCAACATATGTAACAAAGTCCCATTCACAGTCCATGTTCGTGAACAACTCCATAGCTACTGAGCTTTCCCCATTCTCCACGTATCCCAGAAAGAGATTCGTCCAGGAAACCACGTCTCTCTCTACCATCTTATCGAACACACCCCAGCATATACCATACTCCCGCACTTACTATACATGTCTAACAGTGTATTTGCCACTGTTAAGTTCTTGTCATATCCACGCTCTTCAGCTTGCCTGTGTATACACATCCCTCGTTCTCTCTCAGCTAAACCTGTACAAGCCTTGAGTGCACCAACATACGTAAGAGAGTCGGGTAAACAAGTCATGTCCCTATATAACTCCAGAGCTTCTATATATTTTCTCATTCTCAACGTATCCCAGTATAAGATATTCCATGAAACAACATCACGGTGAGTCATATTATCAACACCTCTCGAGCACGGTCTATACTACCGCATTTGCAGTACATATCCATCAGAGTGTTTGCTACAGTCAAGTTTTTATCGACTCCATTACTCTCGAGCTTGTTTATGAACAGCAATCCCCTTGTTCTCACTACCCAAACCTGTACAGGCCTTAAGTGCAGCAACAAACGTAACATAGTTCGGCTCACAGTCCATCTTCTCGAAAAACTCCATAGCCAGGAAGCTCTCCCTATTCTCCACGTATCCCAGAATGAGGCTAGTCCATGAAACAACGTCCCTGTACGCCATGTTATCGAACACGGCACGAGCGTGTAGCATACTCCCGCACTTGCTATACATATCCACCAAGACGCTCGACGAATATGTCCTTATCACACCCACGCTCCCTTGCTTCTCTTGTATACCCACCCCTTCTCTAGAGAAACTGCCTGTCTGAGTATCTCTCACTAGCCAAGCTTGCACAGGCCTTGAGTGCACCTAGAAACGTAACAGAATCCGGCTCACAGTCCATTCTAGTGTAAAACTCTAGAGCTACAGGCATTCCCCATTCTCACGTATCCCAGAATGAGACTATTCCATACAACAACGTCCTTATGGAGTGTGATAACAAAAACCGCACGAGCGTCGTCCATGCTCCTGCATTTACTGTACATAGTGATGAGTGCGGTCGCTACGTACTTGTTCGTGTTGCAACCGGAACTGGTTGCGTCCTTGTGTAGCCTTCTCCCTGCGTCTAAGTCTCCTGTCTTACCGCTTGTTTCAGAGCAGCAAGGAGAGTTTATACGTCCTCTTGCCTTCTGCTTGTGTGCTTCTCTCTTTAGTTATCAAGTTGGTATGGTTGTTTACCTGTTAAATAAGTAATCATTACAAGTCTCCCTCTCCCTCTCCCTCTCCCCCCCTCTCTCTCTCCCTCTCCTCTCTCCCTCTCTACAAACATATATAAACTGACCTCGAGTAAGGAGGAAGCTCGGACTAGACACCGGCGGTTTTAGGTCTGCTCATGCCTATACTACATATATTGCATGGTATATATATAATATATATATATTCAAAAAAGTCGTATACATCATTTCGGTCTGTTATATTTGTGTGTGTGTGTGCAGATATACATGTACACGCAACGCGCACACACACACACACACACACACACACACACACACATTATATATATTATATATATATATATGTTCAGCCTTCGTTTGCTACCCTGCCTTCCTTCCCTACACACACACACGTGTGTGCGTGTGTACAACTAAAACTTGAAATACATGTTCATACGATTGTGTCTTTGGTATCATATATATTATTTGGTATGATTTTGTAAAATATACAGTTAGTTTGCATATGTAAACTGAATGCTTATTTCATGTCACGCGAGTATTTATATTAATATACACTCTAATAATTTATATTCTCGGTGAATCAGAGGCTAGTCATAGTTAATTAAGTTAATTATTCAAATGATTTTATATGCATTTAGACCTGTTTGTTATATATATATATTTTTTTAAAATACATATTTTCCCTTGATTTTTAATATTTTCTAATTAATTACCACTAATATAAGTCTATATATATCTTCGTTTAAATATAAATTATGAAGTAATAAAAATAAGTCTATAAAGTATTAAAAATTATAGATTTAATAGTTGTAGAACAAAGTCAATGGATAAAAATCTATTAAAGTATTATATGTAATAAATAAAAATATAAGGTATTAGAGTGATGTCTTATTTTAACCAATTAAAATACAAAATATATATTTTTAATTATACTTTGGTATACATTTCTTACTATATTTTTAGATAATTAGTGTATCCCAGAATTAATTATTGTAATTCTAAAATGTATTTTGATATAGTATTTTTGTTATTTACCTTTTATATTTAAATTAAATTGCATTTTCAAAAATAAGGCTAATATAATTAGAAAATTTCAATTTTATATTAACCATAACTTCCTTTAGCAATATACTTAATTCAGTTGATTTTTAGTTTAATAATAAAATTTAAGTACATTTACTATTACTATTTATTTCAAATATATAACAATTTTTGCTATTTATGTATTACTATATTTTAAATGTCATTTTGGTTTAATTTAATTTAATAATAAATAAACAAATAAATAAAACAATATCTGTGAATAGTTTAACCATGTCAAAAGTTAGAGTTTAGGATAAGTTTATAAAAACTTACTCATTACATTAATATACATGTATTATATGTGAATATAATTCAAGTTATACATATACTTATATATATATATATAGAGAGAGAGAGAGAGAGAGAGAGAGAGAGAGATACAGCGTTAATCTTTATTGAACCCCTACACATTAAATTACATAATTTTTATAAATTTTTCTATTCTATATCTTGTACATTTGTATATATTATACATCTGTTGGCTTTGCCTTTAGTTATCAAGTTGGCATGGTTGTTAACCTGTTAAATAAGTAATTAGTCTCTCCCTCTCTCCCTATTCTCTCTCTCTCTACACACACACACACAGACAGGCATACGTACATACATATATATAACTGACCTCAAGTAGAAAGGAGCTTGGACTAAAGAGCTGATGGTCTATACTACATATATATATGGTTAAAATGCATGGTATATATATTCAAAAAGTCGTATACAGCATTTCGGTCTGATATACGTCCGTATATATATGTGTTCAGTCTTCGTCTGATTCTTCGTATCTGTTGCTGTGGCTGTTTGTTCGTTGTTTTCTTTGCTGCCCTGCCATTATGTTCCTATTTGCCACCATACGTGCCTTCCTTCCCTGCATACATACACACACACCCACACACACACAACAAATACATATCAATATACATATATACATAAACGTAGCGTATATATGTATATAGATACTGTGTGTTCTTATTAGGAACGTATATACACAGAAGAAGCAATGTGCACGGATACAAGAACACCATGTATGTGCCTCACCTCTGTGTGTGTGTGTGGAGCGAGTTTATCTAGATATAACTCATCGAACATACATTCATTATATGTTAACATACAATACATACATACATATATATAGATATATCGTATATCGACTATATCTATATAGATATATGTACCTTAACGTATTGCATATATATACAAGTATGTGCGTATACACCTTAACGTATGCATATCGCTAACACATAAAGTATCCATGTATGTACGCATATGGAATACACACACACGTACCTTTCCCATGCACTTCTCAAGGTGAGGAGCAAATCGGCCAGCAGCAATGGAGCGATTGCAGCTCATGCATTCGAGGAGCTGAGTTGCAATAACAGGGTGCGTCTGTCCGAATACATCAACAACGTGCTTGTTCCCTCCAGTGTTGTTATCTCCATTTGTGCCTGTCTCTCCCACATTGTTCCTGGCACGCGTGGAGAGCCTCTGCTCTTCTTCCTCATCCATGTTCAGCCTGTTAAATGCTTGATGTATACGTATAAACATATTTACATACATACACCAATACATATATAAAACCCCTCAGACGATAAACCTGTATTTACTGTGTTTGCTTTCTAAATTTGTTTCTGCATGTTAGCAAATCACACATTACAAGTACATATACACAGTATAGTAACATTCACATTAGAAGTACATATACACAGTATAGCACATACATTTAGGAAACACAGGAACATTTACGATTATGTGTGTACCAGCCAGACGTGTGTGTGTGTGTGTGTGTGTGTGAGAGAGAGAGAGAGAGTTTATATGTCACAATGAGAAGGCAAGCCTTCTTATGTCTGCTCGTGTGTGTGTGTGTGTGTGTGTGTGTGAACCTTATGAACATAATACATATATATAAACACATATATATCAGAAAACAAGCCTAAAGTTTATGCGTATAGTCCTATACAAACAGCACACTGTACATAGATATCTATGTTGTTATGTAGAATAAAAACTATGCATACACACCCGAAACAAACTTTTACAAATTCAAGACAAAAAGCAATACTATATATAATTAAATACGCAAAATATTGGGTGTATGTGGGTACACACACAAACACACACACACACCTGGAGTCAAATCCTAGCCTAGCAGCTCTGTGTGATTCCGCAGCTATGTCTACTATCAGTGAGTCGAGAACCTCAAGGTACATCGCATTTGCCTGCTTAAAGAACACTTATTGATTCGTTAGTATATATACATATATACATATACCTCCCTTATTCACACACACACACCACACCATGTTATGCTTCATTGGCATCTGTAGTATAAAGCATGCAAAAGAAGAGCTCTCTCTCTCTCTCTCTCTCACACACACACACACACACACACACATGAATGTTGAGCATACGAGTTGGAGCCATTGTCCATGTTTCGTGATTTATACACTGTATGTTTATCAATATATATGTAGACAAACATACATGTGTGTGTGTGTTTCTGTCTGTCTGTCTGTCTGTCTCTCTCTCTCTCTCTCTCTCTCTCTCTCTCTCTCTCTCTATATATATAATATATATATATATATTGTATATACGCATGTACTTCTATTCATACCGTTGTGGTTGTGTCAATTAAATCTTACGTTTATATAAAACATATAACCATATATATAAACTTTTACACACGCACACATGTTTGATATCGAGCTCTCTCTCTCTCCCCTGCCCCGCCCCCCCACACACACTTCTATTCATTGTGTTTGTGTTAATTAAAGCTTTACGTATAACAAACATATAACCATATATCCATATATATATAACGTCCTTTTACACACGCACACATATAAAAGGAAGTATATAATACGTGCATGTATATGCAGCTCAGACGTTTAACATAAAACACGTTGTGTTTGCTTGTGTAGCATGAAATGTTTTATGTATATACACATATATGATACATGTACATATACGGTATATTCGTATTGATTACCTGGGCTGCATACTTGTTGGAATCATTGTCCATGTTTTGTGATTTATACATGGATGCATCTGTAATTAATCTGCATTAATACCAAAACACTCCAGCTGAATCATTGTACAAAACTTACTCATTGTATGATCAAACAGAGAAGGTGCGCATGAACCCTAACCCTAGAACCTCTGTGTATTGGAATATTCGAGGATATTCATTTTATTTTATTTATATACAATTTTTTTATATATATTTACAGAGATACATCATAATTTGAAATAATACTATTATTATTTCCTTAAATAGAATTTATACATACATGTAACATATTTAACACACACACACATATAATATATATATTCATATTAAACTTTTAAATTAAATTAGTTAAATAGAAAAATAATTAATAATTAATGAATTAGCACACATTATTAATATACACATAATCACATATAAATTCTAATTATAAGCAAACTGTTGTGAATATTTTATTGGTTTCATTAAAATACAAGTATTAAATTATTATTCTAATTAAAAATTTAACACACACACAACCAACCTAATATGAGACTTCTTTATTAGTGTTTAAGAAGTGTTTAATCAATGTTTATACTTGAATTTAGATTTTATATTTAATATATAATAAAAAATTAATTTACAAAACTATTGGACCCACAAAATTTTATTAATTATTAATGTGGAGGTTTATTAATTTTGATATGGCCTAAGTTAGGACTTAAGATTTATATTAATTAAGACATTCTACTGTATTAAGTACATTATGCATATATGTTTATACAGACAAGTATTTTATATTTAAATGCACTTTTTTCTTGAATAAAGAGCATAAATATATGTTAAATGATGTGTTATTTAAATAATATACAATAAGTAGTGCAACTTTAACACATTAAATGATGTGTTATTTAAATAATATATAATAAGAAGTGTAGCATTTCTTTTCATACAAGATAATTCTATCAATGATTTAAGTAACATAAGCTAAAATAAACTGTATATAATATTAAGGTATTATTAGCATATTTTAATTCCTTAAACTTAATTTAACCATTAAATTATGCATTCTTAATTACTTGAATATTTACTTTGTTTTAATTAATATTTTATAAATAAAATTTAAGTTTTAAATGAAATATAAACCATTCAATTAAGACATATTTATATATATTTCACCAAGAAGATATTATTAAAATATTTTAAATTATTAATATTAAAAAATTAAATAAATTAAATGAAATCTTTAATATTATATTTCATTATTAGTATATTATTTAACATCAGAAATTAAATAAGATATTATAAAAATGTGATATATAGAATAAGTACTATATATATACAACAATCGATATCTATACAAATATTACATGTTACCTGGGGTTTATATACAGTAACTTCTATAATAGAATACTAATGTATATATTAACATAATCACTGTGATATACATTTAAGATAAACTGTCACACAATTTTAAATTTATATTTTAAATTAAAGATAAGTGACAATGTAAATGTATTTTAAAATTTTAAGTATTAAATAAGTATAACATATATAAATATATAAATATACTTATGTAATTATAAGATTTTAATAAATTAATTAATACAGTTTGTTAAACTACAAGAAGCGCATAGTACACAAGCAAACGCACACAGTCACATATACACATACGCGTGTACTTTAAACTCTAAACAGGATATTCACACTTCTTAATATATGGCTCACCTTATTGAAATGTAATGTGCGTGTGTGTGTGTGCAGAGACTCTACATGATATCATTTATGAATAAATTTAATAAATATTTATTACTTCCTGTACTGTTTACGGTTATATACAAGACACATGGAGAGAATAAGTAAGTGCGTACCTTTAAACTATAAGCAAGTAGGAAAAAAATGTACTCAACAATTGTTAGTAGATTTGAGCTACAGTGTCATCGGTACCTCACGGACCGTTTGCTCTTGGGCCATTTCTTTCTCAGCAGCGCTTCAAACCGTTCTCGTACATCAGAAACTGCAAATACACCTCTCAGTACTATGCATATATGCACACCCACACCCACACTCACGCACGTCTGTACAAGTAGGTGTATCAGATATATATCTTTATATACAAACGATATGTAAAAATAATAGATAACATAAAATTAGCAAAGATATTATGAAAACTGCAGTTACTAAAACTATAAATACAATGGTATATATACATACACAATATGCAGAAAGGAACTTGTATGTATTAAGAATGTAAATACATGCTTAGAACTGCATACCTCTAGAGTCTCCATTACTTTCCAAACGTTTGCTTTCACCAACTGCAAGTAAAATGAATAACTTCATGGTATATCACACACACACGCACACGCACACACACACAGTGTCATGGACATATAGTTAGAATCTAGTATCTGCACTTATATACAGATTGATTGGTACATTTGCAAAGATAAATCATACATAGAAACGTATACATCAAGAGGGTGCTAAATAGCGAAATAGAGGTGTCAAATAATAGCTTAATTAATTAGCACTTAATTATATAAAATGTTATATATATAGATAAGCCACACCCACCCATGTGCACGCACGTACGCGCGCGTACCTCTAGAAGTGCCTCCATGCTGTTTAAACCGGCGTCGTGAGAATGTCTTAGTGGGAGCTTTTGGGAAAACCGGGTCTTCTTCGTACTCTTCTTCATCTGGACTGTAATCTTCTTCATCTGGAATATACTCTTCTCCATCTGGTTCATTATGAGCTTCTCCTGTGTCATCTGTAGAAATCTCGACATACTGTTTATTGTTTTTTCGACGTAGTGAACTGGCTACCGACGGTGACGGTTTCCTCTGTATAGCAATAAGGTACATAAGCTCTCTCTCTCTCTCACACACACAAACAAACAATCAAACAATCAAACAATCAAAAATACGGATTTAAGTTTGTTGTAAGGTGATACATGTGTTTGTATCCTATACGATGTTGTAGTTCTATATATATCAACGCTGATTATGAAATATATTATATGATTTACAGTAGTTTAATTCAATTACAGCAAGCACTTACCGAGCGATTTGACCTCGTTTTCATGACCGATGGAGGCTCCGATCTGGAGAAAATCGACGAAGTGAGCATTAATAATGTGCATGCGAATGTATAACGTCTCCGCTGTTCGGCCATATTGCAGTCTATATGATATGCATGCATGTACCGCGTCTACACTCATATATTTGCACACTGTTTATAAATGTTATGAAAAAGTATACATGCACTGAACTGTGCCATATATGTGAGTAAGTGCATGTTGGGTGTTCATTCCCAAAATTCCTATTATTAGAGATCAGAACAGATAACTCCCTATATAGTCCTATTACTATAGATCAGATAAAAAGATAAATGCCTGAAAACTTTAGACTGCTGGCGTATGTGTCTCTATACATTAGACGTGTGTCTGTGCTTAATTAATTTGCAAAAGGGCTTAACCCATATCATGCAATAAGTTTCTGTTATACAATGTGCTGAGAATATCCACACACACATATAGTCAACAACAAAAAATAAAAACGAAAAAAATGTGCTTACAGTTTTGGTTGCTGGCATACACTCTCTTCTAAAGGGCGTCTGCTGCAGCGTAAGGAGCTTTTTCTTCTTTCACTATGACTGTAGATATCGCTATTATGTTCTAATATCACCGTAGGTGTTGTAACAGTTACGCTCTCGTCACGCTCATCAATAAGAGTATTCCATTCTCGTTCCTCTGCATACAGTATAAAACGGTTATAAAAGGATGAATAGTGATAAAACTCGATAGTCATCAACTGGTTATTGCTTAATATATACTCTGACACACGTATTTACATCACACAAATAATCTGCAATCAACTATTTTTATCCAAATTTGTAGATAAAAAGCAAATACCTGCAGGAGGTGGTAATGTGCCTCCGCATTGCAGCCAATTCAGCGACTTGCATAGGAGAATCGAGCCCGGGAATGTCACAATGTTAAGCTGCATAAGTTGCACGCCTTGAGTAGGAGTTAGCTTCTGAAAACCGAAGTTTCCCGTCCATGTGTTAATAAATTCGGGAATTGCTGGAAGAACCAACGTTTGAACTCCCAATGCTTGGAGGACCTGCACGAACAACTAAATAATTAATATGTGCACAACTATAATACAGACAGCATGATGAACACAATAAACTTATATGCTTAACATGAAGTTACCAGGCTCAAACAAGCTAATGCACATTGACGATGAAGATGAGAACGCTTTCAAAATCGTATTTATTCATTAATTTAGTGTTAACTTACCTGCTCAATAACACCCATCAACCGCCTGCACATTCCTTGCTTGCGGTAGTGAGACCGAGTTCCAATGAGAGGCATTTCGGCAACATGAGCCCCATGCACTCTGTGTAGCAAAAGTGGAGTCAAAATGCGTGTTACGCACAACACACACGGAGAGAACATACAGAGAACAATCCGTATTTATAGAAATATCAAATGTAAGCTGTGAAGCAAACAAGTAAGAGCGTACAATAAACAATGCATCACCTGATCGATGCAACTGATATGACTTCGTCGTCACGTTCCAACAACAAAGTATAAAATCCACGAAAATCCAGTCGCTTATCATCTCCTCTAAATACATGCAGAAGTTAGTAATATCATATATTATACATGCATAAACCAAATGTGTATGCATGTATAGATTAATTATATCTATGTACTAGTATGTGGATAAAAAGGGGTTGATGTTAAGGATCTAATAGTGTTTATGTATGCACGTCTGATGTACGTATAAGCATTGATGTTGTCTACAAACAAGATGTGAGAAACTATGTCAGTTATTTGAGCGTTAAAAATGTATGAGAATGTGTATATAATGTATGTATGTACACACACACACACAGGTACATACGTCTGCATCTGTTATGTACGTGTACTTACCTTCTGTTAAACAAAATCTGAGAAACTATGTCAGTTCTTGTTCGAGGGTCTATCATGGGCCGAAAGCATTCCTGAATTACGCCTAATGCGAGCGCTAAACGGCAATTATGCTCAGCAAGCGTTTCCCGATCCAAAAGATTCTCCGGATCGTGAAGCTCTGAGCGTAGAATGGTCCAGGAACATCCCCCCTCTAATGAATTTTTCCTGCCAAGAAGCCTTCTAAGGCCTTGAAATACCTGTCATCAAACAAACATTAACTTACAATAAAACCCACGCTCACATATCACACACAAAACACATGTAGAATCAATGTGTGTGAGGCTGTGTATGAATACGATTGACAGCCATATTAAAACTAATGTGACATATATACAAGTTTAGAGTCAATATACACTGCACGCACATTGTGCGGCACACAAACAGCACTATATCACAATAAAGTATCCACATGCCTGTGAAAAATCATATAGAATTTGTCCTTACACATTACAAGGCGGATGTTTACATATACGTATGTAATATACATAAGTTTACCTTAAGGCAGTTTTTGCTGCAGAATCTACTACCACCTGATTTAAATGGCAGCCCACCATCTTCAATACACTGTGCATGATCTGAAAATAACAAGTTATCAAATGTATAACACCACGTACGTATATAAAAACGGTTGAATAACGCGAAGAGATCTCCCTCTCTCTCACACACACGCACGCACGCACGCACGCACGCAGTCTCAAAGCCCAGAAACGTAGACAGTAGATATATCAAATGAGAATGTGTGTAGATATATAGCACATGTATCCATGATAATATTCATGCAACGTATAATTTTCTGCGTATAAATAAACATGAAAGAGAGAATCTCTTACATTCACGCTCGCATTGGTCACAGAAGAGGACGATCATTTGCTGAGCAGGATTATACAGACTGCTTTTACAACTCGCACAACAGCATCTAGGACAACACCATTCCCCTTTAGGAACGTTCTGTAAATAAAACATTATGCATATGTTATTAGTAACATAACATATATAAATACCGGGACACACGCCATCTTTATACTTGGCAACGCATTCTTAATTAATATGTCCTGGCATACCTTCTATTAAAATAAGTATAGACATGCACAACTTACAGTGGTATATCATAGTCACATACATCACTAAAGTAATCGGTAGAACTTTACACACTCAGACACTTACACACGCAGCACACACACAACACATACAAACATGTGTAACAGTATACCTTTAACTGAATGCACTGTAGATGGAACGTAGAAGGACAGTGATCGCAACACACAAGACGACCAGCATCACCGCAAAACGTACAATTATCATCGTTCTCGTCAACGTCCTCGTCATCAACAACAACAATTTGGGCTTCTTTGACCTCCATGGCTTTCAATGCTTCCACTTGGCAGTCGAGAATATTCCTCCCGTCTTCCAGTTGCATTTGTGAGATCCTGACACCTGTATGATCTTGATAGGCAGAAATTGTATAAGTCTCCTTACAGCAGCTGCATAATATGCCGTCGCCAGTAATCACCCCATTGTGCGAGGTGCCTGTTTGCCTGTTTATGACACTAATTAGTTCGTACTACTGGAATATTATGCATATGTACTTTACATGCATAAGCATACAAAATATACATGTAACCACAAATTCTTTATTAAATAGTCAAAATAAATACAGCCTGCTCGCTAAGTGTATAACTCCTATAACTCAAGATACTATAATAAAAGCAAATTGATACACACACGCTACACATTGTACGATATTACTGACATATGGACATACACACGTAAATTAGGCAAATTGTCATGAGAATACTGCAAACTCTACACATGTGCTATACATTTACTTCTCTCTCTCTCCCTCTCTCTCTCTCTCTATCTATCTATATGCGTGCCTGTCTATGGAAGACAAGGACGTTATGTAGTAGTATCACATCAGAACACGCATTACATCAATGGTAATCGACACACACACACACACACCTGTTCAAGTAGTGGACGTTTTCATTGACGCTGATGATCTTCATGTCCACTAACCAAGAGAACAATGTCATACGTTTATGTACTTCAGTGTCGTCTTCTTGTCTAGCCCGTGGTGTTGAAAAAGCCTGCTTATAGATTGAATGTTAAAAACTTACCAGTATCTTTTAAAAAAGAAAAGCACACCATACACGCACACGCAAACACACTTCATCAACTGTAATATATCTTCCTTATGTTTCAAAGACACATAAAGTTTATCATGTTGATATACATATAATTGCAAATATTAACTAATCTGTGTCTACTATAAATGCATACAGGTAGAATAAAGATACCTCAAGACGCACTCCCGTACGTGATCGGCCCTTCTGCTTTCCATCGTTGTCTTTCTTCTTCGCGCATTTCCTGCTTCTGTGAGTCTCTTCCGCTCTTCTGTAATTTTTCTCGGATGACGTAGCCAGCAAGTCGCTTGGAGACCCATAATCACCGAGAGCGATTAGTTGAACTTGTGAAAGTTTCACCTGTTCATCAAATTAAGTGCATGACTTATCCATTGGCATTAAAACGCTAAATTCAAATATATTAACTAACATGCATCGATCTATATATAGATCATACAGATATACTGTGCGTATGTGATGTATGTGCAAACGTAGACAGATATATATACAAATACCAATAAAGATACATAAATATGCGTCCGTATGTAAATATGTCACATGTGTATTATGTTTTCCGGCTACAGGTTGGCATTTATAAACATATATTATGCATGCAGTTATTTAGCAGTTTAGAATCGATTGAAAATAAGACATCCTAAAAGCTTCGTGAGCAACTTTGAATACTTTAAGACATAAGTAGAAAAAAGAAATAGCTCTTAGCGAGTAACGAAAATTTAAATAGAATATAGTATGCAAATGTGGATGGTATATATAGAAATATATGTTAGCAGTAACTAAACCAATGTTTATACAGAATATATATACCTTAGAGTCTCGGCGACGTTTAGCATGTTTGTTTCTACGTAGAAACTCTCTGCAAGCAGAAGCCAATGAAATGTAGGGTCTGCCTTCTGGTGATATGAACAGCGGTTCCGGCAAACTTCTGCTAAACCTCTCTCTAAACCCGGTACATACACTCCACCCGGATCCTAGTAGTAGCTTCTTCACTTTTTTCTTCGCTGAAGAAACTCCTGTAAAGTTTAGATTAATAGATAGATAGATGTTCCATGAAGTCTTGTGCATATGCATCTATACAAAGCTAATCTAATATACAGCAGTACCAAATTGCACAGATGAATTTGTTATGTGCATCAAATTTCCTTATTCATTTATACCTGAACCTGAGAAGCTTTTCAGCAATTTCGACTTTTGTAGAGCCTCTGTAACAGGTAAGCTTTCCTCTTGCACCGGTGTTGCTGGTTCCTCTTCAACCATAACTATTTCCTGTGCTTGCTTCTTCATTACCTGTGCAAATGATATTGTCACGGTCATGATATTAAAACACACACGCACTTAGATATACAAAAGAATACCTGGGATTTTTTGAGCTCGGAACGCAGCTTGTCGATCGTGTTCTTTAAGGTAAACATCCCGTTCTTTCTAGCATGTCATCTCCAACCCCATCGGATATCGCAAGGACGGTTAAGGGTTCTGTGGTTTCGCTTATGTGCTCTGTTGGAGTTTCATGGTGGTCCTCATTCGTGTCTGGGTGTAATGGCAGAAGAATAGCCACAATAGTAAAGTGCATGTGTGTGTGTGAAAGCTACCTGAAACGGGTACTTTATTCTCCAGAAATATTGTTCCGGCCTCTGAAGGTGCCAGATCCAGCACTAGGACAAATTTGTGCAACATCAGTCTATCATATATGAAGAGAAGTAAAGCTATATGGGGGAACTGTAACGATAACTAACTAGCATGATATAATTACACGATAGCATAACAATGAGCATACTGTATACCATATAAACACTATGAACATAATTGGAAGATGGTTGTGATCTTATTATCTATATATAGTTAATAAACATTAAATGCAATATGAAACGTATATATACAGTAAATATACCAATACGCACACACACACATTACTCGTATACGCAGAAAATAGTATAAACACGGCAGCTTTCAATCATATACTTATTTACAACCATAGACTAACTATAAACCAGAATAGACCCAATAAAGCGAAAGAATACACACATACCTGGAATAGGTGCTTCGATCTCAAGAGCGGTTGTGATCACTGTAAGCGGTCGATCCAGGGCTAACAATAATTTGAACCATATTAGAAAATATTGATGCAGGCTATAATTTGAAAACCATAGCTTATTGAATATGTTCAGTTCAGTTCAACAAAGATGTACATAGATATCAATGAGAAATGATAATAGTATTGAACACAAATTGATGTCATTACTTAGTTATAATTAGTTCAAATTGTAAACTAAAATGTGTTACCTGGAATAGAAGCTTCATTCCCCACACAGGCTGCGACCAAAAAAATGTGCAAAATCAGAACGACTATGCAGAATAACTATAACCCACAAACTACATAGACCATAGATTCTGAAAGCAAAAACAAAATATGCAGCTCTAGCTGTATCTTATATTTATACACAGATGACATATGCATGTCGTTTGAAAACAAGCTAGCAATTTGAACGACGCATTATGTATATATCATATAATGCATACTGTGTGTGTAGTTCTGGACGCTTACTTGAACAATCCAGAATCTTCCGTCCCCTGTGCCTCTGTAGCCAATTGTAGAGAGTTTCATCATCATCGGTCCCGGCTTCAACGGTTGTAGCCTCCTCTTGAACAGTAACTTCAATTTTCCTCTTTACCCTCTTAGAAGAACCTTCAAAAAAGAAGAGGGAAAAGAGAAAAAGAGAATGTTAAGCAGGCATGTATATGTCTACAGTCTATAGAAATCTATCATGTGTAGTACCTTCATTTCTTTTCCTCTTGTTATCCTTAGGGGTACCTTAAACGCGGAAAAAAAATGGTAAGTGAACATGTACATATGTATATAGATTGGTATATATATATGTATGATGTATATATGAAGATAATTGTACCTTTATCTGTATTTTCCTTAGGGCCTTCGAGTAAAAGCGGAGAAGAATGATCACCATGTTGAGACAATGTAGAGCGTTTCGGAGGCTTTACTGCAAATGTCCTTTTGAGACGGAATTTCCTTCCCTCTATCGACGGGAAGTCTGTCCACAACCCCTTCATTTTCCATTTACCCGTCCTATTATCCCAGTCCTGCGTTAACATATATATGCCATGTGATGCATGTGTATATGTGTACATCTAAATAGGCTTATTTATGTGTGTGTATTACACACAACACACACACACACACACATATATATATATATATAAACTGTTTTACCCGTATATATTTCTAGATTACTTATGTGTGTTTCGGTGTGCATATATGTGTGTCGGTGTGGGTGTGTTATGTATATGTATGTTTTATGTGTACTAGACAATGCACATACATATACCAACGTATGTGTGTTTTTTCGCATATTATTGTAACTACAACCTAACTAATAAAGTACGTAGATAATATACCTGTGCCACACGCAAGTTAGCCATGCAGAACGACTTTCTGTCGCCTTCATCCGGAAAAAAGACCTGTATAATCGAAGAATTTCCGTGAGTACAATGATCAAGTATATAATTTGAAACATCGACACAACGCAGAGCATACACACACAACACACGCACGCACCGGCAACATATCGGAGATCTGAACACCTTCCATGAGAACTCCTTCCCACCATGCATTTCCATAGAACGCATCTACGCACAGCCCTCGTTGCCACGTTTCCGGAGACTTCACTTGAACTGGAGGCGGGCGAGGCCTCAAGAGTACTCTTGAACCGTCCTCTAAATCTCCGCTAAGAGGAACGTACTCTTTGTGGGTTTTCTACACCGCTCTCTGATTCATACTCCACAAGCCCATGATCGGCATCTATCTTCACCACTTTCGCAGGATGCCAGGAGCCCCTGTATCCTATTTCCCTTTGCCACCTGCAACCATCATACACATAATATATCCATATGCATGTACACACACGCACGAAGAACGTCATGGGATTATCTTTCTGTGACGTGCATGGAGTGGCTTCTATACGTGATTGGTATGTGTATTCAAGATGTAAACTATGAGTATGTTTGAATAGAACTGGTTCTGAAAAACCATATCACATACACCTATATACGGATTTTATGGTCTATTCGAATATAGAGAGTTTTGGACGGAACTGATTCCGGAAAACCAACCCCTTTCTGTTAAGCCTCCTAGCACAGGCCCACACACACACACATACCTCGACAGGTTCGCCTAACAACAATGTGCGATCGGCAGCATTGCTAGGTGTACCCTTACGGGCGCCCTGGCGCCCATTCTTCGCTACAATAAACAAACACATACAATTACCCAAATTAATGATTTTCAGATTTTTTTGTTTACCTGTACGCTTTACCATTTCATTGGGGCAGAAATTTCTTGAGAACCGTCCCGCATTTGATCGCCCTACTTCGATCGGCTGGATTTTTCCCGTGGTCGATCCGATTACCGCTACAACCACATTTTCCCCCCGAGAATCTGAACCCGGATTGCTCGATCGGCTTCCGAGACGCTCTGCCGGTGTCTTGCCACACAATCGATTACCTGAAAACCTAGATCGATCAAACCCTACTCATTTCCGCATTTTCTGCATTCCGGAGAATGAAGGATCACCGCAGCGCCTCGAAATCAACCATTTTTACCGACAATCCGCACCTCGTCGACCTGGCGCAGTCGATACCCTGAAGACCTAGGATCGATCAAGACCTCATTTCCCTTGCGGAGCTTGATTGAGACCGAAGTGCTATACCTGCAGCGGCGAAATGGAGGAAGAAACGAAAGATTGAAGTTAGGGATCGATCAAACCCGCGATTTCTGCATTCCTGAGATAGATTGAGCGAAGAATCACATGGAAACGCTATACCGGCAACGGCACTTTAGTAAGGAAGAGAAAACAACACGGAAGATTTGAAGGGAAAACTATCCAGACCTTTCAAGAACACGCAAGACGCTTCCTGCTCCCTATGAGCCTTAAGAAAACAAAAAATGGCTATGGCCGCGAAATCTAGCCCTCTCCGCTGACCGTGCGATCTGGACAGGTATCGGACGGCTTTAAAACAAAAATGATCCGACGGTCTGGGATTTATCATTACGCGTGATTTTAACGGAAAATCAAGGCGGGTGTAGCGTTTAATTAAGAAAAATGTTATTTTATAAAAGAAAACCTAATTGATTATCTACAAGATTTACTGCCAATCTTGGTCTTTGTGCAAATATTAAAACATTACACATCTTAATACAATTCTGTGTGGCGTATGTGTATGTCTATCGTGTACGATGCACATGTGTATATGAATTGGGATTTTACACATCTTAATACAAGCAAATTTAAAGTTCCAAACTAGCCTATAATAAGTATCAATTTAAATTTAAATATTTTATTAATTATGTGAAGAGAGTTGCAAACCTACAATTTAAATTTGAACTCGCGCCATTTTATCAACATAGATTTATTTTTAATAACTTATTTAATTCTTTGACGTGTCAAGGGCACAAAACACAGAATAAACTTGTACGTGCAATAAAGGCGAAATCTTAAATGTTATCTAAAGGTTACCTTTGTATTATTATAAATATTTAATAATATTGCAGGGTTTTCATCTAACATTATAGTTAATTTATATAATATCATTTTATTTGTGTATGTATTACATGTACCTCTACACAATTTTGTAATGCAGGAATTTTTATTAAAAAATGTAATTTTTAAAACTTCAGAAAATTATATAAGAAATTTCAAGGTATTTAAGTAATTTTCTTATATTATTAAATAATAACTTTTATTAATTAATATACATGCTGGTTCCAACTGTACATATGTACTGATGCATTCTATATATTATGATGAATGTTATTGATATATCTTACGGATGTGTGTGTGTGTGTCTCTCTCTATATGTGTGTGTGCGTGTGCGTGTGCGTGTGTGTGTGTGTGTAGTAAGCTTGGGCATGAAGATATTAATCATTTTACTATTCTTAAGTATGATTAGGGTAAGTCGCAAAAAACTAATTGTTAATAACACGCGTTATTAAAAATGTAAAAAACACATTTTAATTTTACATGTTAAAAATCCATATATATTGTTTATTGTTAAAAGAAATTTTTATATATGAAAAATATATTTTTATATTTTTATATTTTCATGTAATTAAAATTTAAAAAACAATCAGATGAATTTTCTTAAGTATATTCTCATTCTGCCCTCATTTAGGGGCGTGCGTGTACGTTAATAAGATGTTATAGTATATAAACCGATTATATGTTATATTGGGCAGCAATATTGAACTGTTCAATGCAAGAGTACAAAACGAGCTGAGCTTTGTGAAGGCGAAGAGAGACAATGCCATCAAAGAGAAGATCCAGAAAGAGGCTGCCACTGGTGGGATTGAGGCCATTAAGAGTGCCATACATATATTGCATGAGAATGCCCAACGTGGCCATGATCAGGTGTGTGTGTGAGAGAGAGAAGAAAGAGAGAAGTAGGTAAGTATGCATATGCGTTAACAAAGTGTGTGTATTACAGGTAATGCACGTGTCAAACATTCTGCCAGAGATTATTGGTGAAAAGGCAAGGTGAAGTGAGGCCAGTAAGAACTTGGAAAAGAAGGCTCGCGAGCTTGGGGCTCGGTCGACTACTGTAGCTACGTCTGCGGAGGTGCGTGCATGCATGTGTGTGTGTGTGTGTGGTGTGTGTGAGAGAGAAAGATAGAGAGAGAGAAGTGAAATAATATGTATGTATATACATGAGCAACTTGTGAAACTAAAAGAGCAAGTAGACGCTTTGGATTCTGAACTAGAGGAAGCCAAGGACGCAGTAGAGGACAGCGAGAGTAAGGCGTGGCAAATGATTGTTGAGTTGGCACCGTCCACGTCAGTCAGCCTAGGTGGCATTTCTACTCAAAGTAATAGTGGTAGTAAGGTGGATATTCAGCCTGCCACCATGTACTACTTGCATATTTTGTGTATATTTTGAAAGTATATTATATTAAGGGCAATATTTCTTAGGGAAAATTCCCCATATGCCCTTAGCTAAATTCATAATTCCCCATTTGTCCCTCAAATTTCATATATTCCCTATATACCCTGGGGTTTAGGTGACTCACCATGGGCATGCTGAGTCATCTGGAAAACAATAAACATTTTGATCAGGGCTAAATCTATTGTTTACGACTATGGCACTATTTCAGGCTGGCGATTGTTTTGATTCAATTGAATCACTCAAGTACGCTATGAAAGAGCATTATGTTGCACCACACATCATGGGTATTCAAAACACACACACACACATGCACACATGTCTGCAAGCTATGTTTTCAAATTCGCACTGTGAAATCAGATTCCAAGAGGTACACTATTAAATGCAAGGAGGCTCACTACGTGTGGAGGCTTCATGCCACTAGTGTGCCCGGAGGGAAAGAATTTACCATCAGAACTCTCGAGACCACACACACATGTAGTGGAATTAGTGGCCTGACCAATAAAGAAGCAAGCTCCAGCTAAGTAGCAAGCAAGTACATCTAGGATTTTTGTTTCCCTTTCGTTTCCCTTGTTCTCCAAACGACTTAGCATGCCCTTGGTGAGTCACCCAAACCCCAGGGGTATATGGGGAATATATGAAATTTGAGGGACAGATATGGAATTATGAATTTATGGGGAATTTTCTTATAGGGATATTAAGGGTAATATTCAAAATTCATTGTCTTTATTATTATATTCTTTAATTTAAATTAAAAAGTATTACCCTTAACATAATCTCTTAATTTAAGGGTTGGTACGAATCCAAAACCCTTAAGAAAGAGTTAGTGCGAATCAAATGCATCTTTAACTATGCGTGCTGTGAAACGACCCTAAGTAGGTTCTAAACAATAAAAGTGTTAATGATATGTGTTGCACATGTGCCTTAAGACAAGAAGACTTGTGTATATAAGCAAGGTTAAATAACCTACAATTTAGAATAATTAAAAAGAAGTATTATCAAAAGATTATCACATCATTTTACATAATAAGGTGTTTAGTACAACATGAGTAGTAGTAAATTCATATGTGATTTGAATACTTGGTAATAATAAGTATTGTCTATTTAAAGCTATTTGATGATAATAAATGAAAAAGAATGGTGAAATGCATGTGAATGCTGCAGTTTAAAATCTGTCAATATGTATGGCAAAAGGAGATAATATAAGTTAATTACTTGTTGTAACTTATATTGTATTGTTTATGTATAATGCCTTTGTTTCTAAAATCATGTAAAAAAAGTAAAAGTAATATTTAAAATAGTTATATATTGTGATAGTTTCTACAATTGAATATATTAATGCTTAATCTTTAGTGATAAATAAATTTATGTTAATAATGTTAAAGTAACAAACTCGAATAGGTTACAAACAAAGTTATTTTCACAAGCAATGTGTTAATTGTTATTAATATGGTATAAGACGGTTTCTTTGTACAAGGTTAATAATAAATTATTATTATGTGATTATATAAGGTTGGTGTTACATTTTTTGTTTTTCAAGTTATTAAGTATTGTTATGGAAAAGAAGCTTATTTAATACAAAAACAATTAAATCATTGTTAATTTGTAAATTTTTAGAATGCATAACAAAATTCCATATAAGAAACTCGGAAATGCAATGAAAATATAAGAGTACCATGTAATTATGGTTTGCAATGGTGAGGTTTTATTAAAAGGTCCTTATTTATGTACATGTAATCATTTTAGAATAAACTTTAGATATACATATTGGTTTGTCACTATTAGAGTTTCGACTGGAAGGACTAATATGTGACAACACATGAATACCAAATGGTCATCCAACATCACTATCTTGTGTAAGCAATATTAAGTCTTTCAAAATAACCTTAACAACCCCTAAGGTCGGACTCAAATGTCCTAATAAGCAAAAGACTTAGGGTCTAGCCTAATGTCTACCCTTAAAACCTTAAAGGATAACCCTAGTAGACTTAAGGTCCTACCTCAAGAGATTAAAACAAGCTCATGCCTTAATCTCACCAAGGGGGCATGTATTTCATACCACATGATAGAATTAAGGCATCATCACACACCTTGAGGAATCACCCTCACCTGAGTACGAACAACAAGGGTAACTTGACCCACAACTAATTCCTAAGGATTTGGGTGGCCAAATCATGTCATTGTCTTAGGGTTAGTACTTAGTGACCACATGAGTATATGGCATCATTCCCCTAAATAAACTCCTAAGACTAGGGTTGAGCAACCCTACTTTACATGTGTATAGGAAGGCTTTTGCCAAAGAGCCCAGGTTGTTCAACCCTCAAACATTTTCATATACCTTGAAGATGAACACCCTAGCAATGTGTGCTAGCATGCACAATTGGCTAAGAGACCAAACCTTAGCTGCCCAAGATTGAGCACCCCCTATCCATAACACAAGCATGTGTGCTCATTAAGATCACCAAAGTGCATTTAAAGTTAAGGGATAAAGCAAGGCTTTATTTCATGTTAACCTAGGGCTAGTAATTAACATTAATTAGAAGCCTTTAATATAAATTTTAGTTAAGTAAAGAAATTAATCATTATGTTTTTTGCGTAAGGTGACAAATTTTGCAAACATGCAAAAGTCTTTAGGTGACTTCATCTCATAGGTGGTGCCTCTTATAGCTAAGTTTTATGACTAATGATCAAGGGTTTTGAAGTACTTGGCTTTGCATAATGCAAGGGGATAACAAAAATCATATAAACTTTTTGTTCACTCTACAAAAATGATATGTTAGTTTTAGTTAATTTTTTCTAGCATTATATAATCTTGGAGTTAGAGTCATTCATCAACGAGGATGTTACATTTTTTAAAAAGGGAGTTTGTCATAGTTTTTATTATGACTACTCTTTACTTTGGACTTTAATTATTGTTATTTATCGAACTATGTCGACAAGCTTTAGGTGTTGAGAAAATAGACTCGCTTAGTGCCCTTAGGTATTTAGTGATGATTAGGTTGGATGTCGTTAGGTACTTGTAGGAAAATCTAAACAAAGTTAGCATTTCTATTTAGAAACTCTTACCCTAATTTTTTTGTGTCCCAATGGATGACTAGTTAGTTTTAGTGAGTTCAATATGTCGGATATAAGTAGAAACACATGACCTAACTCTAGGGTTGCCTTAACTCCCTTGGGTTGTTTAGGGGTCGATGAGTTGTTAGGTTAAACTCACCAAGTAATTTCTATTGGGAATGATATTTCGTTCTAGTCCACTTTACAAAATAGGAAAATAAGGGGGGGGGGGGCGGCTTCATCACATATATTAAGTAGGATATGCTCTTGAATTTATAATTGAGCTCATTATTCTTTTACTTGTGCAAGCTTAAGCTTGTGTCATCAAGGCACGACCCTCTGTTCTACCGCCTCAACTTCTAGATAGTAACGGTACATTTCACTTTTGAGGTAGCTTAATCTTTTAAGGGTCAGAGGTTGAGGCATGTCTCTCTCCTTCAAGTTAAAAGCAACACTTGCAATTAAGCATGGCACATTAATGTTCTTGTCTAATTGTGGGCGTGGGATCTTAATGACATGTTCTCTTTACTAAATTCCTAAGGGTTCACAAAGGGGTTCTAGAGTTGGCATCTGTGACCCATGTTCGTGGCACCAAGTGTAATTCTTGAATTTGAGGGGCTATGGCGAGATAGCCCACATCTTAAGAAATAGTGTCACATGAAGATATGACACTAGGCTAGATGGCACAAGGTACCACACTTGAGGCATGAAGCCTTGTGCATTCGCTCAAGGGAGGTTAAGTCTCGTAACTGAATATCCAATTGGCACATTTGGTTAGGGGGTGTTCTCCTTGGTATATAGGGGTTAAATAAACAAGCTCATTAGGAAGAGCTCTTCCGTGAGACATTCACAAGGTCATGTACTTAGGTAATCCAAACCTAGCCTTAGGGAGTTTACTTAGCAAAACACACGTGTTTGCTTATAGAGCACACTCGTATCTTCATTAAGTACTTACCCTATGTTTAGGATATGACTTGGCCACTAAAACCCTTAGAGGTTAGTTGTGGTTCATGATACCCCTTGTTGCCCAAAAGGGGTTATACTCTTGGACAAGTGTGATTTCTCAAGGAATAAGTGACAATTATGGAAAGGAAAAGGTCAGCCCAAAGTTAAAAGTGTTACAATATTATACTTTAAAACTTCTGATGAGAAATAATCATAGTTTTGTCATAACTTTACCACCATTTTCTGCAAAAGTGTGACTTAGGGTTTCAGTTACTAGGGATTGATGTTAATTAGAGTTAAACCATGCCTTATGGCCATAATGCAGCATCATGTAGCATTCTCATACATGTGCATGTTTATGGTCATGCATGTACATTTGTATGCTTTTGTTCTAGATCTAGGGTTTCATTCTAGGGTATGATGAATGGAATGTATCGCTTGGAGTCGGCAATCCTTGAAAGAACTCACTTCAATAGGTTAGAGGATTTGATTCAATGGCTTGATATGCAGATGGCTCGTGGCTGCTCAATGAAGGATTTGGCACAGGTGCTAGGCTACAATCCTAAGTATTTATCTTTTGCTCTCCGGAAGTTGGGCTGGAAGGGTCAATTCTCACAACTAACCATGCAACAAATTCGGTCAACAATCCAAGAAGCTATTCCACTAGATCGATTTGGAAGCAACTGGGGTGTGAAGGTTGTAAAGGGGTATCTTGCATCTCAGGGTTGTCGCGTTTCAGAGTTAAGAATTTTTATATATATATATTTTTTGGTGATTTTCATAGATGTTTTTCCAGGAAAAGAGGTGTGCATTACAGTCCATAGATCCTTCTAAAACTGAACGCAGGAAACAAAGTCATTGTACGAAGGACTTATGACATTATGGAGCCAATGCTATTGTGGCATATGGATTGTAAGTTGTCTTAGTTTGTTAAGTTATTGATATGTTTTTTTTGTAGCTTATGATAAGTTGGAGGGCTACGGGATGCGAGTCCATGGATTTATTGATGGTGGTACTCATTACCTTCTTTGTTGTGTGGTGTCTCGGAACAAACGTGCTGCAACTATATACAATGTCTATGCTGAAGCAATTCGACAATTTGGACGGCCGAAGAGAATCCGCTCTGATTTTGCATGTGAGCACTCTCTCGTTGAGCTAGATATGCAACTCACATTTCCGGGTCATCAACAATGCTTCCTAAGAGGTAAATCAACTCGAAACCAGGTAAGTCATTTGTTTTAAACATTTTTGGAAACTTGTTTTATTTTTTTTCCACTATAGAGAATAGAACGGTTTTGGCGGGGTTTATTTGAGAAGGTTTTCTGGTACTACAAGTACCTAGTCAACCTCATGGAGGACGTTGGACTGTTGGATATTTCAAATCCTTGGCACAAGGAGTCATTATGCCTTTCTTGGATGCCTGAGATCCAAAGTGCTGTTGACGAGTATATCAGTGCATGGAACTATCACATAGTGCGGGCTACACATGATCGTAAGTCTCATGTTCCTGTGAAAGAATTCCAGCCCGAGGAGCGGAGAACAAAGTAAGCATATTTTTTTTTTCTATAAATGTTTAACACTTCCTCATTACAGTGTCATTCCTCCTTTAACGTCTAAGGAGATTATGGTCATTGAGGATGAACAGAATGATAATGAACCAGGTGCTTTCTTGCCAAACGTAAGCTCATTTTCAGTGTCATTTGATGTAACTAATCACTATCCTAACAGGAGTTCCGTATTGTTCGAGATGCTGCATATAAAGCTAACAAAACAGGTTTGAAGGAGGACGTGTTGTTTTTGTTACATCTTGATCTGACTTTGGAGTGTGCATCTGCATTCCAACAGAACTTACCATTGCAAGATCATGTCGCTCAAGTACTTGAAGGTGGAGATGATCACCGGAAAAATGTTGTCAACATGATAGTGCCGTTCTTATGAATATATGCTTTATTTCTTTATATGGAAAGCTTTCATTTTATTTCTAGCTTTATTTTTATTTCTAAGCAGCTCCTATGTTGTTTACAAACAGTATCCCATACATGATCTTGTATAGACTCACAAGTCATTAGATATAGAAGTTAGAAGCCACTGTTGACATATATGTCATGCCGCAGCCTCTAGCTGTTCAACATATTTTTCTGGAAGCTTTACGAACAGTATCCCATGCATGATCTTGTATTGACTCACAACACCAAGTCACTAGGCTATAAAGTGAGCCTTTGAAGCTTTACAAATAATATTCCATGCATGACTCGTTCATGTGAAGACTCATTACCTTAGATACTTGAGGTTTAGGAGCACTCCTGTTGAAACAAGATAGGGTGGTAAAAGCTTTAGGATGCTTCAAGGTAGCCATGGAGTATGTTTATACGAGGATGAGGTTTGAAATCCAAGCCGTTTGATTTCATTGGCTAGACCAATCTCGACCCTTAGAAATGTGGTTTGAAATTGCAGGTTTTAGGTTTCCTGGATCCTTTGCACAAACAAATAAGAAATGGCATCTATGGAAGCAATGGCAATGAGCATGGCATCTCTCAGCAGCGATTCATTGTTTATGTGCAACAAATGCAGCAAATGGACAGCTTTATGTGGGAATAACATATGTGGAGAGTGCTAAATCGTCTGGTGTAGGTATATATACTCTTGTGTGTGTGTGTGTGCACGTGCGTGCGTGCATGCGTGTGTGCATGA
Source organism: Selaginella tamariscina (assembly GCA_003024785.1). Lineage (NCBI taxonomy): Eukaryota > Viridiplantae > Streptophyta > Lycopodiopsida > Selaginellales > Selaginellaceae > Selaginella > Selaginella tamariscina. The sequence goes on from PUQB01000683.1 coordinate 113,232, forward strand.
GTTTGTAGTGAAAATTCAAAATTGTCTCCAATGCTAATATTATCAAAGCTAAAGACACATCTTCACTAGAGAACAATGCTATGTATGATCTTGCATATAACAATATAGACTCACAGCACCAAGTTAGACTAGGCTATAAAGTGAGTCCCTAAAGCTTGGCTAGAAGTATCTAAGGACTTACATTTCAATTAACATGAAATAAATATAAAGGAAGTGATTCATTAATAAAATGGCAAAAAAAAAAATAGACTTAGTTCAGGCATAGCCATAGTCCTTGTAGGCAATAGAGAAAAGCAGCTTGTTTTGGAGAACTTTAAAGCTTGAGTATGTGTTGTGAATACACAGGCTCCTAGAACACGTTCGTCCAACGGGAAGGTACTCTTCGGACTTCACAATTCCAGGTTCGAACTTGATGCTTAAACTGATGTTCTTTTTGAAGTAGCTCCTATCAGTCACAAACCTGTAGAACTGCCACAACTCCTTTGGTGTCATCTTTTGAATAACAGTTTTGAACATTTCGTAAGTCATTCTTGGGAGGTTCACGTTGACACACTCACGTAGTAGTGGCTCAGCTTCAACTCCAAATGAGGCAGAGAAGGTCCGTTCAAGGAAGTCGACTCCTATGTTGTCAAGGACAAAATGAAGCTCTGCTTTCCTCGTGCTTCCAGCATTTTGTGCAAAATTCTCAATGGTGAATCGAAAGCCATCTCGCAATGCAGTTGCAGTAACGTTACACTCCTTGAAAAGCCGATTGTATACAACTTGCCTCATGACTTTGTTCACCTCATCCAAGAACGTCTCTCCAACCTTGATTTGCATCCACAAAAGTGTGTAAGGTTCCAAAGCTTTGACATTTGGAAGATGTTCAATTCCCGCTTGCTGAGCCTCATGAGTTGTGAAGGTTCGTAAATGGTTCAACGGATCCCACAGGTCAGGTGCAGATGCTTCAAGGTCTTGTTCAAAACGGCCCCCTGGATTGAACCTCGGATCATTAATTGCTGGCATATTGTCCACGAGCAAATGAAAGGTAGCATAAGTACATTTCCGAGGCACACAAGCTTTTAGCCGCACAAGGTGGAACATAATTTGTCCCATGATCATGCACTAAAAAATAATGTAAGCTCATATATCACAGAACTCTTTTTATGTTACCTGTCGATGTGCTTCCTCTTCTAGCTCCTCATCTTCCATGACGAGAGGATGCCAAACATGCCCGTTTTTACTATGGCCAAAGTATTCTCTCAACTGGAAAATAAAAAAGTACAACTATTAGAAAAACAAAAAAAAAAAAACAGCTTACATGTGACGAAGCTTGCTCCCATCCTGCCGCAAAAACACGTATACTAGGACCTCCTGTGTCAATGGTGCCATGTTCGATGATGCCTTTTCCCTTGTAACCATACTGGAATGTTGGTCTTGGAAATTGTTTAAACATGTCCGGATGAAAAGAGCTATCAAAGTAGAAGTACTCGCTATCTTCAAGTACCTAGTAAATACAATATTAGAAGAATATGAACTTGAAGAAAAAAAAAAGTACAAACCACTTGCCGAGCCACAGGAACATCCTTCCTATATAGCTGAGAGAATGTCTTCATGATAACTTCATCAAATATAAAGTCCTGCATATCCGCAAATATCTCTTCTGCAGCCTTTAGTAATTTCCAACTTGTTTCTCCATGGTTCTTTTCTTTTGCATGGGTTTCACTCTCCAACTGTAACTTCTCCTTTTCCACCTGTTTTTTGAGCTTTTGCTGAGCCTCAAGCCACCTAGACTCCATGTTGTTGTACTTCTCATGATAAGCAACAGCAAGTGTGATGTGGTTTTGTCCAGTATTACAAATGCTGCTTGAAGTTGTAGAAAAGCCCTCCACAATATCACAAATGGAGGTGCCAAAGTTATCAAAAGGTGGAAAGAGTATCCCTGCACATTGATAGAAGTGAGGAATTGCTTGTACAAAAAAGAACATTACCTCTAGTTGCCCTCGGCACTAATTCATTAGCATGATCATGAGGTGAGACTAATTCTTCCCCAAGAGGAAATGAAGGAGTAGCCTCTTCAGGAAGTCCATGTGCAGTTGACAAACTACATTGTGGAACTTCTGAAGATCCAAAACATGAACCTGCATGCATGCAAATAGTAAGAATAAACATATAAATAAGTGCACCTTTTGACTTGCTAAGAGGTGTTCCATTTGCCGTCGACGTCTCTAAGTTGGAGAATTCATCAATGTCTTCGTTTTCCATGTTGAAATCTTCAGTTGCATCTTCCACTAGCTCAACTTCTTCGTGGATAGTGGCTGGATCATCCTCCTCAAGTACATGCTCTTCCACAAGCTCATCGGGATCCTCATAAGTTGCATGATTCTCAACTTCTATCTCTAGCTGTTCCTTAACAATCTTTTTGGGACGAGGATGTTGAAGTCTTCTTTCCTTCTGCACAAGCTCACGCTCAGCAGTTTGAAAATAAAACTTTTGCTGCCAAGGTTGTAGGTGCTCTTCCTTCCACAATAGCACGACTGAAGGCTGTCCTTTTGTAATGTAGCCTGTTCGGTGAACTGGTGTGTCCGGACTATACACAGCAGGGAAGTAGCTTGCCTCTCCAACTGATCGTGGACGAACACTAATGCCGGCTCTCTTGACCCAATAACCTTTTGGCCTCCGCTTCTCTTGTTCATCTATCTTGAGCTTCGCAAGTAGCTGGACTGCAACAGCTTTTTGAGCTGTCCCAGGAGGGAACTCTTCAAAACACTTGTAACCATCTCCCCATTTTAAATCTGCTAGAACATTCACCTCCACTGGCAATAACTTCTTGTGTTTAGTATAGGTACGGTTCTTGTCCACAACAACATGCCACACTCACGCTAAACCAACGAGAAATCATCTTCAAGTTAACAGCAGCCAAGGTTGAACTGTTCAGATGTGTACGTCGTTTGCTATTGACTCTGGCAGTGTCATCCACCATTTTGGTAACCGCTTCACTTAGCAACGTAGATGATCCATATGTATTCTACAAACACAAAATTATTGGACCATTTACATTTAAACCAAGAAAAATTACCCTTGCTGCAGTTGTCATCTCCTGCATTTGACTTGGTGAAGGTGTTGAATGCTCTAGAAGTTTCAAACCTCGTTTGACATCCTAAAAGTACATCTCAGTAATTACAAAAAAAAAAATGGCAAACACAAAGTAAAAAAGCATACCGTTCTAGGTAGCACTTCAGCTAGAAGTCCTTGTCTAGAGCATTCTCTTGTTGAGAAGTCATTGCATTTCTGTAATGGAAGAGCAAGCTTCAGCAAAAATGTGAAAAAAATTACCTCTCGATTTGTAGTCTTAGATGGAATGAAAGCTGAACGTGCATTGTCCTCATCAATATGCAAGTTTAGAGAAACTAAATGGACTTCAAGTGCTTGAACATACCTCTGAGCTATCATCTTCTACTACAATGGGTTTATGTTGATGTATAGAAGCTTGTAAAACTCGCCGTGAAACACCAACCTCATCTAGATGAGCATTTAGTGCATCAATTGAAGGAACATCTGCTCGAGGTGCAATTTTCCTTCTTCTTGGAGATGTCTTCAATGGAGAAACAATGTCCAAACCCACTGCTTTCCTCTTTTGCCGAGTCATCTGCATTGGAATGTGAGAAAACAAAAAAGGGATGAAAAAAATCTTACCGGTGCCATGAAGCTTGGCTCCTAGGGCTCGCACCGCCTAAGTCAATTAAATGCCTATCTAATTTTGGATTCAATCTAGGCCATTGAGGCAATCAACGGTCAGCCATGCATAGATGAGATCATCATATGCTTGGATGAATATGTTAGATTCCATACATAGCCATGGATGACTATGCTAGATTCCACATATATTCTTGAATGAATATACTAGATTCTATGATACCCATCCATGCCTATTTAACCCATGTATCCCTAGAAATTGAAACCCTAAATCACACTTTTGCAGAAAATGGTGGTAAAGTTATGACAAAACCATGGTTTTTTCTCGTCGGAAGTTTTGGAGTATAGTATGCTGCACTTTTAACTTTGGGCTGACCTTTTCCTTTCCATAGACAATGCCTTAGTTTTGTCACAAGGGTATATGTGGAACACGTCTCTTTGATGAGGTTAGGGAATGAGCATGTCTAGGTCTCTTGGGGGGATCATACAGTCTACTCGAGTTGTCCTCTAAAGTTTGGGGGGTAGTAATTATAGGGGACTCCTGTTTGGGCATATGAATCAAACTTTCATGGTTGTCTTAAAAAACTTAGTGTTACTTACATAGTGTGTTCACACTAGATGACAACCATATGTTGGCCCTTCGATTTAAACTCTAACAATATCTATGGTTTAAGTTTATATTAAAATGTGAGTTCTTTGCACCGTTAGTAAGGTTCTTTGCACATATTGTTAAACAAGAATATACTAAACATATATTCCCTAACAAAATTATATTGGAGCCACCATAGCTAAACCCTAATTTCTAGGGCTTGTGGGAGCTTGGAGGAAGGCATTAATGATTGAAGCTCTAAATCTAGAATATATAGTTTATATATACATGTTCAAAACACGAAGAATGTGTTGGAAATCATTGACAACAAGAGCTTGTTTGGACAAACACAATAGATTAAATTGGGGTCGAGAGAAAAGAAAGAGAACCTACCATCTAGGTTTGAAATATACAACTATTTAATTTATGTGTTTAATAAACACTTTCAAGCATATATTGCATGAATTTCAATTTTTAAGTCACCTTTTGTTCATGTCAATGTTAGCTTTCTTACATGCAATGTTGGTGAAGTGACAACTCATACCATTTATGGACATAAGCGTGGACATGATCTTATGGCACCCATCCACAAATTTAGAGCGCATGAGCCTCGCTCCAACGTCCCACAAGCCACAAAAACATGTGTGTATATATATATATAATATATATATATATATATAAACATTACCATGTTATATATTAGTATATATATATAATAATGTGTGTATGTGTGTGTGTGTTTCCTTTTACATTGTGATACTTGTACACACATTATAACTCCATTACACCTATATTGGCATTTTCAATAGACCATGTCAAGTTTATATATATTTTTACACAGTTTCCTTGTAATTAAATTTTTTTAGGCTAGTAGTTAATTAATCTACATCGTCCAGGTTTTAGACCTTCACCATCTAATGGGTTAGGGTTTGAGCTGCCACTACTCCAAGTGTCTCTCTCTTTATTTTTTATTCCTTTTTTTTAATTAGATTTTAAGAGGAAGGGAAACAAGTAAATAGACGAACACTTCTTTGTAGAAATTTCATTTTAAACATGTTTATATAATATATAATTAATTATATATATATATTAGATTTGTATGATATGGTCGAATGCTATATTTATGACATATGAATTAACACTTTGATCATTTGCAAGAACAAGTATTTTATAAACATAATGTTGGACACATTTTAAAGGAAAAAAAAATGCTTAAATGTATGTATTCATATTCATGTTTTTATGTATAAAAGTTATATTGTAATATATAGTGTACACATATATGTTACACATGTGAATGTATATATGTATATTGGTGTATATATTTTATAATATGGTAATATACACATTGAAAAAGAGAAGAGTATGTCTAATTGTTTATTGTTAAGTGTTTTTCTTTTATTATTGAACATGTTAAAAAGGAGTTTTGTGTAGATATGCTTAACACTGACTTTTGAGTTTCAATGGCATATCCAAGGGCTCAAAAAGGTTCTCTTGTTATAGGCCAAAAATATAACATGTTTTTATAGTGAAAGAATAACATGTAAGAAATGAGTAGCAGGAATATCCTATGCATAAGAAAAATCTTATGATAATAAGAAAGATCTTATGGAGGCAAGAAACGAACGATTATGATGGTTGGTACAAAGAGACAAGGGAGGACAAGATTCATTTAGGAATAAAGAAGGGCTATAAAAGCTATAAAGAGCTATGAAGTGATATAAAGGAGTTATGGAGAGCTATATAAGAAAGCAATGCATTAGAGAGAGCAATTTTAAGAGAGAAGTAAATCTCTACACTTGCTATTTCTTTATAATTATTTCATTAATGGAAAGCATAATTATAATATATTTAATGAACAAATTCTTGTTTATGAACAAGATATTTTATAAATATGCACGTTGTAACTAAAGTGGGCATGATACGTGAAAATGGGAATATAAAATAAATTACTAATTAATACTTAAGTTTTAATTATTAATTAATCATTTAATTAATATGTAATTAAGCCTTAAATATTAATTAATTAATTAATTAATCCTTCAATAACCTTACTTAGTAAGGAATATTCCTAAAATATCTTAGAATATTCATATTATTCTAAAAAATAGTTTACAATAATGAAGAAATACTATCAAACATAATTAAAATGAAATCATTTTCTTATCAACATGTTAATTTTTTTATAAATACTTTCTTTCTATCATACAAAGAAATCTTTTCATTTTGTCTAAATCATCACTCTCCGGATTAATCAAATCATTTTGGTCAATATCTTGATGTTGTTGCCACCACTTAACACTCTCACGAATGCAATTGGGAGTTGCCATCCTTGTTAATACATAAGATGTAATAAGACCAGGTCTGCATAAAGGCTCATCTAAAAACTGACGTTCCTTAAGAATAATATTATAAAGCGCCCGGTTGCTATCCTTCATTTTATAAAATTCAATATCACGAGAAAGAAAAGCTTCAGGAAATGTATGATACGGTGGATACTGCTCACAAAAATTTTCGAGATTCTTCTTTCTGAGGCACGTATCCAAGTAGTTCACTAGCTCATCCATGATATCGATATCAGAATATGGATCGAAAGTGATTGGATGAATACAAGCAATGTTTTGGTTGAGCATAGCCTTCTGAGGAGAGTCGTCTACTACTAAGATATGTGCATTCTTCGTTATCCTTAAGCGACTGATCTCCCCATGAGTCCCAATTATTCTTTCATTCTTGAAGAAGTATGGCTTGCTTTCATTTCCTATATTGTGAAATTCGAGAGGTTTATAACACATTCGCTGGTCAAAAATCCAATCTTTACGAATCACCTCTTCTGCAACACTACAATGTTTCTTAAGTAAACTCAACAGCGGTGTTAAGTTATGAATCTGCATGCATGACCAAATCCCCACAAGCGCACCCATCTCCTTAAGCTTTTGAAAGAGACGATCCAACCCTGGACGAAAAATAATATCATATCGAAATTTACCATGACAAGGAATGAAATCTCCTTGTTTGATTTCTGTTTTTCTATCCTCGGGCCTTTGTCGATGAAGCAGAACACCATTGACATCCAACAACACAATGGCCATGAGTAACATGAGATAGCGTTGCCTCTTGAATACTTTGCAAATCACTTGTTTGCTCCCTTTCACATTTATCCGTTGCCACTATTTCGTTGCCTATCCCTTCATCATTTAATTGTACATCATCCTTACAAGATTCAGATATTGCATGCGCTGAAGAAATTGATTTCGGAATTGAAGCCAATAAAAATGATGATGCAAAAACTGAAGTGGCCCCCATGGTAACGATGTTTTGAGCTGCATTATTATCCATTTCCTGCATGAACTCTGTCATTCTGACATGTGGCACAAAAAATTGTCGCCAAACCCCTCTCTTACCTCATGGCAATGCTGAAAATCCATGTTCTCAATTATTTCATTACATCTGCAAAATGATAATTAGCTGACCTTAAAATTATCAAGGTATATTATTTACCTTGTTAATGTGTGACCCATGTTTGAACTAAAAGCTTCATTAATCCTTGAGAATTTATTTTCTGTACAAATATAAAAGAAATATACAAAAATGCCTTATGTTACACTCATTTACAACTATTCATCACTTATCAATTCATTATCAATTCTTCTTCGCTATTACCTTCTGAATGAGGCGAAGAAGGTCTAAGCCGCTTGTGAGATGGTTCAAGATCTTCTGCATCTTCTATTGATGTTTCCATGGGTCCTGGAGTGTGCGAATGTTCTGTACTCCTCGAGATAACTTCCGGTCTAATATCTGATTGATGTTCGTTCTCAGACTCCGAGATTGAACCAGATTCACCTTCAGAGCTATCGCACTTATCTGGAGGGAACTTTCTCAAATACGCCTTTATGGAATCGTTGGGGTACTCAGTTGAGACCCAATCTATCCACTTGTTCAGGTCCTCAACCATGGTCTTATCCTTCTCAACGGCAAACACACATGTATGCCGAAGGTAACACTCCTTCAAGACGGACCCCCTAGTGCAGTAGTCAAAAACCCACGCATCACTGTGAGGACCCCTGATCAAGTTGACGATGCTCCGTGCCGCTTGACTTGTAATGTTTGGATAACGTACATTGCCGAATACGTCACTCATACCTATCGGTGTATCGGATGGAGGTTCAGGGCCGTTGGAGTGCAAACAGATGCCTGGCCAGTCATTTGGAAGCTTGAAATTGTTTGGCGCATTCCTAACAACCAAGTGAACAACAGTATCAATGCACTTGGGATTAGCATCGTTCATATAAAATCCTGTCCAACGATGTCTATTCTTCTTGGCGAAGGCGAAGGCAAAAGTATCGGTGACATGAGCAAGAATCAAGAAATAAATACCTGAAAAAGTAGGTATCAGTGAAGAGCGCAAGCATGAATTCAATAATAAATACCTTCTATGTATATGCTTGCACGGCTAAGTTTCTCCACCAGATCCTCTAGTGCCCTATCTGTCGAAAGATTTTTTGACACCCGCCGATCCATCACGAACAATTGAAACGGTTTCCTACAAGCAGTGATGTTACCCCATAAAGTCTCCGAATCTAACAACAAACATCTGTAGGGCTTGTCGTGATTCGTAGCATCCTCCTTTATAAGGTTCAATTCGGTTCTCCGCTGCTGAAGGACTGCCATAAGAGAAGGCGTCATCCCAATGTTCTCCTTTTTGGCGTTGGCGTGCAATAGATTCTTGCCTAGATCTTCCGATTGGTTCACCCATTCGACAAGCATATCATCGTTCGTCACATGCAAATATTTGCTAACCTCTTCATATGTTGAAGTCGAGGTCCAACCCAGTTTGTGGCAGTGTATTCCCAACCACTCCTTGAAATGCCTGACCGTCTTCAACTCCATTGCCTTGAGATGAAAAGGAGAGGTTGGGCTGCTGTTATTGATTTGTAGTTTGCCATCGATCACCAAATCAGCCAAGACTTCCATCTCCTCCATCGTTGTTCCATTTAAAGGCTTCAACCATGTGAGCTTGAAATCGTTGTCTACATCCTTTGTAGATTGAACAGACTTAGCCTTCGGCGTCTTACTGGGTTTCTTTGCAGACTTTTCTGAGGGCTCCCCTTCACTTGTCTGCTTCTTCTTCAGTGTTCCTTTTGAAAAGGATTCCATAATCCCCAACCATTTGGCAAAGATCCTATCTTCGGGGCAAGAAATCAACATCATCAGAAATGATGTTTCCTTCCCGCCCACCTGGGCAAAATCAACTGCTGCAATTTCTTCAACTCTCTGAGGAAAAAGACAGATTAATATACCGGCGAGATAAATCCCGCCCAAACAATTTGCTTACCCGGTATTCCGCAGATTGTGTATTCCCTGCGGTAGCTCTTTGTGGTCGCTGAAGAGATTCCCACACGGCTCGCGTGTGTTTAAACTTCTCCCATATTTTGCTGTTGTAGTGGTTGGTGTCGGCAGCGTCCCATTCCGCCGATAACTTATGGTACTGCTCGATTGTGAGATTCGGCTTAGCTAAAAACGCCGATCTTTTTGTCAGCTTCTCACGGGTATGCTCGGAAAGTTTTGTTGCCATCGTTCCTTTGTTGTGTTCTTCGAGAAGTCGTTGGGCTGCCGTTATTGTGTGCTGGCCACTAATGATGTAGTACTTGATAGATCTTTTATTCTCCGTCTGAATCTTCATGAGTTGTTCTGGTGTTGTGATCCAGACTTTGTCAGCACCCTTCCTTCTTTCATAGTATGGACACAAAACAGCATTATGTGGAACGGTATAAGAATTGTCGTCCTTCATCTTCTCCATGAGCTCAGCTACACGTTCCTGGTTGAGTGGCCTGTAATTGAAGTTTGGGTTGACGCTGCAATATTTAACCCTACAAGGATAAATCTTATCATCCAACATCATTTCCTTGTGACTTATTGCAGCATGAGATGCCACAGGTGCAGCTGACAAAACGATTGATGATTTTCTTTTGCGATCCGAATCAACATGTGTGATCCCCGACTGCAGCTGTTCTAGTGTTCTCGGCACACTGCTCCAGCTCCCGAAGCTTCCTAAGCAAATTGAACGTGATCTGTAGAGAACCTGAGACCGAGCCACCTTCTCAATCTCCCTTATGATGTCGCTGTGTTCTTCTTCAATGTCAAGAGGGAAGATTGCTCCACTTGCTGATTTTCTGTATTGTGAAACAATATCTCCTGACAATACACCTACTCGATGAGTCTGAAGATCTTCGAAGTAGACATCCAGATGGATCCCCTCCATAGATGGGCTTTCGTTGAGTTGAAGAAGAACTCCAAGGTCAACATCATTAGTGAACACGTGAACGTCATTATCCACAAGTCGACAAAACCACCCGAGATTAATGTTGTAACTGACGACCTCTGGATCCGAGAACGTGACATTGGATGGAACAAGGCATATCTGTCGAGCATCGTCCAATCTGGGTTCGCAGCCTGCTTTCGGGTGCTTGACTAGCGAATCAACTTTCCATTGTTTTGCTTGTCCATGAGATGTGACAGAGGTTAATTTGACAGCAGCCATGGTTGCTCCAATGCGCTTCCCATTTATCTTAAAATATGGCCAAGTTGATTCCAGAATCCCCCTGCCCATCTCTTCTCCTGCTCTTGTCTTTAATGTCACCTCAATTCCACATCTGAATACAAAAATGATTAGTTCAAGTATCCGAGTATAACAGATTTTATTTTAATTCTTACCCAGAATTTGACGACGACTCCATACTAATGACTCGATCTCCTTGTTTGATCAAATCGTCCTTCTGCAAAATAATACACTATAAATATAAATTATATAAAAACGCACACACACTTGTATAAACCCGAATATACAAAAATAATACACAGAGAGAAGTAGACGTAATTAACTGTCCGAAGCTCACATTTGTGTTAGTGCAAAAGAAAGATAACATTTCGTTTTAGAACCACCACAAATGTGAGCTCTGGACAGTTTTACATAGATTCCTAGCTTTTACTCGAAATATATGAAAGATGATAAAAGTAAATAAAATGAGATATGCAACTTATATATACTAATACACATATATATTCACATGGAAGGTGCGGCGGGATTAATCTCGCCACCCCTTCAATGCCTCCTGAAAGAGTGGGCGGGATTAATCTCGCCACCTTTCTGGAGGCCTTGAACGGGAGTGCGGAATTAATCTTGCCACCCTTCTCGGTCTCAGAGAGAACTGGGCAGGATTTATTTCTCACACCCCTTCAGTGACTCCAGAAAGGAGGCGGGATTAATCTCGCCCACCATGTAAGGGATGGTTAAATGAATCTCGCCACCCTTCCCAGTCCCTCCATTGGTATGTTGTAAACCTTCTACGTCTTAGACAGAAACGTTTGGGATTGGTCCAACTCACCAATGGAGGAAAAAGGGAAGGGTGGCGAGATTCATTTCTCCAACAGGCATTGAAGACTCGGCGGGATTAATCCCGCCGCCCAGGCCTTCACTCGGTCCCTATGCGGCGGGATTAATCCCGCCGGACGCCAATTCCCTGCGCGGAATCGGGCGGGATTAATCCGCCGCCTAGGCACTTCAGGCAGGCCAATGGCGGCGGGATAATCCCGCCCGATTCGCACAGGGATTGGCGTCGGCGGGATTAATCCCGCCTCCCAGGCCCTTCACTCGGGCCTTAGTCGGCGGGATTAATCCCGCCGAACGCCAATGCCCTGTGCGAAATCTTGCGGGATTAATCCCGCCGCCTAGGCCCTTCAGGCAGGCCAATGGCGGCGGGATAAATCCCGCCCGATTCCGCGCAGGGCATGCGTACGCGGCGGGATTAATCCCGCCCACCATGTAAGGGATGGTGAAATTAATCCCACCACCCTTCTCGGTTCCCTCCATTGGTATTTTGTAAACCTTCTCCGTCTCAGACAGAGTTAGTCGGGATTGATTCAACATACCAATGGGGTAATGAAGGTTCGGAGATTAATCTCGCCACCGGGTAATGAAGGTTCGGAGGCTAATCCCGCCGCCCTCTCGTAAATCATGCGCTCACACATATATATTGGCTGCGGCATTTTTGAACAGGGATGGGTGGGGGCGGGATTAATCCCGCCGCCCAGGGAATTCACGCAGGACATGAACGGCGGGATTAATCCCGCCGCCCTCCGCGAAGGGCATGAGCGTGGGGCCGGATAAATCCCGCCGTTCATGTCCTGCGTGAATTCCCTGGGCGGCGGGATTAATCCCGCCGCTCTACGACAAACCGAAGAGCGGCGGGATTAATCCTGCCGCCCATTCCCTGTAAATGCCCTGCGCGGAATCCGGCGGGATTAATCCCGCCCATTAGAACCTTCACACAGGCCATTGCCGGCGAGATAAATCCCGCCGCATTCCGCGCAGGGCATGGATGAGCGGCGGGATTAATCCCGCCGCCGAGGCCCCTCACGCAGGCTATGGGCGGCGGGATTAATCCCGCCGCTCTTCGGTTTGTCGTAGAGCGGCGGGATTAATCCCGCCGCCCATAGCCTGCGTGAAGGGCCTCGGCGGCGGGATTAATCCCGCCGCTCACCCATGCCTGAAGGGCCTCGGCGGCGGGATTAATCCCGCCGCCATGGCCCCAACTATATAGCGGCGGGATTAATCCCGCCGCTCGAGGGGCTTAGCGAGATAAAAACACACACATATATATGTGTGTGTGTGTATATATATGTATGTATGTATGTATGTATAGGAGTGTACGTGTGTGTGCAAGAGATAGATAAATAAATAAACTTATACAGTACTGGTACACCTAATATATGTGTGTACATAGGTATATATATGTGTGTATATGTATATCGTGTGTATGCGTGTGAGCGAAACAAATAAAATCATACAGATAAACAAACACACACACACACATATATATATACACAGGAGTGTGCGTGTGTGTGCAAAGATAAAACTAATAAATAAATAAAATTATACAGATAAACACACACATATATATGTGTGTATATAGATATATAATCTATAGAGAAAGAGAGAGAGTCTGTGAATATATAAGCATATATATAAACTAGTGTTGTATGTATGTATATATGTATATAGGTATATATATATGTGTATATGTATATTGTGTGTATGCGTGTGTGAGCGAAACAAATAAAATCATACAGATAAACAAACAACACACACACACATATACATACACAGGAGTGTGCGTGTGTGTGCGAGAGATAAAACTAATAAATAAATAAAATTATACATAAACACACACATATATATGTGTGTATATTATGAATATATAAGCATATATATAAACTAGTGTTGTATACTATTTGTTAATATGCATTGATTATATATATATATATATATATATATATATATATATATATATATATATATATATATATATATATCTGTGTGTGTGTGTGTGTGTGTAAAG
>PUQB01000684.1:0-126374 GCA_003024785.1 Selaginella tamariscina
TCGTCTCGCTTGAAACTGCAGCGGGCTCTCCACCCTGGACTCTTACCCATGTTTCCGTTACCCTCTTAACTTCCTTATCTCTCAGTTCGACCATGGTAAACTCTCGCTCCAAGCCTCGCTTCCGGGAACCACGGCGCCGTTGACGTAAACGGTGCCACCGGAAACCGCTACCATCTTCCGTTCCTCGTGTTTGTGCATGTGACCAAACACCACCAATGGTATGTTGCACATCCCTTCGCACGACTTGAGAGCCTCGGCCAAGTCTGTTCAAAAACAAGCGTTGAAACAAGACTGTTCCGCTGATTCTCAACGTACCAGGATCACCGTTGTCGCCAGCATGTTTAGTAAAGTCTTTGCCGCATATATCGTCTTTAGCTGAGCCCAATCCTGTACAGCTTCTGTGTGTTACAAGTAGTTGGCAAAGGGAAAAAACATACCAGTTGGTCCGTTGTGACCAAGTACAACTACAGAGTGATCTTTGGGAGCACCAAGTATAAGTTGTTTGATCTTTTCTGTGCTACCTTTTATGTCTGCAATGCCAAAGCTATACAAGACCAACAAGAGATCAGAACAAGGCTGAAATAAACACTTTACAGTGAATCGACGAGAGCTTTGCCATAGATGCCGTTGCCACCCATCGCAAACGGTCTTGCCCCGACGATGCTGAGCTTAAGATGTGAATAGTCCACTCGTTTGAATCCGACAAACGACTCTCCGAGCCTGGCAAACCAAGTCCAAACATTAATAGCAGCTCATCTAAACTAGGAACAAACTTACTTGTCGATCTGCTCTTCCACTGCAGGCTTGGTGGTCCCTTGAAGAAAGAGACTATCCGTGTTACCAAATTGTCGAGATAAGAGGATGTAAGCTTGTCATATAGTACATTGATTGCTTGCCGCTGTATGTAATAAACGGAAAGTAAAAGCTACTCGGACTACAAGGCAAAGCTCCACTAACCTGAGTGCACTCCAACAACAATCGTGGTTTCCAAGGATCACGGCTTTGGGCATGTTAAGCTTGGCAACTTGTTTCACCAGCTTCACGTCTTCCTCACCAAAGTCGCCTGTGAACAAGACGAGGTCCGGCTATAAAAAAAAACATATAATTCCCTTTGAGTTGTAAGAAATCACTCACCTTGAGGTATCGTAGAGCCTTCTCATCATCTGCCGCATCCCAATCCCCATGCTGTGCCCCAGAGAGACGGATTCAACCAGCAATCTCTTAACCCACACAACTTACACACATCGCCTACAATTGCAATTCGCGCCATACCCTAGGTGCTTCTTCCTTCTTCTTTAGGGCTGGCCAGCATATTCACTGTTAATATAAGGAAATCCGGTATATTACAGTATATACACACATGCATACACGTACCAGATACACATGAACATACATAATGCATTTATATATATATAGAGAGAGAGAGAGAGATGTCTATACAAACACCAACATCTAATATAAATGCATTATGTATGTTCATGTGTAAAATGTATATAACTATTACTTAAACTAATATATAAACTGTTAATTTGTACTTAAGCAGCCTGATTTATGTGAGCAACATACTAAAAATAAATTTATAAATCAAACTACTTAACATATTATAAATTTGTATGTACGTGTTTAATATTTATTTGTAAGTATTTAGTATAATTGTAATATATATTATTATCAAGTTTAGGACTTATTCTAATATATAACTTAATCTAAATTTAAAATACATTTCATTTTTATTTGTATTTTTGAAATATTCCGCTATTAAATTAAATTTTATTTTAATAAATTTTATATGTAAAAAATAAATAAATTCACTCGTGTTATCTAAGTTAACTATTTTAAGCTGACGTAAGCACATGTATATAGTATATTCCAGTATAATGTATATTCGATCCTAAATCAAAGTTTACAATAAATTATAATAAATATTGGAAATTTATGATATAAGAAGTCAAATCTTACTACTAATGGCAAGTGTATATATTAGGTATGAGTATATACACTGTTCAGAATGGATATTCCATTTTTTAAAAGTCAAAACAGACTTTATAGAAAGTAAAAGTTAAATAAAAACATCCACACACACACACAACACACACACATAGCAGAACTGCAAGTAAGAAGTATTCAGCTATTATATATATGGTCTAATAATTTTTTTTTTTTAACTATTCACTTATTTTTAAAATTATTTTATTTTATTTTATTTTGTTGAAGACATTATTGTTACATTAAACAATCTGAGATTTTCATAAATAAGTATATTCTTTTATAATGATATATTCTTTTTAAATTCTAAAATATACTAGATTAGAGAGAATATAATCAATGTATAAAGTTTTTCTCATTTAAATATATATTTAGTCATACACGTACAACTTTAAAATAAAATGTTTTTAAATAATTATGTAAAGTGATATATCAATATATAATCTAAATGTCTTAGTATATTACTAAGATTTAATACTGCAATTATAATATAAACATTAGTAAATTTTATTTAACTCTTGATATATTAATTTTAATTACTTTAACTAAAATTGCACGTATAAAGCTAACATCTTTACTAATAGTATTAAATGTGATGACCGAATAATTATCTAATACATATTAAAAGTTACAGTTTGTTAATCATATAAAAATTTAATTAAGTTAAATCACATTCAAAACCTAATTAGGAAATTATAATTTAATTAGTATTCTATTAATTAAACAAGATGCAAATATATGATATATACTATAATGGTATAATTGTATACATGTATACATGTACATACATATAATACAATATGTATATACAAAAATACAATCCAATAGTATACGTCATAATCTGAATGAGTAATGAACCAAATAAACAAACATATATCAGTTTGTCCCATTTATTTCAACTTGCACTGTATGCTTTTGTTTGTTATTTATTGACCATTAGTAAAAAACAAAGGGTAAAGTGTAAAGGTAAGCACGATACCATATTACTATGTATGCACGGGTATACGCACGTGTACGGATGTATATATTATATACACATACATATGAAGACATATATATACATATTGAAGGGTAGACAGAAGTACATACTAAGAGCTGAAAAAGTCAATATATATGTATGCACGAGTGTACGAATGTATATTATATGACCATATATACATATTTATTATTATGTCATAAGATTGGATTTACTAATAAGATGAGATACTACGTATGTGCGATGAATACTCATATCGTGCATATACATGTTACTAAGTTAATTCGGATACTGAACAAAGTCAATAGTAGTGGATTTGCTACATGGAAAATGTTGGATACCATTCATTGTTCTATGACGGTATATAATATGATGTGTGTAGATATATCAATGTTCAAACATTTAGCTTTTTAAATATACATGTGTGCGTGACTACAGTATGCTACACAATCAAGTATACATGCATTGTATACACACAACCCCCCCCCCCCCCCACACACACACACAATATATATATGAATATACAATCGTAAAGTATATGTATATTATAATCGCAATGAGTAATGAATAAAGACCAACTACCATACATCAGTGTCATTTCAGCTTACATTGTATGCTTTTGTTTGTTATAGCATTGACCAGGACTCACTCTATACATATATATCAGGCAAAAACAAACAAGGTAAAGGTGGAAACAAATAAGGGTAAAGGTAACATCAGGATTTACTAATAAGAGTTAACCACACGGTAGTATTATAATGCTATACATGTCATGCATATACATATCTTATAAAGTTAAGAAAAAAAAAGTCGATAATTTGCTACATGGAGAAAGTTGGACACCATTCATTATTCTATATGTTCACTAAAAACATTTACATTTAATAAACATTGATTTATTAAAAATATAAAAACACTATGGAAAAGAATATCCATCAAGCTTTACTAAGAATATTATATACTATAAAAGTGAAAGCGATTCTCTGTATCTTATTTAATTTTGTATCGATGTGGATACCCCCCACACCAAACAAAAGCACTAGTCACATTCACACCTTTATAAATACATTTTTATATGGTAACCCCATGGAATACCAAATAGACAGCATATCCACAGAATGAGCACACACAAGTCCTATTACACACAGACATATTCTACATATGTAAAAAACACATACATACATACCTTAGTAACTCTCAGAGTGGCTGTTCATTTTCTGACGCTTCCCGGAACCATAGCTTGAACTAGAAAGCTCGTTAGATCGCTCGATGACGCCCGGAGTGCATCTTGTACACAGGTAACGCTCGGCTTCTCCTGCTCAGAACCTGGTATGTCCGTATCTTTGCCTATGAGGATCACATTCTTAACCCGGCCACCGAGTGTTGCAATCTCCGCCTTGAGTGTCTTCAGCTTGAGCGTCCGGAGTGCTTTAGTGAGGTCCGTGAGCAGGTCCGGCCGGTCCTCGCAACAGAGGGACGCTTTGAGTATGTAGTTACCGTCACTGCTTGAAGGGTCCGGGTCCACCTTGAGCTCGTCTACGTCCGTCGGGACAGGACCTCCCTCGGCAATTTCCGCTGCTTGTCGTTTTAGGTCCTTTACGTGTTCGATCACCTCCGCCAATAGGGACGCCTTGTCCGTCTGCTCAAACACAAAGTCATTGTGTGTATGTGTGTGTGTGTGTGGTTTGCTATCTATGACATGCCTGCATTTTATAAACGTACATGTATACGTGTATATACTGTCTACCACCCATTGTGACAGGAGGCTTATGAATGGACAGGTGCTTATGGAGGAAACCATTTAAATCTCTCTCTCTCTCTCTCTCTCTCTCTCTCTCTCTCTCTCTCTCTCTCTCTCTCACACACACACACCACACACACACACAAGTTTATGCACATTCTCACAGATGAAAGTTGAGGTTTCTGAGAGTCACTTAACCATGGAAACACCAAATTTGCATAACAACATACACGTATATTGTACGTATGTATATGCGCACACATACATTAGCATGCATGGCATATAAAAACTACTGAATTGCAGCAATTCACTGTGAAATGCGAAACAAAACAGGTTTACTAGTCACTGCAGGCATACACTTTACACAGAAAGAATACAGCTACTAAGCAAACAAGCATCCAAATGCTTACCTTGGTGGTGCTTGGAAGAAGACCACGGAGTGTATTGAGATGGTTATTTATCCTCTCGCGGCGCCTGCGCTCGGCCTCACTGTGACTCTTTGAAGCAGCAAGAGCCTTAGCATCTAGAATCTCCTGAGGAGTCATCTTGGAGAGATTGATTAGCTCACCACGGTGATGATCGAGAACAAGCGAGCCACCATTGTACTGCAGTGGGTAGTTCCTGCCACCACGATCCTTGTAGTTCATCCCTGCAGCACCATATGCAGTCGAGGAAGAAGCAGACTTGTACAAGCTGCCAACCTGTGCCTCGTAGGGAAGCGCCGATGAGAAGAACGGGGATGTCTGGAGTCCAGGCAAGACATTGTTGTTGCTTCCCCCGAGTACTTGTTTCCCAAGATGTGATGCAGCGAGGTCAGGAAACGTGCTGTTCTTCAGCGACGGCGTGGGAAGAGATCCCAGAGGCGGAAGCGCCCATGGTGGACGAGAATTTGCAAGCGGGAGCTCCTGTGATGCCTTGATCTTGGTGAAAACATTGCCGTTATACGGCATCAGCGTGCTTCCTGTAGTGGAATCAGATGGAAATCCCGCATCCATTGCACTGTTTGTCGAAGCGCCTACCATTCTTGCTCACGGAAAGCCTGTGTAGTTCATGCAAATGCCAGGATTTTGAGCCGGGAAGATGAAAAATCCGAGACTTTGAGCCAAATCGGACTCCGGAACAGTCCGAGGTGGTGGAAAACCGGGATTTTGAGCCGAATCGGGGGGCGCGCGTCACATAATGGAACCTCGGAACAGTCTGAAGTGATGAAACTCGCGATTTGGCGAGGCGCACGTCACATACTCCGACCGAGAAGGAGAGAAACGGGGAAAATGAGCCGCGATATCACTGGAATGCCTGGTTCTTTCGCTTGCTTGCCTACCTCGTCTATGGATACTTCCTAAAGTCGATTCTCCTCGCTCGCATTCTTGTTCTCGGCATGAACACGGTCGCGATTCCAGGACCTAGGACCGACTTGCGCCATTAAGAGCTTCCTACAAGCGCCTGTTCTTTGCAGCTCCTGCTCCGTTTTCTGCTGCCTGTTCTTGCGCGATTCCGACCTCAATGTGTAAGAATCCGATACGGCGCGATCAGACGCTCAATCCGGCTTGAATGCGTAGAATCCAATGCGGCTTTCAATCTACCTCCACATATCTAGCAAAGAACACACACGGAGAGATGAACTTTCAAGCCGCTCAAAAATCCAGTAACACATCGCAAGAACCCTTAAAGCGCCAATGAGGAAGGAAACAAACAAAAGACTTCTCACCGAGCTACGGACATACACATTTTTATAGTGGGGCTCCTCAGGGGTAAGGGCGGCCCTTCACAAGTGAGTGGCCCAAACTTGAATTTCGGTCATGACCCCTTCAAGTGTGAGGGGCGAACGTGGGGGTTCGTAAATGCCCTTCCCCCATGGGGATGTATGCAATGCCATGACCCCCCATGGTGGTGGACTGCATGCGTGGCATCATAGGCGGCGGTGGTGATGTGATGGGTATAGATGTGATGTGTCATGCATGCTCTCTGGTAAAAAGAAAACCCAGTTTTTTTATCCTATACGTATAATAACTACCGTGCGGAGCAGCCCAAATTTGCACTTTTGACCTGCTGACTCATTTTAACCATAAATCAACGGTAATTATCCTGCCACGCCCACGAATCATCATTTCACTACCCTTAATTTTATCTTACCGCCACGTGAACAGTTAACCCTGCTGACTCATCATAGCCCCAGACACGTGGACGAATATTCGCATCCTTTTAGGGTTTTATTTACCCTTATCTTTTATATAATCAAACTAAATGATGGATGGATATCATTTTAATTGAAGGTTCCAAGGGTTGATCTCGAGAGGAACGAAGCTTGTGGGGTTTCTATGTGACAACATGGTTAGAAACCATATAAACGAGTTAAATAATCAAAATAACATGTTAAAAACTATATAAAATCATATAAAATTATATGGTTTTGGAATGAGAGTGTGCCTATGCAACCTTTCACATTTCATCTTTCCCAATGCCTTTTTCCTGCAAGTGTGATCATGCCTTCTCCTTGGACAATCCAACAACGAAAAACATCCCGCCTTTTCGCCCTTTTTCTTAATTAAACCCTTAATTATACCTAAATATTTTATCCCTTTATACTTGGTCGGCCACCATGGAGTAAGGAACCCGTACTAATTAAACAAGCCTTAAACTTATACTTAATTATATAAGTGAAATCAATATGCAACGTTCGTGCAAACTTAATGTCTTCACGACCTTAGATTTATAATTATAAATATCTATTTCTTATAATTTACGAGATTTTGTAGTTTACCATGATGTATGAGTAAAAACTCAATTAATATCAAGTATATTAATTGTTAACCATGATGGCCATAATGGAAATATATAATTAATCAACATCAAGCATACAACTGTTTAATATAAAGCTTAGCATCATACATGTATGCGTGTGGGGTAGATAATCTCTAGAAAATCCCTGGGTGGGAATATTCTATTATATTGGCGGATTTTTAGTGATAATATCAATACCATTAACATTTGAATAATGTTATTAGTGACGTCAGTGTATATTTGTATATGTATACCTAGGTTAGAGTATATCTTTTATATTATACTTTATTACGTGTAGGTAATTAGGTCATATTCAATAAGAATATTCTGATTAGGTCATATTCAATAAGAATATTCTCATTACAAATAAGTAAGAATTTGCCTAGTAGTTTGTAAATATAAAAGACCAAAGAAAATCTAAATTAGATTTGCCAAGTCAGAGCCAGCAGGGAGAAAATGTAGCTATTATACCCTTGTCAGACGCTTGTCTCCCATGTATAACTTATATACATACACACACACATAAACATGTATGTACTGTACTGTATATATACATATATAACATGCATAAATACGGTATAATATACGACGTTTACCGCATGCTCTGGTACACAGAATGTGACCGGTTCGATTCCCTGCAACGACAGCTACTGCCGTACACATTCTTCATTCAAATCTCAAACTTCTATGCCTGTACTCATGTATATACGTACAACAAATACATATACGTATGCATACAGCAGACATATATACAGTATTTATGTCTGTGTGTATCTACACACGCTTGGATGTAGACATGTTTTTTACGGCTGAGGTTAACATGGAATCTAGTGGAAAAAAAAATGGAAAATGACCGTGAAGTTTAACACAAGCAAGAATATTCTAGTTATAAACTTAATATTAATAATATAAATATAATTATTTTAATAATTTATTGTATATGGTTACCTGCATATTCTGGCCCCAATCTGCAACTTGCAAGCGTGCTCCTCGACGTTGATGCCAACTTGTGTACGTGTGTTTTCACACTCATATCATAGTGTATATATACAATAAGATATATAAATAATATAATAATAATTTTTTACATTTAAGTATAAAATCAAAATTGTTTACTTAACTCAAAATTTGCTTAATACCAGCCCTTTGGGAGTCCGTCAAACTCTTGGGGAACTTCACTTCGTACGTCACAAATAAATCGCCGTATTTCATACTCTCGTATTTTGGCATACCTTGTCCTGGTATTTTTCTAACCTCTTTTGGCTTTGTCACTTCCTGTAATATAATGTTCACTTATATATATATATATATAGAGAGAGAGAGAGAAGAGAGAGAGAACCTTGCTTCCGACGTCAACCAAGTGACCATCGAGATGCTTGATGGTCTTCTCAAAACCAACTAAAGCCTCAAGCTGTTAAAACAAAGTTTACTTGTAAGTGTCACTGTGTGTGCGTGTGTGCGTGTGTGTGTGTGTGTGTGTGTGTGGACGTTAAGTAAAATAATTTACGTCTTACCAATGAGATTGTCACAGTTGTATGTAAATGATTTCCGTCTCTTCTAAATTCATCATGCTTCTCCGTGCGTATAACAAACTGTAAAATATAAATAATTGCTTAATAACTGTTTAACAAAACTATCATCGTGTGTGTGCACGTGTATGTTATATAAATCTACCTTGAGGTCTCCTGGATCTCCGTCGATAATTGGCTCACCGTCTTCGTGAAATGTAATTTCCTAGAGGAATAAAACTCAGTATAACAGTTATTACACGATAATAGTTTAAAGTATAACAGTTTTGTATAGATTAATTCTTATAATCCACTTACATGTCCATCGACCATTCCCTTCTCTATATCAACAGTGACAGAATATCCTTCACGTACATATTTCACATTTGGACATTGTTCGCAGACCTGTCAACGTATGTGTGAGTGTGAGTGTGTGTGTGTGTGTGTGTGTGTGAGAGAGAGAGAGAGAGAGACCTGTGTGGTGAATTGCTGGAACATTCCAGGACCAAGCTGCCTGTGTGAAATCTCATTTCTGCAATTGCATTGCCTTTTACCCGGTGCAGGCTTTAATACATTTTTCTCTCTCCATATCTAATAAATCAAATATGTATACGTTACGTATGGATGTATATGTGTTATGTACTTACATACCTCATGAGAATTTCCCATATACAGATCTTCCAAAGTCGCATAAAGCTCTACAATAACGTCATCACCTTTAGGCGTCTTGTCTTCATTATCATCACGTCCACCGCCAAAGAAGAATCTGATAACAATTAACAAAGCACATATAAATAATATACGTGTATATACGGTGTGTATGCGTCTATCGATACATATAATGCATTACTTACTGATCGAAAATGTTCGTGGCAAAATTTCCACCACCTTTTCCTGAACTACTCTGTTTCAAGCCTTCTTCACCATATCTGTCATATATCTCCCTCTTCTCCTCGTCCATAAGTACCTCGTATGCTGCAAAATGTATCTATTAATACAAATACATATAGTCATAAACCTGTTGCAGAAGAGTAGAAACTATACACTACATACAGTGCATTTCAACCACACGCACAAACACACACACACACCACACTACCATTGTTGATTTCGGCAAATTTTCGATTAGCTTCTTCATTGCCCGGATTCTTATCAGGATGGTACTTAAGAGCTAACTCCCTGTAAGCTCTTTTAATCTGCTTACTTGAGGCAGTTTTAGAAACTTGTAGAATCTCATAATAGCTCTTCCTGTAAGAAATAAATAAATCAACCACTTACATTATATTAAACTTATCTTATATACTTGTTTATATACACATATATGTATCATTAACATAACGATAAAGTAAAGTATGTCTATCTACTTGGTTATCAAAATAGTGTGTTATAAGAATCACACACACACACAACACACAATCATAAGATTTAGAACATTTCATTATGAAAACTACGGAGTATATAGATATGGGTAAACTCGTATGTACGATGGGTTTACACTAAACTTATAATAAACTAGTGCATGAATCACAATACAATAACAACCTAAACATGCAATTATGCCATACTTATATATGATGATAGAACACAGATTACAATATACTCAATGCACACACACACACACACAGATATAATTATATAATATAATATATATATATTATAATATATATATTATAATATATATATTAAAGTACTCTCAAATAACACTAACCCTGCTAATGAATCGCAGATTAAACTGATGAAGATTAAGAGCAGAATCAAAGGAGCTCCCTGGAGCCGCATCCTATTTGAGATCAAACTGTTCTCATACAATCCCAGTTTCTCTCAATTCTGCCTCAGCAGGGTACCAAACCTAAGAATTGTTCCTAGGATATTCCTTATTAGCCAATGACATCCCAGCCCAGAAACCTCGGCCAATAGGAAGCGTCGAAACACGGTGCGTGTTGGATGTGAGACACGTGGCAAATCTTATGGTTCCGCTAACGTGAATAAAAATAAATTAATAACAGACGGTAACTGAAATTAGAAAAGATTAAGATTATATTTAATATAGTGTAAGGTTACCCTAATATTTTGATGCGTTGCTTTTAGCATATTCAAAGAATATTCAGAATTTAAAATTGATGTTAGAGAATTTCTCGCTTGTCAAATTATTTGAATTTTACATAGCAAATAATATATTGTAAATAATTTTATCTACAAATAAATTTAAAAATGCAGAAATACAATAAATTTATCATATACAGCCATCATGGATAAGTCCATGGATGACATCATGCCCACTGACGTCTCACAAGACGTGTTTCAGGGGAAAAATAGGTCCCAACCTTTGTAGATTCGTGCATACACGTACGTCGGTGTCTGGGTGGGTGCGTGTGTGTGTTTATAAGATTATTATGTGAATGCTACCCTATCAAACGGTTGTCAAATTAAATTAAATTTAGGTTTAAAGTTACTCAGGTTAAATCTATACTTAAAAGTATTTATGAGGACAATCTATACTTAAAGTATTAAACCTCATAAATAAACTATTAATACTAGATAAGCATTAAAGTATTGTTAATTTAAAGTTTAATATAGCCTATTGTAGAATGTAATGGAGCATGAATGCATATTAGTTAGTTTATATGTATTGTTAATATTAAAGAGAACTGTAAGAAAAGGACTTTTTGATTTGATATTGAATTCACTAATGCTTAATGTCTATATAGTAGGTTATATATAAATACATAAATAAATCAAGATATTCAAAAACTAAAGATTGTGATGTGAAAGCGTATATATTAAATAAAAATTAATACTTCTTGCATAAACAATGTTTTTGAGTTTTTGTTTCATAAGAAAAGGTGCATTTACATTGTTTCATTATTGTGCATTTACATTTCCAAATGGTAATTAGTATTAAAATTGTTATTATGAAACTCGATTAGCCTCGATCTATTTTTAATATTAAACACTCTCAGTTTAATATAACATTAAAATCTAATATGAATCAATATTTTAAAATGATTAAACTAATTAAATATTTTTGAAATTTTAATGAATAAATGACTATTAAAAGTATTTTTCATCATCCTCCACATAATAATTTCATACTCTTTTTAACTTTACAATTAATTTAATAATCCAAATAAAAAACATTATTTTTGAGTATGATTTGGCATAAAGGATATTAATCTTATTGTCTCAAATTAGTTTTATTCTTTTCAAATTTCATATGGTTTTTAATGTACATTTTAAGGCAGTGTTTACTAAATACATATGTGTGTATTATACACTTTATACAATATATTTTAAATAATATAAAATAAATATGTATTGATGTTTTATAGTTTTAAGATTTTAAAACAGTATGAAACCAATTGAAATTAAATAAATAAAAAATTAAATATGCATATAATAATCTAGTGAAAGATTAGAAATAAAAATAAATAAATCATATTTATAAAGTGCATATTTCATTTGTGAATTTATCATTGTTTAAGTAAATAAGTATAAGAATCCCAAGCTTAGTAATACATATCCTTTACAAAATCATTTATTTCATATTATTTTAAATGGAATTTCAAATGTCCTTAATATAATTAACCAATATGTACTCCTTTCAAATAAACAAATTGAAACTTCATAAAAATGCATAAAATATTTTTTAAAAAGTCAATGCACCAATGAGTTTAATTAGTGGGTATTATATTATTAATTTAATATTGTTTAACCATGTAACACATTGCCAAATTATTCATGTTACTCACAAGTTATATAAATTGTTTTGAACGTTTTCAAAGATATAAACACAAATTGTGAGTTTCTACATTAAAATGTTAATTAAGGCTTCATTTAGTTTTTCTTTTTTAAGTTGTTTTTTAATTTAAAAATTGAACTATTAAGGACATTCAAAATTTCATTTTAAATAATATAAAATTAAATGGCTTTCTAAAATATATGTCACAACTAAATATATGGTTGTCATGTTTATTTATTTAAATAAAAAGTACACAATTCAATGTAAGTTTCAACAAATTCGTAGTGTTTGCACGAAACAAAAAAAAAAACAATCAAAACTTAAATACAAATAAGACTTAAATCTCACTCGTAAGCCCCAGACGATAACGAAGGTCGTCAGTTATTTTTAAGAATGAAAGACATATGACAAAGTTTAATACCATGTCAAACTATCGTACCCAATACAATACAATACATTATGCACTTTATAAGTATGATTTATTTATTTTTATTTTCTAACATTTCATTATATTATATATATATATTTAGTTTTTTATTCACAATCTAATATATGTTTCGATTGAGTTGAATAAATTTAATATTCAACATAATAGAATTGAGATTTTACTATTATTAAAGATTTCTTAAATATAATAATTAAAAAGTTATCTTAGATTTAATTTGACATAAATTCTTTAAGTTTAACATGTTTCTTCAAGTCTTTTATAAACTAAATTTTTAATTTATTGTGAAGTACCAATCAAGGAAAAAAAGGTAATTACATAGGAATGGATTGTTAAATTCAATTTAACATTATCAAATGTTATATATTATATTTAATAACTAAAAAATATATTTATATAGAGTCAATGTTATTAACATTTAATTTTTCACAACCCATTTGAAAATATTATTAAGTTTGTGGCATGTTTTTTAGAGGAATTGTAAAAAATTATTATTAAACCCTTAATTATGATATAAACCAAAGATTCATAACTATAATGATCCTGGTGTTGATGTTTAATTGAGTAACATCTACTTCACATTTATATAAAGATTTATATGATACATATATGACACACGTCTGTTGGATATATATATATAGAGAGAGAGAGAGAGAGAGAGAGAGAGATGATATATGTGTTTGTATGTGTGTGGATTTCAGCGACAGTCTTACAATGACTATATACAAATGCATCACACGTGCACACGCACACACACATAAGAAATAAAAAAAAAGGGTTCTTCTTTTATAAATAAAAATTCAAATTAATTATATTAGTTAGAACGTCCCTTTTTTCCCTTTCTTTTTCTTGTTCATTCTGCCAGAGACTTTCGAGTTAGGAAACACACACACACACGCACGCACGCACGCACACACGCACGCACACACACACACCTTTTGTTAGTCTTGTCTGTTGTTTGTTCAGCAGGTGTCTTTGTTATCTTCTCAAGTTCCGCCATTGACTTGGATAGCCATGTAAAAGGCTTAGCCACATTTGCCTTCTGAATCTCCTCTCCTAACTTCCTAAGAATGAAAGGTTTCACTTGAAAGCTATACTCAAAGCTGTCCATGCAATGCGGAAAGCACATTGCACATAAAACTCATCCTTAATGATCTGGACATTGCCACACATTCTGTTCAGTACACACACACACACACACACACACACACAAACCTCTCCAGTGCTGTGTGCTAGCTCTTTAAGAGACTTGTAATCAAGAGGATCCTCAACAAGAACGCTTAATATGCTCCTGATCTCTTCCACTTGTTCCAAGCCTTCTTCTTCTAAAAAGAGGAGAAGGAAAGTGCATGCACGAGCACAGTTATATGATGTGTTGTCCTCCAGCCCCTTACAACGATCTCCCTTCCCAAGACCTTTGAAACCCGCCCTGTACATAATATATGATTATGCTTTTAATTAATATTAGTTTTATAAACTTATACCATTTAATATTAATATTCTTTTAAATTATAGTTAATAAATAATATCACTCACATGTAAGCGGATTTCTTATAAAGTTCATCCTGTTCATTTTATCACTTTGTATCCCCCTTTCTTCCTTGTACATGGAATTGAACTCCTCTATGAGAACATCAAATTCCTCATCCTTATTCTTGTCGCTCTTCATGTAAACCCTAAACCTAGATTGAAACCTAACCCTAAATTTTATAAGAGCCATTAAGCACTTTAATAATTAAATCGTTAATTTATTTAAATTAAATTAAAAATAAAACAGGCATTAATTTACAGTATTTAAGAAAAAAATATGTATTAATTTGTATTTAATTACTAATATAAATTAAAACTTTCAAGGTTTAAACCCGTGTATACATTTTAATACATGATTTTTAAACCTTGAAACTATACAAATTTAAGCATGAACATATTCGTATATTCGTTACCCTCTTCATTAATGATGAGAACATATAAATATCAATAATAAAAATTATTAATAAAATACACATAAACTAAAGCTTAAATAGAAATAAAATAATTAAAATGAATTAATAATTATTCACATAACACATTAAAAATGAGAAATACTTTTATAACATGGGCACATATGTGCATGTGTGTGAAGCGCGCGCGCGCGCATGTGTGTGGCCTTATATGTGGATATATGCACAGGGGAACAGTTATATATATATATATGCCATGCTTTGGAATATATGCATGTACCTATGTATGTATATACAATGTTCTTGTAGTATATCCCAGTTTCACACTACTAACATGTAATATGTGCGTGTGGAGTACTGCATACACGCATATATTATATGCAATCAAAGTGTGTAACTGTAACTAATTACATTATACGCAGTAATTATACCTCTTCTCGTGTTGCCCCTGAATAATATGACATTATGAGTATGCTCTCACACACGCACACAGAGAGAGAGAAGTTTGATAGTTTTGATAGTATATGCAAGGAGATAGTTTTGATTTTAATATGTGTGACTGTAAAATGCATTTACGTTAGTACACACACGCACACACATGCAAATGCCAATACATTTTGGGCTATATCACATCCATGTAAGTATATATAAGAATGCATACTGTGTATCATAAAAATAACCAGAGCATAATTTGCATCTGTTATATGCGGATGGAATATATGCATATTAATCTATATAGATATACAACATATAATTTAGGTAGTGCATAGAAAAACCACGCATACACACACTTCCTTCCTAAACAAAAAATACCTTCTCATAAAACAGTGAACAATATGTTTGGCATGCATTACATACTGTCAGCTACACGTATGTAAAACTGTTTTCGAGCTTGTTTTTGGCGTTTCCAGCGCTACCTCTATACGAGAGGATGCACATACGAGAGAAAGCCGCTAGCAATGAGGAGCTTGAAATTGCTAATCAACAACAATATGCCACCCTCCTCAAATAAGCTGCTTTTGGAAGGGAAAAAACAAGCTCTACAGCTTGAACAACAGGCATATTCGTGTTTGTGCAATCGAAGAAGCTGAGACTTCAACATGTGTACAGCACCAGCAACTCACCAACAACTGTTTGATTTCCATAACCAAGTTCAGAGTCAACAGAAGGAGCTCAAGCTTCGAGAACCACAACTTTTTGAAGCAATCTGAAGACGGTGAACAACAACTTTAGGAGCTATTTTAGAAACAGTTTTGAACTCCGTGAACAAGAGATGCTACACAAACTCTGTAAGTAGCTTTCAGGAGATTCAAACACAACAACAGCTAGTTTTCCAGAAGGAACAAGAGGAATTTCTACAGCAACAGTAGGAATTCCAACGACAGCAAGAACTACACTATCAATAGCAAGAACTTCAACAGTGGGAGCTAAGAAGGAAAGCAGCATAATCCAGAAACTATGCAAGTTGTAACTAAAATGGGCATGGCTATAGTCCCATTTCCTAATAATTAGCAATTTTAGCTATTTAATTAGCATTTTCTAATATTAAAGGAATATTCTTTAGAATATATGTTTGAAAAGAGAATATTCTTTAGAATATTCTATTTTGTATTCTACCCTTTAATAAATTATAGCATTCATTGAACAAAAATTAATAACATTATAAAAGTAGAATGTATTAAATTATATAATATATTGCCTAATATAACAATTAAGGAAGAGCATAAGAGGTACATTATATAAATATTGATGTTGTTATTAAAATATTAATATTTAAATATAACATTATTAATTAAAAATTTGTAGTAGTAATAATATATATATAAAATCCTATAATAATATAGTCAATCTTCCATATCATTTTTTAAATTTATATAGTTAAGTATACAATTTGGTACTATTATTAAAGAGTTTATAATAATTATGAATATTAAATATATGATATTTTATAATTTTGTAATTGCTTTAAGCTTCAGAAAACATACATTCCCTTGCAGTTTTGTTAATCGTGACTTTATCAACGCTTCTTGACATCCACCCATATCGAATGGATTTAACATTTATAAAACATGCTGGGTCTTTTTGATTGGGAGACCATGTTTTCTCTAGGCATCCATTATATCTTTCGCTCTCCTTCTCGTGTCGCCTTTTTTGTGGTTTGAACCATGCAACCTTAACAATACTATTTTTTGTGATTACTTCAGGTGTGTCGATAATTTGACCCATCCAAATAGGCTGATTATATGACGCATCTGGAGTAATGAGAACCATCATTAGTTTTTGAAGATCCTTGCAGCAATCAAAGTATGCTTTAGGTTTTTGGTTCCTTTGTCCAACAAAGTGTGGGGTTTGCACTTCCACATCACTACTGGCTTCTATGTCGTCTGTGCTCAGTGATGTCATTTCAATCTCCTCTCGCCACCTTGTTTTAGGCCAAAAGGGTGTTGCAATTCTGTACTTGTGACAGTAGGCCCTTCCAACTCTCGAACAACAGTCTCCCAATAGTTGACCACATGCTTATATAGTTCTGAGTAACCAGTTGCCTTATCAGAATTCTTTGGCATCGATTTTTGAACCCATGCCACATATTTTTTGATGCCATCAATAATAACCTCTTGTTCCTTGAGCTGGGCACTCAATGGAATAGGGTCTGGTTGTCCTTCTGGGAGAAGTGGCTTTCCATCCTCTCCACTTTTGAAGAGCATTAAGCCCTCTTTCGGTAACCACTCCTGCTCTGATGGCCGTAACTTGTACTGCATAATAGGTATACCATCTCGTATGGAGAAAAAGAATTGTAGCGGCACAAGGTGACCAACTAAAGAATCACTCCCTTCTTTTATATACTCCTTGAGAAATTTTTTGAAGTCTGGCACCTCAGTCACAAGCAAAGCACAACTTTTTTTGGAGATGCAATTTTCAAAAAGATTCATCATATGCGGTAAGGTAAGTGCACTTGTCCTTTTTGTAGAGTTGGAGACCTTGCTGAAGAACGCATCAATATCTTCATGAGTGTGACCAACCATAAGGAAACTGAGCGTGATTGTTTCAAACACACCTTTGGCAACAAGCATTGACAAGTATGCTAGCACATATCTAGAAAATAAAAGTAAGTATGAGCTTGAGAAACCCTTAAGTAAAATGATTTACCTATTTTTGTTCTCGCCTGCACAATTATCCATCTGTAAAAGCAAATGACGAGGAAGCTTATTTGATGTTGAGGACACATGTACACTATTTGAGCTAGATCCCTCCACTGAACCTGAACTCTCAACAGGGCCATCTGTTTTTTGTGCAGGTTGCTGACAATGCCTCTCATATTCCCAAGTAGCCTCAAGTGCAGACGTGTTCATGAGAGCATTATGTAAAGGTTGAAGGTGTTGTTTCTTCACTTTGAGATCACTGATAGGACTTGTCTGTGAGTGGGCTTCAAGGTTTCTGAAACACATGGCTAACGACCCAATAGTGAAATTGGAGTCGCTAGACCAATGTGGAAGTGAAAAGTGTCCATATGACTCACAACCGTGTCCATGTGTTAGCACACCTGTCAATGAAATCGGAAGTTTCATGACATTTCCAAGGCACTTTGGTGTTGCAAAGAGCTTTGGAATGCTGGTCTTTGAATGATCCATCTTGTCATGGATCAAGCACAGGTACTCTGATGGGCGTGACACAGAAAGCATGCGGTGTGCATAGTACTGAGACCGGCAAGTTTGTTGTGCAATCATGTGGGCCTCCATCTTCCTTTGAATGGTAGTGATCTCCACCAAGGTTTTTGCACAAGCCTCTGCAGCCTTCAATGATGTACAAGTGTCACACTTAGAAAAGCTAGAGTGTTTTGCAATCTCCACATCCTTAAAATGAGTATTCCATATGTTGTTGAAGGTACCAGTGCAGATTGCTTGGAGCCCCATCAAACTGAGGCACTTGTTCACATGTTCACACAGTTTCAATTGAGTGTAGATTGAAGGTAAAACCTTGAGATTTTCCCTGACCCCTGCATTTGTGGTTCGGCATTTGTGAGGCATCCTGTCTGCATTTGCTTCCACAAAAGCCTTGAGTATCTCTATGGCTGCCATGATGTGAGAGCGGGTTTTGACCAAGCAGTGTTCCCATGAACTGAGGTTCGCGCTCCATCTAGCCACTCATCCCTCCGACGGTAGAACGTGGTCTTTGGGATCCCGTATATACTGTACCAAGCTTTGAAGCAGATGGCCACCTTATTAAATACCATGGATGTACTCTGATAACCTGTGTCCGAGGCCATTCCATCAATACACCCAGTTAGTGCAGCATATACAAACTCATGCCTTTGCTTTTGGGTGAGCATACGAAAGACATGTCTACATTGGGTAATTTCATTCCGGTCTGCCATCTGACAACACTTCTTCTTGCAACAGTCAATCGTGGAAATGCTCGTAACACTTTCGGAAGATGTAGGATCCATCTTTACCCTCTTGCTGAAACTTGCAGGGGAAGATCTACAACCCATGAATCGCCTTTTTCTTACAATAGGACCAATGCAAGGAACCTCTTCAAATATGAGTTGTTCTTCCGGGTTGTTATTATTGAAATCCAACCCAGAATATGTTGAACCATCTTGCCGTCTTAATTCAGATGTTCGCCACCTCACGAGGGATCCAGGATACAATGTGCCATTAGGTGAAACCTCTGTCACAACTACACCCACGAAGTCGGACCCTAGTTTCTCTTCTGACACTGCTTCCATTGGATTTATAGCTGTGATGATGCCTCTTCCGACTTCAATCTCACGAAGAAAGAGAATCACCTCATCCATCACAGCAGGCAAGCCATCATCTGGTAAACTCGTGCTACTATTTGTTTGTGACTCTGCATATTCTGTGTCAGCCTTGACTTCATCCAAATTCCACAATACAGGAGAACCCTCCTCAAATTCCATTCCCAGAACCTCAACATGCTTGTAAATGGTGTTCACCCATACGTACACACAAGATCCTTGGGCAATATTGTGACATGATGCATTATTATCTCGAACTTCCACAGTTCCAGTGCCAACTATCTCGTTGTTCCGAAGAAGACATACTTTATCTCCAGTATTAAACATATTGTCCTGCACATAAATAATTGTATTATTTATGATATCTGTTTATGCAATATTTTTAAGAAATCTGAATTACGGTTACTTAATAATATGCATATGCAATAATACATAATTATGTTTAGAGATAATATCTCATGTTTGATTAATACAACTGATGGGCGGGATTAATCCCGCCCACGAATCCCTCCGACGAGGAACGGTCGGCGGGATTAATCCCGCCTTGGACTCCCTCCGACAAGGAAGAGCCGGCGGGATTAATCCCGCCGCCTCTTCCTCCTCGGGGGAGTCCGGCGGGATTAATCCCGCCGACTCTCTCCGACGAGGAAGGGAGTCCGGCGGGATTAATCCCCGCCGACTCCCCTTCGGAGAGAGTCGGCGGGATTAATCCCGCCGGACTCCCTCCGACGAGGAAGAGCCGGCGGGATTAATCCCGCCGCCTCTTCCTCCTCGGGGGAGTCCGGCGGGATTAATCCCGCCGACTCTCTCCGACGAGGAAGGGAGTCCGGCGGGATTAATCCCGCCGACTCATCCTCGCCGGAGAGAGTCGGCGGGATTAATCCCGCCGGACTCCCCCGAGGAGGAAGAGGCGGCGGGATTAATCCCGCCGGCTCTTCCTTGTCGGAGGGAGTCCAAGGCGGGATTAATCCCGCCCACAATTCTTACGACGGGGAATGGGTGGCGGGATTAAACCCGCACATAACTCTCTCCAAAACTATGATTTCAAAGAGATCTCGGGATAAATCCTGTCCCCAAATCTTTAAAACAGGGAAGTGGTGGCGAGATTAATCCCGCCACCCCTTCCCTGCCTCCTAAAATGGTTGGCGGGATTAATCCCGCCGACAACTCTTTCTAATAAATTCTGGTAACTCTTCATCAGTTGAGAAGGTTATCGACGGGATTAATCCCGCCACTCTTTTTCAGTGGCGGAGAAGCATTGCCCGGAGATGGTGGCGGGATTAATCCCGCCACCTCTTCGAAGAGGCAAAAAGAAATGGCCGGATTAATCCCGCCGCCCGGTTAACCTAGAATATTAAGTTAAAAGGATATTTAAACGGGATAAATCCCTAACGGAATATATTATAATCCTAATGCATTCCTAAACCCCTAAATTGTAATTTTAAGAGAGAATGTAAGAGAGTGAATCTTTATAAGTATTTTTAAATTTGTTTATAATACTTACTTGTAAACAGCACTGAAGGCGCCGTGCTTTCCTATAAAGAATAGCACCCAATTTAATCTCGCTCCTGAGATGATCACTATGAAGAAAAAAGAAGATCTAAAGAGTGAAAAATACAGAAATGAAGAAACCCTTGCCGGAGAAAGAACCAGATCTGAATTTGAGTGGGAAATTAAATGCATTTTTTTCAAAAAAAAAATTTCATTCCTATTTTTTTATGTCAGAAATTCAAATTTTTTAAAAAGAACAGAAAATAAAATTTAAGATGAGTTGACACAAATATCCGACACTCTGACATATATACTCTCCAGTTCCAATGAGTATTTTAAAATTGCATTTAATGTTATTCAAGTGATTCAAGCTGTTTAATATTACGAAATTTTAGACTATATTCTACATTCTTAGTATTCAAGTATATTTATATTATATATATATATATAAATATATACTTATACAATAAATAAATTGATATATTATTATGTATCATTTAAAATATATTCATAGTCTGTTTATTATTATTATTTTCTTAATTACTCGAGTATTTAGTTTTCATTTCCTAGTATCAATGGGATATTCTTTAATATTTTATTAATATTTGAAGAATATTCTAATATTAAACCTGATTATCATAATTAAATTAGTCTTGTTCTTAATTATTGCAGTAATTATTCTACATTTGTATATATTAATGGGATTTTCTCAATTAATTTGTTATTATTTCAAGAATATTCATGTGTTAAACCTTATTATCAATATTAAATTAATACACACTATGAACATATTTTAAATTATACATAATAATACATCATTTTATCTAATATATAGTCATATATAGTTTTAATAATATATATATTAATATCATTTCCTTAATTACTTGAGTAATTAATCTTCTTTATATTAATGGGATATTCTTTATTATTTTCTTATTATTCCAAGAATATTCCAATATTAAACATGATTATGATAATTAATTTAGTTAATTATTTGAGTACTTAATTTACATTTGTATATATTAATGGGATTTTCTCAATTAATTTCTTATTATTTCAAGAATATTTCAATGTTAAACCTTTTTATCAATATTAAATTAATATATATTATTAAAACTATATATGGCTATATATTAGATAAAATCATATATTATTATGTATAATTTAAAATATGTTCCTAGTGTGTTTATTAATATTATTTTCTTAATTATTCGATGTTTGTTTTGCACATATATAAACACAATCATAAATTTACACACGCATTACAAGAACTTACAAAAACACATATGCACACACATGCACAACCCTAAACCAAACTGAAGAAATAGGTTGCTTCTTTATTGAAAACATCATGTTCAACGCATGTATGATATATGTACTCAATCTGTGTGACTGTATGTAACACATTGAATTTACATGTGTAATATTTATATTAAGCTTGTTGGGAGCAAACCCTAAACCCTAATATGTAACACAATGAATTTACTCATGTAATATGTATGTATGTCTGTGTGTATACACGTGTGCATGTATATATGTGTACTCTGTATATATATGTGTACTTTCTGTCTTCTCTCATACATACACACCATGCATGATCCATGTTAATATGTACTGTCTCTCTTCTCTCAAACATATACACCATGCATGATCTATAATATGTACTCGGTCTCTCTAATATTATGTACTAATATGTGTGTATGTCTGTGTGTATACACGTGTGTATGTATATATTATGTGTATTAATATATGCAATGTGTATGTATGTATTGATACACATGAAACTTTAACACTCTCATGGACACACACATGTTAAATCCCTGCATGATTTATATTTTTGAGGTGTATGTGATACACCCACGCACACGCACGCGCTAATAATATAATGAAAGAATATTCGTTTAGGGCGAATCTATATTTTATTCTTTTAGGGTTTAAGTATATTCTCAGAAGGAATATTCTATTAGGGTTAATATATATATTTAATTCCTTTAGGGTTTAGGTATATTCTTAGGGTTTCAAGAGGCGGCGGCTGTGAAATCGGCGGCGGCTGTGCACACAGGTGAGATGTGTGTGTGTGTGTGTGTATGTATGTATATATGTATAGGAGTGCGTATAAATTTATTTATTAGTTTTATCTCTCGCACACACACGCACACTCCTGTGTATGTATATGTGTGTGTGGGTGTGTGTTTGTTTATCTGTATGATTTTATTTGTTTCGCTCACACACGCATACACACGATATACATATACACATATATATATATACTATATACATACATATATTATGTGTACCAGTATCTGTAAATTTTTTTTATTGATCTATCTCTCCCACACACACACACACACACACACACACACACACATATATATATATATATTATGTGTACCAGTATCTGTAAATTTTTTTTTATTGATCTATCTCTCCCACACACACGCGCACTGCTTTACACACACACACACACACACACACACACACACACACACACACACATATATATATATATATATATATATAATCAATGCATATTAACAAATAGTATACAACACTAGTTTATATATATGCTTATATATTCATATGGGTTATATATCTATATACACACATATATATGTGTGTGTTTATCTGTATAATTTTATTTATTTATTAGTTTTATCTCTCGCACACACACGCACACTCCTGTGTATGTATATGTGTGTGTGTGTGTGTTTGTTTATCTGTATGATTTTATTTGTTTCGCTCACACACGCATACACACAATATACATATACACATATATATATACCTATATACATATATACATACATACAACACTAGTTTATATATATGCTTATATATTCACAGACTCTCTCTCTTTCTCTATAGATTATATATCTATATACACACATATATATGTGTGTGTTTATCTGTATAATTTTATTTATTTATTAGTTTTATCTTTCGCACACACACGCACACTCCTGTGTATATATGTGTGTGTGTGTGTGTGTTATCTGTATGATTTTATTTGTTTCGCTCACACGCATACACATGATATACATATACACACATATATATACCTATGTACACACATATATTAGGTGTACCAGTACTGTATAATTTTATTTATTTATCTATCTCTTGCACACACACGTACACTCCTATACATACATACATACATACATATATATATATATATACACACACACACATATATATGTGTGTGTTTTTATCTCGCTAAGCCCCTCGAGCGGCGGGATTAATCCCGCCGCTATAGGTTTATAGCCTCGGCGGCGGGATTAATCCCGCCGCTATATGGTTGGGGCCATGGCGGCGGGATTAATCCCGCCGCCGAGGCCCTCACGCAGGTTATGGGCGGCGGGATTAATCCCGCCGCTCTACGACAAACCGAAGAGCGGCGGGATTCATCCCGCCGCTCACCCATGCCCTGCGCGGAATGCGGCGGGATTTATCTCGCCGGCAATGGCCTGTGTGAAGGTTCTAATGGGCGGGATTAATCCCGCCGGATTCCGCGCAGGGCATTTACAGGGGATGGGCGGCGGGATTAATCCCGCCGCTCTTCGGTTTGTCGTAGAGTGGCGGGATTAATCCGCCGCCCAGGGAATTCACGCAGGACATGAACGGCAGGATTAATCCGGCCCCACGCTCATGCCCTTCGCGGAGGGCGGCGGGATTAATCCTGCCGCTCAGGCACTTCCGCAGGATATAAGCGGCGGGATTAATCCCGCCCCCACCCATCCCTGTTCAAAAATGCCGCAGCCAATATATATGTGTGAGCGCATGATTTACGAGAGGGCGGCGGGATTAGCCTCCGAACCTTCATTACCCGGTGGCGAGATTAATCTCCGAACCTTCATTACCCCATTGGTATGTTGAATCAATCCCGACTAACTCTGTCTGAGACGGAGAAGGTTTACAAAATACCAATGGAGGGAACTGAGAAGGGTGGTGGGATTAATTTCACCATCTCTTACATGGTGGGCGGGATTAATCCCGCCGCGTACGCATGCCCTGCGGGAATCGGGCGGGATTTATCCCGCCGCCATTGGCCTGCCTGAAGGGCCTAGGCGGCGGGATTAATCCCGCAAGATTTCGCACAGGGCATTGGCGTTCGGCGGGATTAATCCCGCCGCCAGGCCTGAAGGCCTAGGCGGGATTAATCCCGCGCCATTCCGCCAGGGAATTGGGCGGGATTAATCCCGCCGCATAGGGACCGAGTGAAGGCCCTGGGCGGCGGGATTAATCCCGCCGAGTCTTCAATGCCTGTTGGAGGAATGAATCCCGCCACCCTTCCTTTTTTCTCCATTGGTGAGTCGGACCAATCCCAAACGTTTCTGTCTGAGACGTAGAAGGTTTTCAACATACCAATGGAGAGAACTGGGAAGGGTGGGAAATTCATTTAACCATCACTTACATGGTGGGCGAGATTAATCCCGCCTCCTTTCTGGAGTCACTGAAGGGGTGTGAGAAATAAATCCTGCCCAGTTCTCTCTGAGACCGAGAAGGGTGGCAAGATTAATTCCGCACTCCCGTTCAAGGCCTCCAGAAAGGTGGCGAGATTAATCCCGCCCACTCTTTCAGGAGGCATTGAAGGGGTGGCGAGATTAATTTCCATGTGATATATATTAGTATATATAAGTTGCATATCTCATTTTATTTACTTTTATCATCTTATCATAATATTTCGAGTAAAAGCTAGGAATCTATGTAAAACTGTCCAGAGCTCACATTTGTGGTGGTTCTAAAACGAAATGTTATCTTTCTTTTGCACTAACACAAATGTGAGCTTCGGACAGTTAATTACGTCTACTTCTCTCTGTGTATTATTTTTGTATATTCGGGTTTATACAAGTGTGTGTGCGTTTTATATAATTTATATTTATAGTGTATTATTTTGCAGAAGGACGATTTGATCAAACAAGGAGATCGAGTCATTAGTATGGAGTCGTCGTCAAATTCTGGGTAAGAATTAAAATAAAATCTGTTATACTCGGATACTTGAACTAATCATTTTTGTATTCAGATGTGGAATTGAGTGACATTAAAGACAAGAGCAGGAGAAGAGATGGGCAGGGGGATTCTGGAATCAACTTGGCCATATTTTAAGATAAATGGGAAGCGCATTGGAGCAACCATGGTTGCTGTCAAATTAACCTCTGTCACATCTCATGGACAAGCAAAACAATGGAAAGTAGATTCGCTAGTCAAGCACCCGAAAGCAGGCTGCGAACCCAGATTGGACGATGCTCGACAGATATGCCTTGTTCCATCCAATGTCACGTTCTCGGATCCAGAGGTCGTCAGTTACAACATTAATCTCGGGTGGTTTTGTCGACTTGTGGATAATGACGTTCACGTGTTCACTAATGATGTTGACCTTGGAGTTCTTCTTCAACTCAACGAAAGCCCATCTATGGAGGGGATCCATCTGGATGTCTACTTCGAAGATCTTCAGACTCATCGAGTAGGTGTATTGTCAGGAGATATTGCTTCACAATACAGAAAATCAGCAAGTGGAGCAATCTTCCCTCTTCACATTGAAGAAGAACACAGCGACATCATAAGGGAGATTGAGAAGGTGGCTCGGTCTCAGGTTCTCTACAGATCACGTTCAATTTGCTTAGGAAGCTTCGGGAGCTGGAGAGAGTGTGCCGAGAACACTAGAACAGCTGCAGTCGGGGATCACACATGTTGATTCGGATCGCAAAAGAAAATCATCAATCGTTTTGTCAGCTGCACCTGTGGCATCTCATGCTGCAATAAGTCACAAGGAAATGATGTTGGATGATAAGATTTATCCTTGTAGGGTTAAATATTGCAGCGTCAACCCAAACTTCAATTACAGGCCACTCAACCAGGAACGTGTAGCTGAGCTCATGGAGAAGAT
Source organism: Selaginella tamariscina (assembly GCA_003024785.1). NCBI lineage: Eukaryota > Viridiplantae > Streptophyta > Lycopodiopsida > Selaginellales > Selaginellaceae > Selaginella > Selaginella tamariscina. The sequence continues at coordinate 27,251 of PUQB01000684.1, forward strand.
GAAGGACGACAATTCTTATACCGTTCCACATAATGCTGTTTTGTGTCCATACTATGAAAGAAGGAAGGGTGCTGACAAAGTCTGGATCACAACACCAGAACAACTCATGAAGATTCAGACGGAGAATAAAAGATCTATCAAGTACTACATCATTAGTGGCCAGCACACAATAACGGCAGCCCAACGACTTCTCGATGAACACAACAAAGGAACGATGGCAACAAAACTTTCCGAGCATACCCGTGAGAAGCTGACAAAAAGATCGGCGTTTTTAGCTAAGCCGAATCTCACAATCGAGCAGTACCATAAGTTATCGGCGGAATGGGACGCTGCCGACACCAACCACTACAACAGCAAAATATGGGAGAAGTTTAAACACACGCGAGCCGTGTGGGAATCTCTTCAGCGACCACAAAGAGCTACCGCAGGGAATACACAATCTGCGGAATACCGGGTAAGCAAATTGTTTGGGCGGGATTTATCTCGCCGGTATATTAATCTGTCTTTTTCCTCAGAGAGTTGAAGAAATTGCAGCAGTTGATTTTGCCCAGGTGGGCGGGAAGGAAACATCATTTCTGATGATGTTGATTTCTTGCCCCGAAGATAGGATCTTTGCCAAATGGTTGGGGATTATGGAATCCTTTTCAAAAGGAACACTGAAGAAGAAGCAGACAAGTGAAGGGGAGCCCTCAGAAAAGTCTGCAAAGAAACCCAGTAAGACGCCGAAGGCTAAGTCTGTTCAATCTACAAAGGATGTAGACAACGATTTCAAGCTCACATGGTTGAAGCCTTTAAATGGAACAACGATGGAGGAGATGGAAGTCTTGGCTGATTTGGTGATCGATGGCAAACTACAAATTAATAACAGCAGCCCAACCTCTCCTTTTCATCTCAAGGCAATGGAGTTGAAGACGGTCAGGCATTTCAAGGAGTGGTTGGGAATACACTGCCACAAACTGGGTTGGACCTCGACTTCAACATATGAAGAGGTAGCAAATATTTGCATGTGACGAACGATGATATGCTTGTCGAATGGGTGAACCAATCGGAAGATCTAGGCAAGAATCTATTGCACGCCAACGCCAAAAAGGAGAACATTGGGATGACGCCTTCTCTTATGGCAGTCCTTCAGCAGCGGAGAACCGAATTGAACCTTATAAAGGAGGATGCTACGAATCACGACAAGCCCTACAGATGTTTGTTGTTAGATTCGGAGACTTTATGGGGTAACATCACTGCTTGTAGGAAACCGTTTCAATTGTTCGTGATGGATCGGGGGTGTCAAAAAATCTTTCGACAGATAGGGCACTAGAGGATCTGGTGGAGAAACTTAGCCGTGCAAGCATATACATAGAAGGTATTTATTATTGAATTCATGCTTGCGCTCTTCACTGATACCTACTTTTTCAGGTATTTATTTCTTGATTCTTGCTCATGTCACCGATACTTTTGCCTTCGCCTTCGCCAAGAAGAATAGACATCGTTGGACAGGATTTTATATGAACGATGCTAATCCCAAGTGCATTGATACTGTTGTTCACTTGGTTGTTAGGAATGCGCCAAACAATTTCAAGCTTCCAAATGACTGGCCAGGCATCTGTTTGCACTCCAACGGCCCTGAACCTCCATCCGATACACCGATAGGTATGAGTGACGTATTCGGCAATGTACGTTATCCAAACATTACAAGTCAAGCGGCACGGAGCATCGTCAACTTGATCAGGGGTCCTCACAGTGATGCGTGGGTTTTTGACTACTGCACTAGGGGGTCCGTCTTGAAGGAGTGTTACCTTCGGCATACATGTGTGTTTGCCGTTGAGAAGGATAAGACCATGGTTGAGGACCTGAACAAGTGGATAGATTGGGTCTCAACTGAGTACCCCAACGAATCCATAAAGGCGTATTTGAGAAAGTTCCCTCCAGATAAGTGCGATAGCTCTGAAGGTGAATCTGGTTCAATCTCGGAGTCTGAGAACGAACATCAATCAGATATTAGACCGGAAGTTATCTCGAGGAGTACAGAACATTCGCACACTCCAGGACCCATGGAAACATCAATAGAAGATGCAGAAGATCTTGAACCATCTCACAAGCGGCTTAGACCTTCTTCGCCTCATTCAGAAGGTAATAGCGAAGAAGAATTGATAATGAATTGATAGAGTGATGAATAGTTGTAAATGAGTGTAACATAAGGCATTTTTGTATATTTCTTTTATATTTGTACAGAAAATAAATTCTCAAGGATTAATGAAGCTTTTAGTTCAAACATGGGTCACACATTAACAAGGTAAATAATATACCTTGATAATTTTAAGGTCAGCTAATTATCATTTTGCAGATGTAATGAAATAATTGAGAACATGGATTTTCAGCATTGCCATGAGGTAAGAGAGGGGTTTGGCGACAATTTCTTGTGCCACATGTCAGAATGACAGAGTTCATGCAGGAAATGGATAATAATGCAGCTCAAAACATCGTTACCATGGGGGCCACTTCAGTTTTTGCATCATCATTTTTATTGGCTTCAGTTCCGAAATCAATTTCTTCAGCGCATGCAATATCTGAATCTTGTAAGGATGATGTACAATTAAATGATGAAGGGATAGGCAACGAAATAGTGGCAACGGATAAATGTGAAAGGGAGCAAACAAGTGATTTGCAAAGTATTCAAGAGGCAACGCTATCTCATGTTACTCATGGCCATATTGTGTTGTTGGATGTCAATGGTGTTCTGCTTCATCGACAAAGGCCCGAGGATAGAAAAACAGAAATCAAACAAGGAGATTTCATTCCTTGTCATGGTAAATTTCGATATGATATTATTTTTCGTCCAGGGTTGGATCGTCTCTTTCAAAAGCTTAAGGAGATGGGTGCGCTTGTGGGGATTTGGTCATGCATGCAGATTCATAACTTAACACCGCTGTTGAGTTTACTTAAGAAACATTGTAGTGTTGCAGAAGAGGTGATTCGTAAAGATTGGATTTTTGACCAGCGAATGTGTATAAACCTCTCGAATTTCACAATATAAGAAAGGAAAGCAAGCCATACTTCTTCAAGAATGAAAGAATAATTGGGACTCATGGGGAGATCAGTCGCTTAAGGATAACGAAGAATGCACATATCTTAGTAGTAGACGACTCTCCTCAGAAGGCTATGCTCAACCAAAACATTGCTTGTATTCATCCAATCACTTTCGATCCATATTCTGATACCGATATCATGGATGAGCTAGTGAACTACTTGGATACGTGCCTCAGAAAGAAGAATCTCGAAAATTTTTGTGAGCAGTATCCACCGTATCATACATTTCCTGAAGCTTTTCTTTCTCGTGATATTGAATTTTATAAAATGAAGGATAGCAACCGGGCGCTTTATAATATTATTCTTAAGGAACGTCAGTTTTTAGATGAGCCTTTATGCAGACCTTCTCTTATCACATCTTATGTATTAACAAGGATGGCAACTCCCAATTGCATTCGTGAGAGTGTTAAGTGGTGGCAACAACATCAAGATATTGACCAAAATGATTTGATTAATCCGGAGAGTGATGATTTAGACAAAATGAAAAGATTTCTTTGTATGATAGAAAGAAAGTATTTATAAAAAATTAACATGTTGATAAGAAAATGATTTCATTTGTAATTATGTTTGATAGTATTTCTTCATTATTGTAAACTATTTTTAGAATAATATGAATATTCTAAGATATTTTAGGAATATTCCTTACTAAGTAAGGTTATTGAAGGATTAATTAATTAATTAATTAATATTTAAGGCTTAATTACATATTAATTAAATGATTAATTAATAATTAAAACTTAAGTATTAATTAGTAATTTATTTTATATTCCCATTTTCACGTATCATGCCCACTTTAGTTACAACGTGCAAACTCTGATCCAACCGTTCCAGGGAAATCTTTTGCAACTCAACAAGGTGCCACTCCACCATCCAGAGATTCTCCACCAAGTACTTTAGGGAGTCAGTAACGTCCTCCTAAAGGTACCTTAGGTGGTCAAAAGGATCTTTCCCATGCTTTTGAAGCCACTCTCAAGGAACTCTCTCAAAGAGTATTGCAGCCTTTATAAGATATGTGGTTGCACCAAAAACACTGTTGACAAGCTCATCATTCTCCACTCTAAAGGTATGATACCACATTGCCTTAACACCAGGATTCCACAAGTCAAGCTCTCTCTCAAATAGTTTCAAGAAACCTTTTGAGTTAAAGGTTACCAAGGTAGCACAAGGAGCTCACTATTGCTCTTTTGGATTTCCAAAGCACTAGCTCACTTTAGATGTTTCATCAAGGTATTCGACTTTCACGTGGATGAGCTTGTCTCGTGTCCTCTCTCACAAACTCCCTCAACATCCATGACACTTGTCAAAGAGGAGTTGTTGTCTCTAACAAAGAAAGCAAGATCCACCTTTTCTTTCGAGGTGTCTTTCTTCCGTGCCAATAGTTAGTTCACTGCCAAATACAAGGAGAACTCCCTTGCATTGCAAGAGAAGCTAGAGAAAAGGCAAAATCAGAGGTAGCTTGCCAAGGAGAAGTAGATGACAGTCAAGGGCCTTGTTTGATTTCAAAATTGAGCGTATGCTAAAAGAATAGTTGAAAATCTTTTGTTCTTCAATGCTGTTAAGATTTTTATTCAAAGTTATATTGATTATTAAGATGAATTAATTTGAAAAATGATTAAAAATGTTACTTAATAAAATCAATTATGATTTAAAAATAATTAATATTAATAAAAAACATAACAGAAAGGATTACATGAAGTTGAATGAATTATAAAGATGTAGAAATATAATGGACTTTATTTTTAGGTAAATTTTTAACATTTGAATGTTACTTTTTCCATTATATATTATGTATAAAAGTGACAACATTATCATCATGATGCATTAAATTGTTGAGATGATACTAATGAGTATGTCTTATAATCTTACTTATATAGAGCTTTATGATAATAATTATCATTATCTTAAACTTTGCCATACATACAATTTATTATATCATATCATGTGTGCATTCTAACATATGTTTTTGATTCATTTATCCATATTAATTTAAAATCATGGCCTAAGATCCCCAAAGCATATAAAGAGACTCGAATCAAACATAAAACATTTTGATTCAACATTAATTATGGGTAAATTGTGATTATTTAATTTCTTATTTAAGTTGAAGTTATTAATCCCATCAATTAAGAAAAAATATTACTAAATGTGAAGTTTGATGCATTGATTTTTCATGGCAAAAGGCTTATCAAGAATTAAATGAGCAAATATTGAAAAAAAAAAAAGAAGTAAAAGCATGCTTCAAAACATAAAATGCAACAATTGTATTTCTAGGCAAATGATGTTATAAGATTGGTGAATGAAAGTGCAATATTAAATTAATTTGGTAATAGAAGTTGGCAAAACCGAAGAAGTATTTTACATCACATACAAATCATGTAATTTATAAATTCAACAAAATTTTGACTTTGACTAAATCCATAAAAACTTCTTTAGGTAAAACAATGTATCTCAAGAACTCACATAATTTAGAATGTAAATTTTTAATTTAATAAGCCAGACTCTCGAGGTCAATTTAAAAAACTTGGCAATGCTCACATAGAGTGTTAACATTAAATGATCACTGCAGTTACATGTTATCTTTTGGATTAAAATTATAATGTTAAGTACCAAACATACAATACTAGAGACCTTTTGAAACCACTCAACTACCCCCAAGTTGCATGTAATCCCCACACATTGCTCTGCCAAAGACTTCTCCACACAATTTATATATAAATCTCTTCAGGTTATCTTCCTAATTTTTTAGAATATTCTAGCTATTTATATACAAGTAATAACAATCTTCCCCTCAATAAACATATCCTTGTTCTTGAGAATAATATAAACTTACTCAAATGTCTTCGTACATCCTAAAGAATCTACCTAAGCTCATCCCTTATGAGTATTTTTTTTTAATTTATTAACATGAAACACTAGGTGCATTCACATTCCTTCTAACAGGTATGCCATCTTGTATGCTCTAAAATTCTTATAAAGACACGAGTACATGAGAGACAACTATCATTGCATCTTTTGTAAAGTCACAATAATATTCTGTATTACATGTTTTGCAAATAGTACTTGAATATATACATAATTTTTTAACTAGAACTCTAAGAAGGTTTTATGATCATTAACAAGTTAATAACTCAATTTTGAGTTACTTATAAGTTATATTTTAAAATACATATGTGACATGATTTAATGAATTACACATGTTGTTTAGACACTACAATTTAGACACCACAATGATATCAATTTAAGAATGATAAGTTTTATTTTTACTTAAAGTTTCTTATAATATTTAATGATAATTGGCTTCATAATTTTGAAAGACTTTATTCAAAGTCTTTGCAACTATATAATAGTAATTAACTTTAATAAAAAAAACAAGAGTCATAGTGAAATTATGACAATAAAAGAATAATGTTTTGTGTCCTCTAGAGAAATATAAAGATGGATAATGTTCAAACCTTTAATTATATTTATTAAATTAATGATTTTACAATGTTTCCTCCTTTAATTAAAACTTCTAACTATATTGAATAATAATTGGAAAGGCTACTTAATAAACTAACTATGATCAAAATGTAATTAACATTAATAAATAATAAAGAAGAAAATGAATGCATGAATAAATTAGATGAATTATTAGGACAAGAAATATGATGGACTTATTTCCATATGCATGCAATTATTTTAATGTTTAATTATTACTTTCTAACTTATAGAATGTATATGAACGGTTACTAGATATCTGAATGAGTTTATTCTTTGGTGAAAATGATAGTAGCTATAATATAGTTTGTATTAGTGTATTTACTAATGCTCGTCAATATATTCAAATAATATATTTAATAACGATTATCCAGTCTTCTTTTACGCTGGATTAACTGCAGTTTAATGACTACACATAGCATATCTAATTAGATATAGATAAATGAATGTGTATATTAGAAAAATTGGTTGAACCAAGGAATATTCACATTTAAAATTGGAATATTCGAATTTAAGAAAGTTTAAAATAATTAACATCCGTGACGAAAGACCTTGGATTAAATATCTACCAATTCAGAAGGAGCAGGGAAAAAATGCAGCCTATGTCATGTGTTTCGTACTTGGCCTCGGTCTTTTGTTCCCATGGAACAGCATGCACAATCATGGATTATTATTCATACTATTCCCGGTATGTATGTGTGTGTGCGTGCGTGTGTGTATGATACACGGGGCGTACATAAAAATACACACCTATTTGATGCAGGGTTATCATCCATCACGAGTTCTTACATTGGTTTATCAAGCATCTGCCTTCATAGCAATGGCGTTCTAACATACTACGAAGCAAAATAAACACTCAGTTGCGTGTACAGTTTGGATTCTTGATATATTTTATTAGCCTCGTTTCTTCTCCCAATAGTAAGTTTAAGCATTTTTAGTGTAAGTTTAGTTGTATTAAACCATCATTTGCAGCTTGATTTGTCGACTAATGGTCATCAAAGTGTTGGTTTATACATTGGTATTGGTATTTATGTATTTCTTTGGTATATCTGATGCCATTATTCAAGGTGGGATTGTCGGAGAGCTATCCTATATGCATCCATCTTTTCTTCAGGTAACCGTGCGTGTGTGTGTGTGTGAGAGAGAGAGGAGAAGAGAGTTACACACGCACGCACGCACACATCTTTGGCAGTCATTTGCAGCAGGAGTTGGTGCTTCTGGTGCTGCAACCTCTATATTACGACTTGTCAAAAGGCAGCTTTTCCAGGTACAAGAGATGGACTTCGTAAAGGAAGCACGTAAGTCACACACACATATATATAACACGCGTGTACCACACATACACACGCACAGGCTATATAACTAATAGATTTTGTTTTGTTTAGTTCTTTTCTTCTTCATTTCTGCCTTCTTTGAGCTACTGTGCTTGGTTTTGTATGCTATGGTTTTCCCAAGGTTAAAGATGGTAAAGAGAATATAGAGAAGCTGCTGCAAAAGAAGGCGCAACCACAGTAAATCAGCTTCTAGACAAGGTAAACTTAATTATTATTAGTATAAATAACTATATATAATTATATATATATTTTAAACATTGTATTTATAATAGTTTAATTAAACTGCAGGATATAGAAAATAGAACAACAAGGTTGTCAAACATAGAGCTTCTCAAGCAAAATGCAGACTATGCATTTGATGGATTTGGTATATTCCTTTTAACTTTGTCAATATTCCCTGGATTTCTGGCCGAGGACACAGGGACACACAGCTTAGGACCATGGTTTAACAAATATTAATAATTAATAATTAATATAATTTATATTATAAACTACATTGTTTTTTCAGGTATGTTGTTATTTTAATTGCGACATATAACTTAGGAGATGTGGTTGGAGATTTTGCCATTAATTAAAACATTAAGAGTAAAATCGCGAAAGGCAATATTTATAGCAGTTATTGCAAGGATTTATACCCGCTTTCTATTTTTAGCTAAGTATGGTGATCAAGGTTGGATGATTATGTTATGTGTTTTCCTGGGGATGACAAATGGTCACCTTACTGTGTCTGTTCTTGTTAATGTACCTAATGGTTACAAGGTAATTAAGTTTAATAATCTTATTAACTTAATTATATTATTTAGCATTATTAATTATTAAATACATTTTATTAATTATTAAATACTTTTTAGTTAATTATTACAGGGACCGGAGCAAAATGCACTGGGAAACATTGTGGTGTTATTTATCCTTGGAGGGGTCTTTGCTGGTATAACTTTGGGATGGTTGGCTTATTGGCAGAGGCTGGTGACTTATAAAATAGTTATTAAAAATTCCCTTTTTAAAACAATTTAATGCTGTTATACTGTGTGTGTGTGTGTGTGTGTGTTACGAGTATATGTATATACACATTATACTATATATAGCTTACAATTTAGATTTATTTAATGAGTAACTGTATAAATTTACATTAGAATTAATTACATACACATACTTTCCATACTTATCTGTAACGAATGTTGGAGGTCCCGTGAAAATGTGTTTTAAGAGCACATGGATTTGCCCATTCAGAATTTGTATATGAATCGTCTTCATTCTCACTTAGTGTCTGCAAAACACATATAAATGTGTGTGTGTGGTGTGTGTGTGTGTGTGTGTGTGTGAGAGAGAGAGAGAGAGAGAGAGAGAGAGAGAGAGAGACCTTATCTTCTTGTTGTCTCTTATAATACCAATCATGGCTTTCTGAGTTTCCGCATCCACAGGCTGCTCACATAAGAGATTTAGTTTTAACACACACACACACACACATTTTCTCATGAAGTTTTAACATAGACTTACCGGTTCTCGCATGGGAGCACCACGGCCTCTTTCTTGAAGCTTTGCAATAATCTATATGTAATAATGCAAAAATTAATCATGCTTTAAAATATAATTTAAAATTAAATACCTTAGTTTTGTCATTCTTTCCATAATCTGAGAGTCTCTTGTCACGCATAAGTTTTCCCTGCCCACCAAAGCTGTGCAGTAGAGTGGTTTAACGTCTCCAAACCTGCGTGTGTCTATATATCATACATATACGTGTGTGTGTGTGTGTGTGTGTGTGTGTGTGTGTGTGTGTGTGTGTGATATACACACCTTCAAACGTTCCATTTAGTTGCTGTTGGACAGGATCATGTCTAGGCAGCCTCTTGGGTAACAATCATAACAGCACCCTTAATATTTTGTATCTTCTTTCAGCAGTGCACTTGTTAATGTATTTACACAGCACTTGATTCTGTAATAAGAAAAATAATTAATTACACACACACACACACACCTCTCACCGTTGAGATGCACGTCTCTGCATCCTCGAGTGTTCCTTTGAGTGTTTCAGCAACCGTTGGGTCGCAAGCTGAAAATAAACTATTTATATATATGTATAATAATCATATAAACTGTACTAAAGAATTACCTTTCTCCAGTGCGACGGCGGAGGGATCTTTCTTATGAAAGGTCCTCTCTCCTTGCGTGAAGAACTACTTGCACACCATTGTCTTCTTCATCACTTACCTCTTCTTCTCCTTGTGATCTATCGGTCCATATTGCAGCAGTTGCCCACACTCCTGTACATCATTCTTATTCTCTGTGTGTGGCGTGCGTGTGTGTGTGACATATACTGTATATATAATAGTAGACTCTCTCATACAATAACTACATATTCATATACTCTCGGTAGTGTATATATATATATATATATTATATCCTTTATACACATGTATACGAACACACACATGGGATACACATACTTGTACCAAATGGAGAATACGCAGCTGTGAATTATTCACAGCAACAAGCTCTCTAAGCACAGTATCTATACACTCCGACCCTGAGCATCGAACAAGAACTGGCGATCTTCGCCTGTTTCATATGTACAGTACCATCTTCCGACCTAGAACAGGACATTCTCAACAGGTAGTTATTATAAACAACAATAAGAGAAATTTCACACTAATTAACATAACGGAAACGTGGTGCGAAAGCTACTTACTTACATTACCCCGACTTAAAAATGAAAATCCAAACTGCGTGTTTGTACACTCTTGTACAACATTTTAAACACTAAAACCTCAATCTTCTTCCAGTTTGGGTTCCTGTGGTTGCTGATGCATACCTGTATTATATGTATCCGCATTCATTCCCTACATTAATCATTTCAATAACATAAGTATAACACAAGTGTGTGTGTGTGTGTGTGTGAGAGAGAGAGAAGAGAGGAGAGAGAGAGAGAGAGAGAGAGAGAGAGAGAGAGAGTATATAACGATATGAAGTGGAGAAACCTGGGGAAGGCATGTAGTAGAAGGTACACAGTATATAGAGAGACGTGGTGGAAGTAGAGCGTGGCGACCAGCGACGTCAACTAGCCGTACACCCATGCCCATGCCGTACGATGTTGTCACCGGGGATACATGGCATTGCAGTGATTGGAGACATCATTCCACTTCGCATAGACATCATCTGATATATGGTCAACGTAAATATTGTAACACACACACACACACACAAATGAAAGAAATAAATTACCTGGAGTTGGTGTTGAAGCATCTTCAGGTACTCGATTGCTTCATCTAGCATGGATGCCTTATCAGTCTGAAACATGCACCGAATCAATATTTGTGTGTGTGTATATATTATATATATATATATAGATAGAGAAGAGAGAGAGAAGAGAGAGAGAGAGGAGAGAGAGAGAGAGAGAGGAGAGAGAGAGAGAGAGAGAGAGAAGAGGAGAGAGAGAGAGAGAGAGCCTTATTGGAGTTCGGAATAAGCTCTTGCAAAGCCTTCATGCGTTCGTTTATCCTGTCTCTTCGCTTCTAATGCAGGTAAGCAGACTTAGCTTGTGTATATAATTAAAATTTCAAAGAAAACTTATACCCGTTCAGAAAGATTATGAACTTCGCGGCTCTACTTCTCTTAGGCTTTGGCTTGCTCTCATCCTGAAAATTATATATTTATTATTCAACATTCATATTATACTCGATTGCTCGATTACATACAATGTGTGTGTGTGTGTGTGTGGTAAATGAACTACCAGGCAAGCAGCTGTGTCTTCAACCTCTTTCTCTTTTCTCTTAAGATCTTTTTCTGTTCGTGAACCATCTATTGGCTTTGAGTTTTCCACTCCAGAATCACTTGCTGGGTTGTTCCCTGAGTGTATGTATGTACACGTCTAACTTATCCACGCACACACAATAAGTATATATACAATACCTTTACTATCTACTGTACTCCTATCAGATTCCAAACAATGTGGTTGGATCGACTTGAGTTTGTTTGAATCCGGAGAGTCTTCACACACTTCCTCCTCGCCACGGAGACTGAAAAGTGAGGGAAAGAGTTTATCCCTACCTGGAATGTCATGCTATTAGTCATCTCTCTCTCTCTCTCTCTCTCTCTCTCTCCGTAAATAAATAAATGCACCTGTAACTGAGGGTTTACAGGAGGAACACCCTGCATAGTCCGGAGGGAGGCTGACAAACCGTGCGTGGTTTATCGAAGACCTCCGCACCGGTTTGCAAGTAAACACCAGAGGCACGTCTGGCAGCTAATTCCAAGGCAGCATCAGCACTCTGTGTATACGCCGGGCATGTGTATTGTGGACGTGTGTATGGACTCTGAACATTCATGTTCGATGGCCCTGCTGATTCACCAAATAAGCTGAGAAGAGTAAGTGAGATCGTCCACGTGTAACCACGAAGCCATCTCATCCTGAACAGCTAAGCCGGCCGCTTCCATACTGTTACTGACAGACGTTCCGGGGCAGCTGGTTCTCCCTTGCAATCCCATGAATATTGCCAGTACGTGTCACCTCCTCGGTCAGTATCCTGTATATATATTCAATAAATATGAACCTCATCTACATATGTGTGTCTGTGTGTCCATAATCAGGCATGTTATATTATAATCATGTATATCATGTGAATACATATGCATTGCTATCATGTGCGTACACATACTTAGTCTATTTAGAAGATTTAAAATGACACTCTCGCTATAGATATATTGCTACATATTGCATACCTTCAGTACAGATTGTAGTGGTGACAAGCTCCACAGTTCCTTACAATCAGATACTGTAATTTTATAAGAAAAACCTGCAGTTTTACACTGAATTTACTTGCGGAATATGAATTACACTTAATAAACGAGCTCCATTTCCCACCATGCCGCCATAGCCAGGAAGCTTAAGAATGAAGCTTACCTCTCTTCAATTTCTTAAAGATTTTTTTTCTTTCGTTTAGCCAATGTATATTTATCAGTCCGTACATTTTGTCCAAAATAGAAGTGTCCGAAACGGATCTAGCCAAAGATTATCGGTTATGCCACGTGGCGAATCTCGCTGACTTTACAATTTCCCCCGATACATATGACATGATCGAGTCAATCAGTGGTCATTTTCATTCCACTATACAACAAGGTTGAAGGACGTACGTGTTACGTACTTTAATTGTACATAAGTTAAAAAAAATTAAGTACATACGTAAGCAACCATATGTCATGAAATTTCTATAAATGTAAGACTATAGTCTGTGGATAATACATGTATATATATAATATATGTGTACATGCTTATACACATGTAAATCCATCCTTTTACCCTTATTAATTCACATGCAGATGTGACTAGATCCAACGACGTACATATATATTATATTTAATTTATTACTAGGTATTAAAATGCCTCAATAGTATATTAACATCCCTTCAAAGATATTAAAATAATATATTATGGTGTATTTTTTGTAATAAAATTATAATTATTTCACATGTAGATAAATATGTATATAGAATTATTTGATAATTAAACAGTTTAAATTTTATTTCAGTTGTATAATAGGAAATGTAATTAATTATATTAATAATATTATTGAGCTTGAATACTAAAAATGCAATACAATGAAGAATTAAATTAGTTAAATGGTTTAAATTATCTGCATTCTAAATTCTTACTAAGCTTGAATACTAAATGCAATAATTAAATTAGTTAAATGGTTTAAATTATTTGAATTCTAAATATCATTAAAGAAAAATAAAAAATAGTAATTAAAATTATCTGAATTATTTGAGGACATATTGGCTTTGATGTCATTTTAGCTTTACATTTTACTTAAAAATAATAATGAAATTTGATTAATAGTTTAAATTTAATTTTAGTATAAAATTCATTTAATCGTGTCATTTTAGAATACATTAATATATTATGTCTTAGAAAATGGATATTGCAATATAAAAATATACTTATATAGTTTAGTAAGGTTTAGAAACTGATAATGTAATATACCTCAATAATCGTGCTAATTAATTAGTTAATATTTATTTTTAATCTTAATTTGTGTATGTTAAATATGTTTTTATTCTTAATATAAATATACATGTGCATTTAATTTATTACACATATAATATTTTTAATATAAAATGTATACGTTTGTGTACAAGATCTTTAAATATAAGTGCGTGTACGTGGAATTAGGTTATTTTGAAGTTTTAATATTAATATATATGTATGATTTAAAACCAAAATAGATAACTTAATTTTAAATAATAATAAACAAAAGCTACTCATGGCCTGACATATATTACTTATTGTTGCATTGTCATCATGTTCTTCAAGACTTCTTGCTAAAGCTTCCATAGGAGTCAATCCTATTGCTTTCACCCGATGTAAACTATAAGATGATGCTTTAGCTACCTCACTTTCATCAAGCTTACATCGCTTAAAGGTATCTCTCACCCTTTGAAAAGCCAATGTACTCTCCTCCTCAGCTTTTATTGTATCTTCCAACTCTTTTTCAGCTTCAACCATCCAAGCATCGTTAAAACTATCACCATGTAAATACATAAGTTGTGAAGAACACAACATGTAGCCACTTGATCAGGCACATACTTTAACTTGCTATCATTCCTCTTCATAAGAATTCTGAAACGAGCTTTCAATTCACCAATTGCACACTCCACTGGCATACGAGTGCTAGATTGAATGAAGTTCCAATAGTACTTCATTCGATCTAAACCTTGCTTGCTTCCTTTGTAAGGAGACAACATCCAAGGTTTAACAGCATATGCAGCATCTCCAACTAAACAATATGATCCAAGATATCCATTCTTAATTCTCAAACCAGCTGCTGACCTGTTAAAAACATTGGAGTCATGTAAACTACCTGCCCATCCAATGTCATAATCCCATATATACTTCTTTGCTGAGACAATCAACTGAAGTATAATAGAATGAAAACCCTTCCTATTATAATAATCTTGTGGATGAAGTTTTGGTGCAATCACTTGTAAATAACTTCCATCAATGGCTCCAACAACACTAGGAATGCCTCTGATCCTCTCAAACTCTTTAGATAGTTTTTCTAACCTTTGTGGTGATGGCCAAGCAATGCATTTATCTCGAAGCTTTATTTTTATTGCATTACAAAACTCCTTAACTATCTTGTGCACCGTTGTCATTCCAATACCGTACTCATCTGCAATATCCTTAATGAGATTACCAGTGCCTAACCTGGTAAGGGCAACACACACTCGCTTCTCGAGTGGAATGGCTTGCCGTAAATGAGTGTCATGCCGCTGTAAATATGGGCAAGTTCTGTACATAGAAATGAGAAGGTATCTCGTGATACACGCATCCTTGATTTGAACATAGCATCATTATAAGAAGCAAGAAGTGTTCTCTCAACATACACATTAGGCCTATCATACATCCAAATGAATGGAGAATTCCGCCTTGTCATGCCATCACATTTAATGGCCAATTCAAAAGCCTTAAGAAGCAACTCAATTGCCAACATACCTGTGATACTAGTAGTTTCTTCTAACATACCTCGAATGGAGATCACAATCGCAATTATAACTCGAATGAGTTGTTTACGATCCATTTCTCTATGCCCAGAATCCATAGCCAAATGCCGCCAAACCTCTCCTTGCACAAATCTAGGGTAACTCAATAACCCTAAATTATAATTAATTAAAAAAACCTTCTTAACCACGGTTAAATGGAAATTGTTCAATGGTAGTTTAATTTTTAATTCAATTAACCACTCTAGTGTAAAACCACAGTGGTAGTTATTATTAATGACGTGGCATTTTTTTAAATTACCAGGGACCAAATAACCACTAGTGGAAAGTGGGCCTTAGTTAAGTTCTAAAACCTCGATATTGGATTTTTTAGAATGTCCACGTGTTTAGCGATTTGTCCACGTGTATTCCAGCTCTAAGGTATATAAAGGTGAGACATTTCTTAAGGCACCTAGCTGTTTACAATTAAAATTCTTTGCGATTAAATAATTTTTTTCAGCAGGTTAATATGCTAATATCATATTTCAGGTTTTCAGCTCATGTCATAATAATTACGGGTTTTTTTAGCAGATTGTGCTTGTAAATAAACTGGTAAAGACCATTCGTTCATCAAATTAAATAATTTTTGAGTTTTTAATTTCAGTTAAATATATTATTATAAATGAATTTCATTGTTTTTGGTGAATCATGTTAAATACAAATGCTCCTCCATATATAAACATTGACACATTCACACACACACACATACATAGGCTTTATATAAAATGAAATAAAATATACTAATATCTTATGTTTAATATATGTATGTGTGTGTGTATGTATGTACAATGTACACGTATACATATATGTCTATGTGGATGTATATATGTATGTGTGTGTACATGGAGAAACACGTATATACAGACACATTGCTTATACATGCACACACACACACACACACACACATACATACATACATACATACATACATATAATATATATATATATATATATATATATATATATATATATAGACAACACACACACACACATACGTGTGTGTGTGTGGTAACATATTTGTGTATATATTGGAGACTTCGTAGGGCCTGAAGCGTTTCTTCGTAATAACGTGTGTGTGTCTGTATGTAGGTTCGTACTGGTGTGCATCATACACACACACACACAGAGTGAAAGTTTCTTCACTACAGTACAGAGAATGCGGTAGCATAGTTAGCCTTGGAGCTATTTGAAGACGGTATCCACAGGTACACAGATGTGTGTGTGTGCGTGCGTGTGTATATACAACGTACCTATTTACTGCCTAGGTACCCATATATCGTGCCAAATGATAGAACGTATGTGCTTTCACTCACTGTTACAGCATGTGCAAATCTTGCAAAGCAAGACCGCAAGCTTAAAAAAATAGCAGGTACACATATACATACATATACGTGTATATGTACATATATATTTTGTGTGGATGTACCATACACACGCGCACACAAACACACACACATATATGTATCCTGAACTTTCTGTAGCTGGTTAGAGAAGGGAAGGCATTACATCTGAAAGCAAAGAAGAACCGATGTAACAGCAAATATCTTGAAAACACACTGATAGATATATACAAAAAATGTGTAATTATGAAGCCCTCCCAAAAGAATATCCGACCACATGGAGAGACGTGACACAGTCTCCTGGAACGCCTGCTACAAGGATATGTGGAGAATAGGCAAAGCCATCTTGTTATAGAACTCTTTGAGGAGATGGGGAACGTGTATACACCTGACTCCAGGACGTATGTAGTGGCTATCTCTGCTTGTTTGCTTTGGGTAATAGGGAATGGAAGAAGTATACACTCACGCTTGTTGAGGTGTGCGCGTGACAGATTTGTCGAGAGCACGTATGCCAAATGTGGGAGTAAGCTCCACGCTGTGTGTGTATTCTACAGCATGTTGGAGTGTAATGGCGAGTGACTCAAGTTTTCTTCTGCTATTCTTATAGCAGCTATTACAGCTTGTGGGAATATATCTGCAGTTGAGAAGGGGAAGGTTTTACATGAAAAGAGCACAAAATATGAGGTGGTTAAAGTTGGGACTTGTTTAGTGGAGTTTTATGGGAAATGTGGGATTATGCGGGTCCTACCCTACTTGGTGCATGTAAGAAATGGAATAACATTGGTAAGGTAGTTATTAAAGTTGGATAAAGGAAACCCTTTGCACCTTACATGTTATACAAAGGTTTGATGTGGAGAAGAAAACAAAAGTAAATTCGTAGTATATGTTTAAAAATCAATAAATCAATATCCTAGTGGAATATTCATGTTCTTATGATACTAATAAACTTCTTTAATGTATATTATAATAAAATGGAATGTCTTAACATTTAATGTATAACATGCCAATTTTAATGACATATTATAGTGGAACAATGTCAAAGTTTTAACATAAAGGTCAATACATAGTAATATGTGATTATTAAGTGGATATCTGGCATCAACATCGTATGTGAACAACACTAAATCTTCTAAGACAACCACGAGAGTTTAATTCATATGCCTAAATAGGCACGAGACATAGGGTCTTACATTAAGTCTTCTAAAATGATTATTCCTGAACCTCAAAGATTAATTTAAATAAACTTTAGGATCTTGCCCTATGAGACATATACAAGCTCATGCCCCACCACTATATCCCTACGATAGAGAGCTAAGGCATCGTTACTTACCCTTTAGGAATCACCTTTTTTTAGAGTACAACCGATAAGGGGTAACCCTTAAATGTTTGTGAAACAAAGTTATACCCTAATACTAGGGTTAATATTTAATGTGAACATGAGTGTGAACGTGAGTGTTGTACTAGGCAAACCTGGATATTCATAAGCAAGTGACTGTACAACAAGGTTCCCGATAATAAACATCAGTTGTTTAATTCTTGGACATATTCACACACCCATAGTAAGAACGCCCCTAACCACATGTGCTTACTAACACACCCAATTATGAAATTTAACCTCCCTTGAGCGGATGTAGTACCGTACTATGAGCACAATCACACATGCTTGCTAGAATATCCAACCCTTCAGTTTTAAACTCATAATACAACCCCAAAGGGCATGCCTTAGGTGTTCTAATGTGTGTTCTCTAACCTAGTGTCACATGAACATGTGACACGGTTTCCTAAGATGTGGCTATCTCGCCATAGCCCCTCAAACTTAAGAGCTACATATGGTGTCACAAACATGATTCATAAATGCCAACTCTAGAACCCTTTTTCTGTGAACATCCAAGAATATGATAAAGAGAACCTGTCAACCAAGATTCCACGCTCATAACTAGATAATGACATGGATGCGCCATGCTTAATTGTAAGTATTGCTCTTAGTTTAACATGGAGAAGAAGGGTGGAGACATGCCTCAACTTCTGACCTTTGAAACGTGTATTTAAATAAGACCTCTTAAATGTGGATTTGCCAATGTTTTGGGTACATTACCCTGAAGGCGGACATACCCATATCGTTTGAAAATTGAGACGACACAAAAGATTTGCCTTAACAACATAAGTTAGGCTTTTGCCGGCGGAGAGGAAAGAACTAGACACCTTTTAGTCTCTGACATGCTTTTCCATAAACCTATCATAATTTTTACTATGATCTTTACTTTAATTTTTGAGTTCACTATTGTTACCTATCAAACTATGTTAAAAAGCCCTAGATGTAGTGAGAAATAGCTTCACTTAGTGCACTTAGGTGTTTAGAGGTAGTTTGGTTGGCTATGACTAAATACCTTGAGAAACTTTAAACGAAGGTAGTACTTAATAATACCTTCTAAAAAACCTTACTTTGTTTTTTCTGGTTGGGTTACTAGTTTGTTTTGGTGAGTTTAGCATGTTAGATATGGGTAGAAACACCCCTAAAATTGACCTACCCTAGGGTATGACTCAGGTTAAGGTTTAGGGGTTGCTGGGTCCTTAAGTTAACTCATCAAGTATACTCCTATTGGGACCATGCTAGCCCACTTTACAAAACATGAACACGGGGAGGGGGGCTTTGTAGATATGTAATAGTGTGAGTTTCTAGGTTCATGATTAAGCTCATTATTCTTCTATCGGTGCAAGCTTTAACTTGTGTTGCCAAGGCACAACCCTTTATTGTGTCGCCTCAACTTTTAGGTCTTGTTAGAGTACACGTTCCAAGGGTCATAGGTGGAGGCATGTCTCTAGCCTCCTCCTCACATCAAGTTAAGAGTGACACTTATAACTAAGTAGGGTACATTTGTGTCCTTGTCCAACTGTAGACTGCTGATAAGTTCTCTTTAGTAAGTTCTTGTGAGTTCATAAAGGATTCTAGATGTGGCATTTATGAGCCACATTTATGGCACCAAGTGTAATTCTTGAATTTGAGGGGCTATGGTGAGATAACTCACATTTTAGGAAATAGTGTCACATGTGTCAAGCCACGATTCCAGGAACAAGGAAGATAGCAGGATTTTAAGAACAAGGAGGCTTGACTCAAGAGCCGGACAAGGAGCAGGATAAGAACTGGAGCAGGATAGCGGGGCAAGGAGCAGGATAAGAACCGGAGCAGGATAGGAAATGGAGCAGGATAGCAGGACAAGGAGCAGGATAGTAGGACAAGGAGCAGGATAAGAACCGAAGCAGGATAGTAGGACAAGGAGCAGGATAGCAAGACAAGGAGCTGAATAGGAACAGGAGTAGGATAGCAGAACAGAACTAAGAACTCAAGAATCAGGAGTAGGACAGGATCCGGGAGCAAGACATGAGCAGGACAGGATCCAGGAGTGAGACTAGGAGAGAACAAGAAGCAAGGAGCAAGACAAGAACAAAACAAGACAAGATTGATCATAGTAAGACTGGTGTTAATAGTAACTGATTGTACAACAATTAGGTTGGAGCTTTTATGCTCACAATTCCAAGAGCTAATCTAGGCCTGAGTGCTAAAAGTGGTTGCATGCATCTAAAAGTGGCTGCATGCATGCAGAGGCTAAGATGAGTCCACATGTCCCTTATCCTCTAGGCATATCATGTGGCATATCCTGTAGGAATATCCTACAGGCCGTATCTTGTATCCGGAATCCTGTATCCTGTATCGAGTTGTGACAACACCTCCTCCCTAAAGACGAGTTCTACGAGTCTTGGGACCTGTTTAGCAGGATAATGCCGATGAAGGCAGCAACCTTGGAAGAAGCATGGAATAAGTTGGATGCAGGTTCCCAAGTGCGATCGGTAGGCAAATAACCTTTCCAATCCACCAAGTATTGAAGTTGGCGGCGATGAAGACGAGAATCAAGAATGGCTGCAACTTCATACTCAGGTTCATTGTCAATGACCACAGGAGGGGGAGGAGAAGAAGCACGACCAGGAAGAAAAGAAGGATGATACGGCTCCAACAAGGAGGTGTGAAACACAAGATGAAGTTTCACCATAGATGGTAATTCGAATCGGAAAACTACAAGATTGACCTCCGCCACAATCTTGTAAGGGCCCAATCGTTGAAAATCCAACTTAGAAAAAGGCATGTTGGTGCGAATATGTCGACGAAGAAGCCACACGAAATCACCAATCTTGTATGCAAGTGTCGGCTGACGGTGAGCATCCGCATGATGCTTGTACCGTTCCTGTGCCTGCTGAAGATGAACCCGGAGATCCTCTTATACCTGACGAAGATGCTGGAGACAATCCTATATTGCAGGAGCGGAAGAAGTAGAAGTAGAAGGAGCAACATGTAGTGCTGATGAACGGACAAGAGGTGAATCAGGAGTGGAAAGAGCTTGCGGATGTGCTGAGGAACTGACATAAGGTGAATCCTGTTGAGGAGGAATCTTCAATACTAATACAGGATTGGAAGAACCCTGTATACGAAACCGCGAACTGAGGAGAGCTTGAGAATGTGCTGACGAACTGACAGGAGGTGGATCCTGTTGAGGAGGAACCTTTGGAAACCAAAACTAAGGAGAGCCTGAGAATGTGATGAGGAACTGACAGGAGGTGGATCCTGTCGAGGAGGAACCTTCGGAAACCGCGAACTGAGGAGAGCTTGAGAATGTGTTGAGGAACTCACAGGAGGTGGATCCTGTTGAGGAGGAACCTTCGGAAATTGCGAACTGAGGAGAGCATGAGGATGTGCTGAGGAACTAACAGAAAGTGGATCCTGTCGAGGAGGAGTCTTCAATACTAATACAGGATTGGAAGAACCCTGTACAGGAAACTGCGAATGGAGGAGAGCCTAAGAATGTGTTGACAAATTGACAGGAGGTAGATCCTGTCGATGAGGAATCTTCAACTTTGATACAGGAACATGCATGGTCAATCCTGAAGCTTGTACTGCCTCAAACACTAAGGACGTATCCTGCACGCAGGAAGGTACAAGATTGATCTTGGCTGCCGAGAGGAAAACGTGAGCGTCCTAGACCTCCAGTCGATCTGAGGATTTGCAACCACGAACCATGGCATGCCCAAAATGATGGGAGTCGACCGAAGTCTTGATTAAGTTGAAGGAAATCAAACAGTTGAATGTGCCATAACTACAGAGAGAGGTGTGGTAGTATGAGTAACTGCACCTGAAGCAATCAGATGACCATCGGCCACCTCTACAAGAACTGCACGCTTCAACTTCACCACCGGAATGCCATGCTGAGCTGCAAAAGTGTCATCCATGAAGTATGCATTTGCACCAGTGTCTAATAGGGCAAACTCCTTGAGCTCTCGATTTTGAAGCGAATGTGTATAGGAAATTTGAGTGATGGAATGGTATGAGCAACACCAATGGAGCCTGCACCGTCATCCAACTTCGCAACTCCTAAACGAAGTGGACATTGAACTTTAACTTCAACTTCACACGTCTTGAACTTCCTAGCTTTAGCAGGACATTCTGCCACCTTGTGTCCTACTTCACCATAATACAAGCATAAGTTCTCATTGACGACGTTGCTTTTCCAGAGCTAAAAGTGGACCACGCTTGTATTTCTCAATCTCCATAGGGACTACTCCAGAAGGTATCGCAGGAACATGTGCCACAGTTGCAGGATTGGCTTGCAAGAACTGTTGATGGATTTTTCCCGACGACGCTCGAACAAACAGTTGTCGCAGCGAACGGCTTGTTGCATGATCTCTGTTAATGTTTGAGCATCCGGTAATGTAAGGAGAAGGTCCTTCACGTCATCCTTCAACCCCAAACGGAAGTGTTCGATCAATGCAGTTTCGTCCCATGGAATGTTCGTGCAAAGTTGCTGAAATGTGGATGTATAAACGGAAACTGATCGGGATCCTTGTGTGAACTTCCGTAACTTCGTGCATGCAAAACGATACTTATCAGGATCTCCAAAACAGGCTTCAAAGGCAGCCACAAATCCTTCAAAGTTGTCCATCAATGAGTCGTCACGCTCCAGTAAAGGAGCAACCCAAGCCCGTTGAGATCCAACCAGTAAGGATGCCAAAAGGCCAACCTTTTGTGCATCAGTCGAGTAGCGGCGTGGTTGCATGCGGATCAAAAGCCAGATTTGATTCAGGAAACCTTGGAAATTGGCACGATTGCCATTGAACTTTTCTGACATGCTGATCTTTGGCTCTGAAGAAGAGTTTGATGGAGAGGAAACCATGGAGGCTTGAGAGAGAGCTTGTGCAGCAGCCTTGGAGGATGCATCAACAGCTGCATGCGCTGCGTTGGTGGAACCTTGTAATCGGAGACCACTTGGCGCAAAGTGGCCAGCTCATGAAGTAATATTTGGTGCTCACGTTGAAATTGCTCAAATCGGCCATGATCTATGAAAGAAAAAAAGGAGGAAAACGAAGGAGAAGAATCAAAGGAAAAAAAGTAGCTGGAAATTGGAAAGTTATGAAATGAGTTACTATCAAACTGTCAAGCCACGATTCAGGAACAAGGAAGATAGCAGGATTTTGAGAACAAGAAGGCTTGACTCAGGAGCTGGACAAGGAGCCGGATAAGAACTAGAGCAGGATAGCGGGGCAAGGAGCAGGATAAGAACCGGAGTAGGATAGGAAATGGAGCAGGATAACAGAACAAGGAGCAGGATAAGAACGAGCAGGATAGCAGGACAAGGAGCAGGATAGCAAGACAAGGAGCTGGATAAGAACCGGAACAGGATAGCAGAACAGGGAGCAGGACAGGAACTAGGAACTTAGGAATCAGGAGTAGGACAGGATCTAGAAGCAAGACAGGAGCAGGACAAGATCCAGGAGCGAGACAGGAGTAGGACAAGATCCAGGAGCGAGACCAGGAAAGAACAAGAAGCAAGGAGCAAGACAAGAACAAGACAAGATAAGATTGATCGTAGTAAGACTGGTGTTGATAGTAACTGATTGTACAACAATTAGGTCGGAGCTTTTATGCTCACAACTCCAAGAGCTAATTTAGGCCTGAGTACTAAAAGTGGTTGCATGCATCTAAAAGTGGCTGCATGCATGCAGAGGCTAAGATGAGTCCACATGTCCCTTGTCCTCTAGGCATATCTTGTGGCATATCCTGCAGGCCGTATCCTGTATCCGAAATCCTGTATTTTGTATCGGGTCGTGACAACATGAAGATGTGACACTGGGCTAGATAACACATGGTACAATGCCCAAGGCATATCATGGTTGCCTCATGGGCTTAATGTCATGGGGTTGGATACTCTAACAAGCATGCATGCTTGTGCTTGCATCAAGGTGCTATGCCTTGAGCATCTACTTAAGAGAGGTTAGGTCTCCCTCAAATCTCAAATCAGGAAGCGAGTGGTGATGTAATAGGACAATAAGCTTATGATTTTGGCGCATCGTCGTCGAAAGGTTCACCAAATGTGAGCCTCTTTATCTTGGCTAAGTTTCCTTTTACTTTCCATGGAAGATTCATACCATTATAAATTCAAATTCATCTTCTGGAATCACATTGAGATCTAAGTACAAAGGCACTTTTTCGATCTTGTCTTATATTACACCTCAAATTCAACTTGTTGTTGAAGGTAAATGTATCCATGTTACAACATCTACATCCTAAAGCCCATTTCATAAACAAAGGTAAGGAGGAAAAATGTTCATTGAACTTGCAAAATCTAATAAAATATTAATGTCACTAATGCTTAACATACACTAAGTATAGTCTTCTTACCTTAAAAGCATTCAACAAGTTGCTTGGTGAATGTGATATATGAAGAGTTCCCTTATGTCCTTCTTCAATATATTGAACACCTTTATAATGTATGAATATCATGAGAGATGAGGGGACTTATAGTGGATCTTTTCAAGAAACTCCTTTAACTGAATGATGATGTCATTTATGATTTCCACCATATCAGCTGTCAAAGCGTGGTATATTGTCAGGCATTCCTATGTTACTTGAAAATGCATCCATTTGATATACAATTATGGCTTGAAATTATTGTCTCCTCATTTGATTTCCGTACGATTCTAATTATTTTTGGCAGCTTCAAACATGATATTCATAACATTCATTTTGAATTGTCATCCCCAATCGATATCCATCAATAACTATCCACTTCTCATCATGAGATTCCAGTTTTCAACTTCGAATCACTAGAATTTGGTGATCTTTTCTACAAATTTAGGTCCGTTCTCTCATTAACTATGGAAAAGCACTTCACATTGTCCTCATCCAGTGGTTGTGCACATCCTGCTTAATTATCATTGTTGCACTTCCCTTTCCACCCCTCTTAGCCCTTTTTGATCTCCTCTTTCATCTACCCTATAGTCATGTGTTTAGGATCGTAGTTAGATATGTAGAAGGACTCTAGTTGTGTTTATTTTATGGGCAAATATAATGAGAAAAACACCAAAAAAAGTATATATTGTAGAAAATCGAGAGTTGGATGGAAATATCGGAGTATGAGACACTGTCGTAATACGAGTGAGTCACTACCGCAATATGGCATACCCGAATAAGGATAAGGAGTTACAGTAATTGAATGGATAAGGCTAAGAGGTAGTTATTATAACTGCTAGTACGGGACCAAGAGTACGGAATAGACTAGATTAGGAATAGAATAGGATCCCAAGTATATTGTAATTTTGTACTATGTGCCGTGTGCAGACATAATATAAGTTTCCTTTCACTCTCAATACGACTATCTCTTGCTCATCTCTCTGCTTTGATGTATACTTTTCTTTTCTCAGTATTGTGATGGGATCTACAGTATTGCTGCCTGCTACATACCTTGCCATCCTTACCCTTTTCCGACCTTCTAAAGTCTGATCTGTACTCTATTTCTGTTTCTTCTTATTCCAATAGATTGTTTCGGTGGCGACCACTTCTACTTCTTAGTCTGTAGGATTTTCTATGTTTAACATCATGCTACCAAAAACTCAATCAAATAAATATCAATATTATCCTCAACACTGAGGATGAAATACTTAGTCATCCTCAGCATCAAGGATGACTATGAATATATATTAAGATATTGAAGACTATTAAATATGACTTACCACAAAACATATGATTATGTGGGTTGCTTTTGATAGGGACCTAACAACTTCGGCCTAACTCTCTATTATGCAATAACATCCTCTTATCTTCTTGAAAAAGCCTTTTGATATAAATATTCATAGTTTTCAAACAGGTAGCTTTGTCTGGATGCACATCAAGGCAAGAGCTTTGCAAATTCGTAAGAATACATTAGTACTATTGGGTTAGTGATTTTTGACTTACATTTTTGTTATCATTAGGGTCTGGACGAGTGCCACTTTCTTGGAGTCATCCTAGGTTTCTAGTAGTGTCATATTAACACAAACTTGATAATTTTTACTACTACAGAAGGGTTTCCTTCTTTATTATGTTTAGCCATTGAAGTCGATGGTTACCATCCCACACATTGAACGTCATTTAATCCAAAAAGGTGAGTTCAGGAATGCCATAACACTTGTTCTAGAATTTCTCCATCTAGAAAGGATTCTAAAAAATCTTTGCTTTCTTCTCCTTTATTAATCCGGCCCCAATGGACATAATAAAAGTCTATGAGGTGCTTATGTAACGGAGGTTCTCAACGTTTTTGAGTCACATACATGTTCATATCTTCTTCAATAATATAAGAGGAACATAAGGTTGTTACGACCCATACATGATACAATATACAGGATAGGATACAATATATGTCTACAGGATATACATATATGTCTACAGGATATACTTATAGGATATGCCTACAGGATATACATCTTTTAGCTCATGATAAGGGACATCATTTTTAGCTCATGACTAGATTAGCTCTTGGAGTATATTTTTAGCTCATGCCTAGATTAGCTCTTGGAGTTGTGAGCATAAAAGCTCCGACCTAATTTTTACAATCAGTTACTATCAATACCAGTCATTGTACGATCATTCTTGTCTTGTTCTTGTCTTGCTCCTTGCCTCCTGTTCTTGTCTTGCTCCTTGCCTCCTGTTCTCATCTTGTTCCTAGTTCTTATCCTTCAAGCCTCCTTGCTTTTGAATCGTGGCTTGACAGTTTGATAGTAACTGCTTTTATAGCTCCCTGATTTTCAGTTACTTTTTTTTTCCTTAGCTTTTCCCCCTTGTTTTCCTCCTCCTTTCTTTCATGGAACATGGCAGATTTTGAGCAATTTCAACATTGCTTCATGAGCTAGCCACTTTGTGCCAAGTGGTCACAGATCTGCAAGGTTCCACCAACGCGGTGCATGCAGCTACTAATGCATCCTCCAAGGCTGTAGCGTAGGCTCTCTCAAGCATTCGTGGTTTCCTCTTTATCAAACTCTTCTTTAGAGCCAAAAAATTAGCATGTCAGAGAAGTTTAATGGTAATTGCGCCGATTTTCAAAGTTTCCTAAATTAGATCAGGCTTTTAATCTGCATGCAATCACATTGCTACTGACTGATGCACAAAAGGTTAGCCTTTTGATATTCTTACTAGTTGGATCTCCACGAGCTTAGGTTGCCCCTTTGTTGGAGCATGACGACCCATTGATGGAGGACTTTGAAGATTTGTGGCTGCCTTTGACCTGCTTTGGAGATCCGTTCCGCATGCATGAAGTTACGAAAGCTCACACAAGGATTCCGACCAACTTCCGTTTATGCATCTGAATTTCAGCAACTTTGCACGAACATTCTATAGGACGAGACTACATTGATTAAAAATTTTTGTTTTGGGTTGAGGGATGACGTGAAGGGCCTTTCTTACGTTACCGGTCCACAACCCGATACAGATACAGGATGCAGGATACAGGTTTCCGGATACAGGATACAGGATGCAGGATTTCGGATACAGGATACGGGTTACAGGATATGCCTGCAGGATATTCCTACAGGATATACCTATAGGATATTCCTATAGGATATGCCTATAGGATATGCTACAGGATATGCCTAGAGGATAAGGGACACTATTCTTAGCTCATGACTAGATTAGACTCATGACTAGATTAGCTTGGAGTTGTGAGCATAAAAGCTCCGACCTAATTGTTGTACAATCAGTTACTATCAACACCAGTCATTTACGATTATTCTTGTTCTTGTCTTGTCTTGTTCTTGTCTTCTCTTTGCCTCCTGCTCCTGTCTTGCTCTGGATCCTGTCTGTTCCTATCTTGTTCCTGGATCCTATCCTGTCCTGTCCTGCTCCTGGATCCTCCTGTTCCTGTCCTCCTGTCCTGATCCGTCCTGTTCCTATTCCTGTCCTGTTCCTGTCCTGCTCTCGGTCCTGTTCCTGAGTCAAGCCTTCCTGTTCCGGAATCCTACTCTTCCTGGTTCCTGGATCGTGGCTTGACAGTTTGATAGTAACTGCTTTCATAGCTCTTCGTTTCCAGCTACTTTTTTTCCTTGATTCTTTTCCTTCGTTTTCTCCTTTCTTTCTTTCATAGATCATGGCTGATTTTGAGCACTTTCAACGCGAGCACCAAATGTTGCTTCATGAGCTGGCCACTTTGCGCCAAGTGGTCACCGATCTGCAAGGCTCCACCCATGCGGCACATGCAGCTGCTGATGCATCCTCCAAGGCTGCTGCGCAGGCTCTCTCTCAGGCATCGGTGGTTCCTTCTTCATCGAACTTTTCTCGGAGCCGAAGATCAGCATGCCAGAGAAGTTCAGTGGCAACCGTGCCGATTTCCAAGGTTTCCTGAATCAGATCCGGCTCTTGATCCGCATGCAACCACGCCGCTACTCGACGGATGCACAAAAGGTTGGCCTTTTGGCATCCTTACTAAGTGGATCTCCACGAGCTTGGGTTGCTCCCTTGCTGGAGCGTGACGACCCATTGATGGAAGACTTTGAAGGTTTCGTGGCTGCCTTTGAAGCCTGTTTTGGAGATCCTGATAAGTACCGTTCTGCATGCACAAGTTACGGAAGGCTCACACAAGGATCCAGACCAGCTTCCGTTTATGCATCCGAATTCCAGCAATTGTGCACGAACATTCCATGGGACGAGACTGCATTGATCGAACACTTTCCGTTTTGGGCTGAGGGATGATGTGAAGGACCTTCTCCTTACATTACCGGATGCTCAAACGTTAGCGGAGATCATGCAACAGGCCGTTCGCTGCGACAACCGTTTGTTCGAGCGCCGTCAGGAAAAATTCCGTCAGCAGTTCCTGCCAACCAATCCTGTAGCCGTAGCACATGTTCCTACGACACCTTCTGGAGCAGTTCCTATGGAGGTTAACAAATCCAAGCGTGGCCCACTTTCAACTGCTGAGAAGCAACGTCGTCGGGTGAGAACCTATGCTTGTATTGTGGTGGCAGGACACAAGGTGGCGGAATGTCCTAATAAAGCCAGAACGTTCAAGACGCGTGAAGCCGAAGCTGAAGTTCAGTCGGAAAACTTCAATGTCCACTTCGTCTAGGAGCCGCGAAGTTGGACGTAGGTGCAGGCTCCATTGGTGCTGCTCATACCATTCCATCACTCAAGTTTCCTGTACACATTCGCCTCAATAATCGAGAGCTCAAGGAGTTTGCCCTGTTAGACACTGGTGCAAATGCATGTTTCATGGATGACACTTTTGCAGCTCAGCATGGCATTCCGGTGGTGAAGTTGAAGCGTGCAGTTCCTGTAGAGGTGGCCGATGGTCGTTTGATTGCTTCTGGCGCAGTTACCCACGCTACCACACCTCTCTCTTGCAGTCATGGCGCATTCAACTGTTCAATTTCCTTCAACTTGATCAAGACTCGGTCGACTCCCATCATTTTTGGCATGCCATGGTTCGTTGTTGCAAATCCGCAGATCGACTGGAGGTCTAGGACGCTCACGTTTTCCTCTCCAGCAGCCAGGATCAATCCTGTACCTTCCTGCGTGCAGGATACATCCTTGGTGTCTGAGGCAGTACAAGCTACAGGATTGACCGTGCCTGTTCCTGTACCAGTGTTGAAGACTCTCCTCGACAGGATTCACCTCATGTCAGTTCCTCAGCACATCCGCAGGTTCTCTCCACTCCTGTAAGTTTGCGGTTCCTGTACAGGGTTCTTCCAATCCTGTATCAGTGTCGAAGGTTCCTCCTCAACAGGATCCACCTCCTGTTGGTTCGTCAGCACACTCACAGGCTCCTCACTCCTGTGCAACCACGGACTTCTGTACAGGATTCTTCCAATCCTGTACACTCGTCAACATCCACACAGGTTTCTCCAATCCTGCCTCTTTTGTTACTCTGCTCTGTTCCACCCCCAAGATCCTTCCTCTTTTTCAGTCACAGCTCCCTCCTTCTCCTCTCCGAGTTCTTACCACTACCATGCATGAACTTACCACTGATCCTGCTCCTTTCCACCTTTTTGCCTTTCAAGTAACTCCTACGTCCTCTTCTACCTTTCCTGTGTCTGACTCTCCTGTTTTTTCCTCTTCTTCTTCTCTCTCCTTCTCCTTCTCCTCCTTCTTCTCTACCATCCAAGTACCACGACTTTAAGGACGTTTTTGACAAGCACAAGGCTACAGTTCTTCCTGTTCACAGGTCCTACGACTGTCCTATTGATCTTGCAGAAGGAAAGACTCCACCGTTCGGACCGATTTACGCATTGTCACCCACAGAGTTGGAGGTTCTTCGCCAGTACATCGAGGACAACTTGGCATCCGGCTTCATTCGTCACTCAAAGTCCCCTGCAGGAGCGCCATCTTCTTTGTCAAGAAGAAGGATGGGAGCTTACGTTTGGTTGTGGACTACAGGGGTTTGAATCAAGCTACCATTCGGAATCGGTACCCGTTGCCATTGATCCCGGAACTTCTCGATCGGCTGCGAGGAGCAAAGGTGTTCACGAAGATCGACTTACGAGGGGCCTACAACCTTGTACGGATTCGTCCCGGCGATGAGTGGAAGACTGCCTTTCGTACAAGGTATGGACACTTCGAGTACACGGTATGCCTTTCGGCCTTACCAATGCCCCAGCTGTTCCAACACATGGTGAACGACATCTTTCGTGACTTCTTGGACCAGTTTGTGGTGATCTACCTCGACGACATTTTGATTTTCTCCAAGGACCAGGCGGCACATGACAAGCATGTACGGTTGGTTCTACAGCGGCTTCGTGAGCATGGCTGTATGCGAAGTTGGAGAAGTGTTTTTTCGATAGGGATTCTGTGGAGTTCTTGGGCTACATCGTCTCTCCTGCTGGCGTTTCCATGGACATGCACAAGGTGAAGACCATCGTGGAGTGGGAGAGGCCCAAGTCTGTACGAGATGTACAATGTTTCCTTGGCTTTGCAAACTTCTACAGGCGGTTCATACAGGACTTCTCCAAGCGTGTACTTCCACTCACGGAACTCACCAAGCGCACAGAGGTTTTCTCTTGGTCCGACAAGGCGGAACATGCATTCACAACACTCAAGGACACCTTCACGACAGCTCCGATTTTAGCACATCCTGATCCTTCTCCTTTCTTCGTTGAAGCAGATGCCTCGGATTTTGCAGTAGGATCCGTCCTATCGCAAGTTGGAGAGGACAAGTTGCTTCATCCTGTAGCTTTTCACTCTCGTAAGTTCCTGTCGGCGGAGATCAATTACGAGATTCATGACAAGGAACTCAAGGCCATTGTGGATTCGTTTGAGGAGTGGCGGCATTTCCTGGAAGGTGCTGCACATCCTGTACAAGTTCTTACGGATCACAAGAACCTGGAGTACTTTCAAACGGCTCGAGTTCTCAGTCGGCGACAGGCTAGGTGGGCAGTTCCTATCACGTTTTGACTTCGTCATCGTCTACAGGCCCGGTTTTCGGAATGGCAAGGCGGACGCATTGTCTAGGCGCTCTTACCTTGCACCAAGCCCGGGCGATCCTGCATTTGACTGTCAAAGGCAAGTGTTGTTGGGTCCTGATCGATTCCGGCTTGCGGCACTGCAGGTTCATCAGGCTCCAGCAAATTCAACACTCCTACAGGACGTCCGTTCGCAGTTGGCTACAGACGACTTGGCAAAGAATGTGTTCTCACACATTCATCCTGACGTTGCAAGTTCCTCTTCCTCCAGTTCCCGTCCAGACTACAACCTGTTCACCATACAGGATGGACTCCCTGTACCGGGAAGGTCTCCTGTACGTTCCTGTTGGTGTTTGCAGGACTCGTGTGGTACAGGATTGTCATGATACCCCGGCTACAGGACATTTTGGTGTGGCCAAGACAGTTGAGTTGGTGACTCGCAACTATTGGTGGCCTGGGTTGCGAGGTTTTGTGGAAAGGTTTGTACGGAGTTGTGACACTGCAACAGGTCGAAGATGCCTCATCATGCACCTCTGGTCTTCTTCGTCCTCTTCCTGTTCCTTCTGCTCCTTGGAGATCCATTTCTATGGATTTCCTCACAGATCTTCCTCCTTCTCGTGGATTCGATGCAGTTCTTGTGGTGGTTGACCGTTTCACCAAGCAGGCTCATTTCCTACCCTGCAACAAGACAGCTACAGGTCAGACAACTGCCGAGTTGGTGATCCGTGAGGTGTTCCGACATCATGGTCTTCCTGAGAGCATTGTTTCCGATCGAGGTCCACAATTCATGTCCAAGTTTTGGCGAGAGCTTCTTCGGAGTCTACAGGTTAAAGCGGATCTTTCTTCAGGATATCACCCGCAAACTGATGGACAGTCAGAACGCACAATCAGACCTTGGAGCAATATCTTCGTTGCTTCATCAGTTACCAACAGGATAATTGGTTGGACCTTCTTCCTATGGCGGAGTTTGCCTACAACAACTCCATTCACGCATCTACAGGCCAGACACCTTTCTTTGCTCTTACAGGCCACCATCCACGTTTTGACTTTGCTTCTCCTGCTTCTCCTTCTTCCGCTCCTGCAGTACAGGATCGTCTCCAGCATCTTCGTCAGGTACAGGATGATCTCCGGGTTCATCTTCGCAGGCACAGGAACGGTACAAGCATCATGCTGATGCTCACGTCAGCCGGCACCTGCATACAAGATTGGTGATCTCGTGTGGCTTCTTCGTCGACACATTCGCACCAACAGGCCTTCTTCTAAGTTGGATTTTCAACGATTGGGCCCTTACAGGATCGTGGCGGAGGTAAATCCTGTAGCTTTCCGACTCGAGTTACCATCCACGGTGAAACTTCATCCTGTGTTTCACACCTCCTTGTTGGAGCCGTATCATCCTTCTTCTCTTCCTGGTCGTGCTTCTTCTCCTCCCCCTCCTGTGGTCATTGCTGGTGAACCTGAGTACGAAGTTGCAGCCATCCTTGATTCTCGTCTTCATCGCCGCCAACTTCAATACTTGGTGGATTGGAAAGGTTATTTGCCTACCGATCGCACTTGGGAACCTGCATCCAACTTACTCCATGCTTCTTCCAAAGTTGCTGCCTTCCATCGGCATTATCCTGCTAAACCAGGTCCTAAGACTCGTGGAACTCGTCCTTAGGGAGGAGGTGCTGTCACAACCCGATACAGGATACAGGATGCAGGATACAGGTTTCCGGATACAGGATACAGGATGCAGGATTTCGGATACAGGATACGGGTTACAGGATATGCCTGCAGGATATTCCTACAGGATATACCTATAGGATATTCCTATAGGATATGCCTATAGGATATGCTACAGGATATGCCTAGAGGATAAGGGACACTATTCTTAGCTCATGACTAGATTAGACTCATGACTAGATTAGCTTGGAGTTGTGAGCATAAAAGCTCCGACCTAATTGTTGTACAATCAGTTACTATCAACACCAGTCATTCTACGATTATTCTTGTTCCTTGCTTGTCTTGTTCTTGTCTTACTCTTTGCCTCCTGCTCCTGTCTTGCTCTTGGATCCTGTCTAGTTCCTATCTTGTTCCTGGATCCTATCCTGATCCTGTCCTGCTCCTGGATCCGTCCTGTTCCTGGATCCGTCCTGTTCCTATTCCTGTTCCTGGTTCCTGTCCTGCTCTCGTCCTGTTCCTGAGTCAAGCCTTCCTGTTCCCGGAATCCTACTCGTTCCTGGTTCCTGATCGTGGCTTGACAACCGATGCTCAAACCTTAATAGAGATCATGCAACAGGCCGTTCGCTGTGACAACCGTTTGGTCGAGCTTTGTTATAAAAAATCCCATCAGCAGTTCCTGTAAGCCAATCCTATAGCTGTAGCATATGTTCTTACGACACCTCCTGAAGTAGTTTTTTATGGAGGTGACAAATACAAGCGTGGCCACTTTCAACTGCTAAGAAACAACGTCATTGCAGTGAGAACTTATGCTTGTATTGTGGTGAAGCAGGCACAAGGTGGCAAAATGTCTATTAAAGCTAAGAAGTTCAAGACGCGTGAAGTTGAAGCTGAAGTTCAGTTGGAAAATTTCAATGTCCACTTCGTCTAGGAGCTGCAAAGTTGGACGTAGGTGCAAGCTCCATTGGTGCTGCTCATATCATTCCATCACTCTACAAATTTGCCTCAATAATGGGGGGCTCAAGGAGTTTACCCTGTTAAACACTAGTGCAAATGCATGCTTCATGGATGACACTTTTGCAACTTAACATGGCATTCCGGTGGTGAAGTTGAAGCCTGCAGTTCCTGTAAAGGTTACAGATGGTTGTCTGATTGCTTCTTCCATCACCTCCTCTGGTTATAGTTGCTGGTGAACCTGAGTTTGAGGTTGCTGTAATTCTTGACTCGATTAAGACTTGGACGACTCCCATCGTTTTGGGCATGCCCATGGTTCGTGGTATGCAAATCCTCAAATCGACTGGAGGTCTAGGACGCTCACCGTTTTCCTCTCTAGCAACTAGGATCAATCCTGTACCTTCCTGCGTGCAGGATAATGACCTTAGTGTATGAGGCAGTACAAGCTACAGGATTGACCGTGCCTGTTCTTGTATCAATGTTGAAGATTCTTCAATAGGATTCACCTCATGTTAGTTCGTCAGCACATCCGCAAGCTCTCTCCACTATTGTAAGTTCACAGATTCCTATACAAGGTTTTCCAATCATGTATCAGTGTCGAAGGTTCCTCCTCAACAGGATCCACTTCTTGTCAGTTGCCAACACATTCGCAGGCTCTCCTACTCCTATGCATTCGCAAACTTCTGTACAGGATCTCTTCCAATTCTATACACTCGTCAACATCCGCACAGTTTTTCCTAATCTTGCCTCTTTTCATTACTCCTGCTTTTATTCCATCCCCCAAGATCCTTCCTCTTTTTCATTCATAGCTCCCTCATTCTCCTCTCCGAGTTCTTACCACTACTATGTATGAACTTGCCATTGATCCTACTCCTTTTCATTCTTTGCTTTTTAAGTAACTCCTACATCCTCTTCTACCTCTCATGTATCTAACTTTCCTATTTTTCAATTCCCTTCTCCTTCTACTTCTTCCTTGCCATCCAAGTATTACTCCTTCTAAGACATTTTTGATAAGCACAAGGCTATAGTTCTTCCTATTCATAGGTCCTACGACTGTCCTATTGATCTGCGGAAGGGAAGACTCCACCGTTTGAACCGATTTATGCACAGTCACCTATAGAATTAGAGGTTCTTCGCAAGTACATCGAGGACAACTTGGCATCCGGCTTCATTCATCATCAAAGTCCCTAACATGAGCACCTATCTTCTTTGTTAAGAAAGAAAAATGAGAGTTTGCATTTGGTTTAGACTACAGAGGTTTGAATCAAGTCATCATCCGAAATCAGTATCCATTGTCATTGATCTCGGAACTTCTTGATTGGCTATGAGAAACAAAGGTGTTCACGAAGATCGACTTACGAGGGGCCTACAATCTTGTACGAATTCGTTCAGGCGATGAGTGAAGACTGCCTTTCATACAAGGTATGGACATTTTGAGTACATAATGATGCTTTTCGGACTTACAAATGCCCCAGCCGTGTTCCAACACATGGTGAACGTATCTTTTGCGACTTCTTGGACCAGTTTGTGGTGATCTACTTTGATGACATTTTGATTTTCTCCAAGGATCAGGTGGCATATGACAAGCATGTACATTAGTTCTACAAAAGCTTCGCGAGCATGGCCTGTATGCAAAGTTGGAGAAGTGTTTTTTTAATAAGGATACTGTGGAGTTCTTGGGCTACATTGTCTCTCCTAAGACTATCGTGGAGTGGGAGAGGCCCAAGTCTGTACGAGACGTACAAATGCTTTGCAAACTTCTATAGGCGATTCATACAAGACTTCTCCAAGCGTGTACTTCTACTCACAGAACTCACCAAGCGCACATGGGATTTTCTTGGTTCGATAAGGCGGAACATGCATTTGTAGCACTCAAGGATGCTTTCATGACAGCTCCAATTTAGCACATCTTGATCATTCTCATCCCTTCTTTGTTAAAGCAGATGCTTCGGACTTTGCAATAGGTTCTATCCTATCACAAGTTGGAGAAGACAAGTTACTCCATCCTATAGGCTTTCACTCTCGTAAGTTCCTTTTGGCAGAGATCAATTACGAGATTCATAACAGGAACCAAGGCTATTGTGGATTTGTTCGAGGAGTGGTGGCACTTTTAAAAGGTGCTGTGCATCCTGTACAAGTTCTTACAGATCACAAAAACCTGGAGGTTTTTCAAACGGCTCAAGTTCTAAGTTGGTGACAGGCTAGGTGGGGCGGAATTCCTATCACATTTTGATTTTGTCATCGTCTATAGGCCTAATTTTCGGAATGGCAAAGAGTATCCAACCCTTTGGTGATAAACCCATAACACAACCCCAAAGGGTGTGCCTTGAGTGTTGTATCATGTGACGTCTAGCCTAGTGTCACATCTTCATCTGACACTGCTTTCATGATGTAGGCTATCATGCCATAGCTCTTAGATTCAAGAGTTACACCAAGTGCCACAAATGTGGCTCTTAAATGCCAAATTTAGAACCCCTTAGTGAACCCTTAGAAATTGGGTAATGTGAATCTGTCAAACAAGATCCTATGCCCACAGTTGGAACGGACACGGCTTGGCCATGAGTGCTACCCCTAGCTGACGTGGAGGAGGCTGGAGACAAGTCTCAACATCTACTCTTGGAATGTGCATTCTCCCATGTATGGATTTGCCAATGTTAAGGGTAAGTTACCCCGGAGGTGGGTACCCTTCATTTGAAAGTTAAGGCGGCACAATAGAGGAACAACACAAGCTAAAGCTTGCATCGGTAGAAGAGCAACAAACTCAGTCATGAACCAGGAGATCTCCTACATGTACTACTTAATATATGTGAAGAGGCTCCCCTTGTTTCCTGTTTACATAAGTGGGCTAGCATGGAATCTCATTCCCAAAGGGAATATACTTGGTGAGTTTAACTTAATGATCCATTGACCCTTAAACCCTAACCTGTCAAATCTATGGGCATTTCTAAACATATCCGACATGTCGAACTCACCAGAATTAACCATTAACCCAATCGGACACAAAAAACCAAGATAAGAGTTTTATAAAAGGTAAGTTCTAGCTTCGCATAAAGTTTCTTACAAATACTTAATGACACCTGACCGGACCATCACTGGATACCTAAGTGCATTAAGCGGGCTTATTTCCTACTACATCTAGAACTTATTAACATAGTTCGGTAGGTAATAACAATTAACGTCTAAAGTAAAGAGAAGTCATAGTAAAAACTATGACATTTTCTTTCTTCTCAACGTTTTATTATGTTTCATTTCTTGTAGGTGAAACTTGTTATGCTAGAGTTGAAGTCATTATTCTCCTTGAATATAATGGCAATTTTTAGTGTTGTTTGTAGGCTCATTTTGAAAGTGAGTAATATTTATTTTTAAAACATCATTTAACCTCATGTGTCATTACGATGGTGATACAAACTGCTTATTTTGGATGAGGCAACAAAAATGCATGTGTTTGCTCCAAGAAGAATACGATTTGATGTAACATTCATATTGCAAGTGAAGGACATTTTTACAGGAAATTTGCATTATACCACACACTAATTCAACAATGGCAAGATAGGGTTTCCATATTGTGTTGAAAGTTGTTTCAAGCAAGTTTCCATTTCACTTACTAGACCAAGATGTACAAAGTCCAATATGGCTAGCAAAGAGGGATATTATAAAGTGGATACATGTGTGGGATCAAATAGAATGGCAATTGTCTTGGCAAGAAAAACTGCTAAGGTAACATGGTTGGAGCTAGCAAGTAAAAACAACAACCAAGTGTATATTTCAAGTGGTGTGTGCACATATCCAATGGTCAATGGTAATCAAGTTTATCTTGTTTCATAGAACATGATTGAAGTTTCATCTAAGTGCAAGAGGATGATGTTATTCAACTATTAATTGGCTTTCCGTATCTTATGCAATAGTACAAGGACTTGAAGAAAAGAAAGATGCTAAAACTAAAATGGCTCACTTGCTATTATGATGGAGAATACTATGTAAAATTTACATGTGTTAAAGGTAATTATGACAAGTGCAACAAATGAACATCTAAAATACTTTTTGTAAGATGATTGTTAACTATGATTTTCCTCAATACTAATGATTCATGTGTAAGTGATCACAAAGAAAAAGCTCGGCTCTATGAAACTAATAAAAAGTACATTACTAAGTTAAAAAATTAATCATACATATTAATGTATTGAAAGTTATATTAATACCATTACGAAGTTAATAAGTTAAAAAGCCATTAGAAAAAGGCACTATCATAAAATATATTGAGCTAATCTAATTATCATCAGGAAAAAGCTACTATTTGATAATTAAAAACTATTAATTAAGCCATTAGTCATCAAACATAATACTATTCATAACCATTATTAAAACCTATAAACACTTTCAAAAGCTCATATGTATACCATTGTAGACACTCAAAATATCACTCAAATAGTTCAAAATCAATATAATTATATCATTGTGGAGGGATAATGTAATGTCCAGATGTGCAACTAAAATGCCACGTAATATTATTAACATAATGAGATTTGAATTGGTTTCAATATGGACCACATATATAAACCTAGGTTTTGGCTAATATAATATTAACATAATGAGATTTTGATAACTATGAATTGATTTCAATATGGACCACATATATATAATCTAGGTTTAACTAATATAATATAAACATTCTATATTCCAAGCTTTCACAATTCAAAATATCAATTAATAAAGGTCACATGTTCCAAATAATAATACACTATTTCTAGACCCATCTATATGCGTCCACGCGCGCACACACACAATACAGAAGAAAGAGACTGGAATGTAGAATATTTATATTTTTAAATAGTACTATAGACAAACACATATATACATATAGTGTTAATAAATGAAAATGCCTAGTTTTCAATATATATAAAAGATACATGTGTGTGTGTAGCCCTAGGGCTAGTAGGAAATAATGGTGAGTGCATCACTCAAGCATTCATATAAATCAGTGGTAATTGGAGCAGGGCCAGCAGGATTAGCAGCTGTTGCTAATCTATTAGATGCAAATGTTCATCCTCTTCTTTGGGTGGATCCATGCTTCAATTCAGGTAGGCTTTCAGTGTTCAGCTTGTACCCAGCAACACAAAGGTGCAATTGTTCATTGATTTTGCACTTGCCTCTCCCACTCTTGCCCATGTTGTGCAGAACACCTCCCCTTCTCCCATAGGTGAGCTTTTATTAAATTAAAAAAAAATTCTTTTACTTAACTATTAATTTATAAGTTTATTAATGTTGTGAAGTTTAATTAATTTTGTTAAGTTAATAAATCATGTAATATTTAATTAAATATTAAATACTGTAATATATAGTGTTTGTATATACATATATATTATGCTACTTTTAACACACACATTACCAGGTCGTAGATCTATACATAAACAAGTATCCATCGCATACATATATACTGTTTCTATACATATATGTACATTTTTCATATAGACACACACACACACACACACACACACACACAATGTTGATGTTGTATTTATAGGTGAACTTTCAAAATATATGGATCCAAATGGAACATGTTTGTTGAAGCATACTGTTAAGATGGTATCGGAGTGACTGGTGGAGTTAAAAAGCATTTCTCTAATCAAATGAATAACTTCCAAGGTTGGGCCCAGCATATTACTCGACAGGATCATGATGATAATAAGGTACCTTAAATATATTAAATCTTATTAATGTATTATTTATATTCTCCTATACATGTGTGTGTGTGTGTGTAACATATAGTTCTTCAGGTGCCAACGTGGTCGATTGGTCTTAGCGAGTTTGAAAACGGTGAAGTGATTGAAACGGTAGAAAGCCCAAGTGTTATCTTTGCTACAGGTATCACATGATTATTAATAAATATATTAATCTAACCAGTTAATTTAATCGCTTAAAACTTGGCTGATGTTAAGCTTTTATCTTAATTAATACAATCGTTTATATACATGTTATTGTCCAGTTAATAATACATTAATTATATAGTAGTTCATATTTCATATTATATAAATGTCTATTGCATTTATATATCGGATGGATATATACTCCGAAAACTAGTACTTTCATGAACTAATATTGATATGTTGTTACAGTTTGCATCTCTCTCTCTCTCTCTCTCTCCCTCACACACACACACACACGCACACATGATAGTTTTCCACACGTGACTAAACTAATATATAGTGCATACAATCATATGCGCGCACACACGCATGCCTGTATATATAAAATGTTTATTAATTATGTCAAAACTATTACTTATAAGAAAATATACATACATACATACATACATATATATATAATTGTATATAACAGGCTCGCATCCAATTAGTGCAAATCCTTCATGGGCTCCACATAGATATATGCTAATCCTGGGCGAGATTGAAGAAATAAGCTTGGAGACTGCTTGAATCCTACTATTTATCGTCATCAATATCCCCCTCCGATACCGTAGCTGTAGTCGGAGCAAGCCATTCAGCCATTCTTTGTTTGAAGAACTTAGCAGAAACTTCCAAACAGGCCACAGAAAATCGTTCATTATTACAGGTACGATTTTGATAATAAAAAACATAAATTATTTAAATATAATAAATCTTAATCATGATATAACTGAGAATATTAACTGTCTTCTAATGATAAACTAAGTATATGTGAAATGTAGCAGTACGCATGGTTATACGTTAACTAAATGAAGTACCATGTGGTGTGTGTGTGTGTGTGTGTGAGAGAGAGAAGAGAGAGAGAGAGAGAGAGAGATGTAACTTAACTAGTTATAACTTATGACGTTTATAACATAAGCTAATTCGTATGAATTAATTATTTGTTATGTTTGTTCTTTTTCTATATGTTTAATTATTTACTTAATCTATACATAGTAATATTACATTGTGTATTAATATGTATGATACCTCCTCTCTCTCTCTCACACACACACACACAGGCATGAGCTCATCCCTCCCCTCTCTCTCTCTCTCTATCTCACCTCTCTCTCTCTCACACAACACACCACTACAGACATGAGCGCAAGTACTCTCTCTCTCTTACACAGACATGAGCTCAAATACACTCTCTCTCCCTCTCTCTCTCTCTCTCACACACACACACACACACACACAGCTCAAGTACTCACACATACACACCACAAGTACAGACAGGAGCTCAAG
The DNA here is from genome assembly GCA_003024785.1 of Selaginella tamariscina. Taxonomy (NCBI): domain Eukaryota; kingdom Viridiplantae; phylum Streptophyta; class Lycopodiopsida; order Selaginellales; family Selaginellaceae; genus Selaginella; species Selaginella tamariscina. The sequence goes on from PUQB01000684.1 coordinate 68,555, forward strand.
TACGCCGTATACATGGACGGGTGATACTATACGATAATACAGGCCTAAAGGGAGATGCTGCTGTGTGGGCAAAAGAAGTTCTTCAAGCAGGGAAGGTCCCAGCCTCGAAACTCATCATCTCAAGGACCAGAAAACAGAAGCAGATGTTTACAAGAGGACACTCCCGAGGTCCACAAAGATCATATACGCAATTGGCTTGCGAGGAACAAGCTTCCGTACCTCGACACGTGTCGAGCACGGGAGCCCCACGCGTCGAGTACCTGCCCAGGAGTGGAAGCTAACCATGGATGGTAAGATGCTACGGGGTTATGGGGGTACGGTATTGCATTCCCCGAGGAGACCGTGGATCCGTACGGTAACCAGGAATATGCCGTGGTATGTGGAAGTTCATAGATATATGAAGAGGAGCTTTCTGAGGAGGTTGTGCCAGAGATTAAAACTGCAGCCAGTTAATTTGGTTATTCATCATATATATACAAACTTATATACTTATTTTTTAAATAATAAAGAATCTTATTGTTCATTATGTATATATATTTATCATTTACATAGTTATTTATATGCGAAAACATATATAATTAGTTATTTATTAAAACTTATATTAGCACACGGAAACTGGCTTAATAAGTCAACTAATGGTAGCTTCCGATACACATACGCGCAGGCCCACACAGTAACACACGTGCTTGAATGAGAGTGCAGGACTTCTTCATAAGCGAACTCAACCGCGTAAGATTTCATGACAATATATTGAACTCTCATTTTCCTGCAGACACATAGCAAGTATGTCTAGTAATCAACTGCAGGTAGCTAAGTGCTCATCTGAGTTGATAGATTTGATCGATTTCCATTGGCAGTACAGTTCTCTCCTTAGAAAGCCCGAGCAGCCGAGTACGAGCGGGCGAGAGGAACTCGCAGAGTGTTTGCGGCATTCGATGCAGACGGAGATGGATTCATATCTAAAGACAGACATGGCAGAGATCATGAAGAAATAGACAGTGGCATCTCGGATACGAGCTGGATTCCACTCTCTCAGCGGTTGATCTGAATGATGACGGACTGATATGCTTTGAGGAGTTTCGGTCTGTTTTCGACACCGCACACCATGATACACACGAGGAGGAAGAGGATCTGTTCGGTGTATTCTGCGTTTTCGATGCCAACAAGGATGGATTTATAACTGCAGAAGAGCTCCATGCTGTGCTGTCTAACTTGGATTGATCAAGGCAGGAAAATCAAGGATTGTGATACTATGATCAAGATGGTGGACTGTAATGGCGATGGTCAGGTTGATTTCAGTGAGTTCAAGCATGATGTGCAGAAGCTTAATTTATATATAGAAACTATATACAATTGTTTGATTATAACACACTAAATACATTTTTTTAAATATTAGACATATAATCAGATCTGTATGTATTGTGTATTTCTTTGTGGTTATGTTTAATTTGATATATAAATATAATATAGAGTGACATATTGTCCTGTATAAATAATATAGAAAGAGATTGAGGAGCTATCAAAGCATAATGTAGATATACATATATATTGGTTTGTAAATAATAAAAACCTTACTGTGAGATGAACAAAAACATTAATGAATTATATAAACATGCTCATTGTTTAATACATTCTTTTAAAATATTAAGACATGTAATCACAAGATTAGATCTGTATGTATGCATGCATAATTAATACTCAAACATTTGTGTATTTCCTTGTGGGTGTATGTTTAATTTAATTTATATATAAAAAATTCTTTTAATAAGTTATATATAGAGTGACATATTGTCCTATATATAATATAGAGAAGAGTGAAGGAGCTATCAAAGTAGATATACATACATATTATGGTTTTAATTAAATTAAAAACCTTACTGTGAGATGAACAAAAACATTAATGAACTATATATATAGAAAGAGCGACATTATGTATTTAATACTCAAACATTTGTGTATTTTCCTTGTGGTGTATGTTTAATTTAATTTATATATAAAATTCTTTTAAATAAATTATAATCTAGAGTGCCATATTGTCCTGTATAATAATATAGAAAGAGAGCCATCAAAGCATGATGTAGATATAGATAGATATATATGGTTTGCAATAAATATAAACCTTAAAGGTTAACTTATTAATATTAATTGTTAAATGGTAGTTTGTTATGAATTATACAATATATTCATTTAAAATAACAATAAAAATACACTTATTCTTTATTTCACTTCAATATCATATAGATCTTATATAATGTGTGTATGCATATTATGATTTAGTTTGTTATACTTAAAACATTATATATATATATATTAATTGTTTTTTATATAAATATTATTTAACAAAACATATATAAAGTGATATTTGTCCTCTTTTTACCAAGTAACTGTATAAATAATATAGAGTGAGGATGAAGAGCTATCAAGCATAATGAGAGGAGTTATACATATGTATGGATATGTTTGTATAAATAATAAAATTCAAAGGTTGACTAGCTTATAATATTAAAAGTTATGATTATAAATTATATTTATCTCTTTATTTTTTCAGTTTTACTTCATTATTATATAGATCTTTTCTTCGTTATTATACACGTATTATGTGTTGTGTATTCCACAGCATATGCCACAGAACCAAAAGAATATACCTTACTAGATGTAGAATTATTCCTTTATGTATTAAGTGTGTTATACTAAAAACAATGTGATTCCATTTTCAAACCAGCAGCATATTCTACACAGCCAAACGAATATACCTTGGAAACTTTCTTCAGCTGGCCTCGATCATACTGGCAAAGTAAGATGTGGGTGAAGGCCTGGAAGCATCATATCCTTGAACTCACCGAAATCAACAAGTCCGTCCCGTTGGAGTCCACCCACGAATCATATTCCGACACGCGGCTATGCCAGGTTTCCCTGTACGAATCCCAGCCGGGAGAGGACAAGGTGAAGTTCCTCTGCGGTAATGAACCCGTCGTCGTCCTGTCGAACACCCGGAACGCCTCCATGAGGAGCTGTCGTGGTCCGCATCCGCATCATTATCAGTCTCCCCGTCGCTCCCCACGTTACTGGTGGTAGAGCGCGAGGAACTCGTCGAAGTCTATGCAGCCGTCCCCGTTGAGATCCACAGTAAGCATGAGTAGCTCCAGGTCGGTATCGCACATCTCGTGCCCCATCTTCCGCATGAGCCTACCGACCTCGGACTTGTCACCAATTCCGTCCCCGTCCTCGTCGAACGCCCCGAAACCCTGAAAAACTCCTCCCTGGTGTCGTCCGGGAATTCCCGGGATCGGATCTCCTGGGGAGTAACTCCCGGGGTCGGAGTTACCACAGAATGGAAATGCCAGTTTGAAATCTATGAGAGGGAGCAACATGTGATTCTCAGGTATTTCAAGATGAAGATTAATCTTCCTTTTCGCGGGATCCATTCAATCTCCTTCAAATTTGAATTTGAATTTGAATTCAAATTTCAAACACCACTGCTATGAACCAAATGCTGCTCAATAGAGCATCCATATAAGAATGGCATGTAACTTGTTATTTGTTACCACAGACAAACCTTGAAGGCACTTGGAAGTTTCAAATGGTCCATTATCTCATACGTGGCAGTCGTGTATTAAGTATATGATGTAGATATGGTGCTTATAATCATTGTTAAGAAGAAAACACACACACACACACACACACACAGATATATATATATATATATATATACAGATTTTTTATATCTCATGTTGTACATTCCATGTGCATTCTAGACTGTAAAGAGACGAAAACTGCTTCAAAATTAAACAAAGCTGGCATGAAAAAGAACAGTTGGTACACACATGTACGTATACGTATACGTGTATGTATGTATACATACGGAGTACGGAAAGGACAAAAAGAGGTACGTTTATGGAGACTGGCATACGGGAGCAAACAAGACGAATTTATTTTGTTTGGTTGGATTGCAGAAAGAAGACATTAAATAAGAAATACCATGGAAATCCCTCTGACAATGACAAATGTGTTTAATCCTCAATACAACACACACACACACAACACACACACCATCTCATTATACTTACAGTGTACGTGTATATACAGTGCCAGACACACACACACCATCTCATTATACTTACAGTGTACGTGTATATACAGTGCCAGACACACACACACACCATCTCATTATACTTACAGTGTACGTGTATATACAGTGCCAGACACACACACACCCATCTCATTATACTTACAGTGTACGTGTATATACAGTGCCAGAGTATTGAGGAGCTTATGTGGCTAAACAACAACCATATGTGAGTTTTAGTTGTTTTCAATCACATCAAAGATATTTCAGAGAACTCTATACTATACCTTAAAATATATAATTAAGCTAATAATATAAGGAATGATGTTTACAAACTATATGAAATTACTTATATTAAATGCATTCACGATGGTTTCATTGGCATGGGAAAAAAAAAACAACTCTCAACCGCCTCTGCCTGTCGTAGTAAGGCGTACAATACTAATATACACGGTATAGTAGAATAGTATGTTTATCCTTTTTACCTTTTGTTGTTGGGCAGCCTGTCCGTGTTCGAATCCTCTCAAAACGTTCCCCTTAATAAGGGTAAAAAGGGGAAAACCGCATGCCCTTATTGTCTACTCACCTATCGAGGCGAGTCCACTCCTTGCACTCGCTTTCTCGCTCACTTTCTCTAAGTCATCACGGGCATCGTCTGTTAGAGATTCTCGCCATTTCTTACTTATCTGTTAAATAAAAATAAAAATAATTAATTTTTATAATTATTATATATGTGAGTAAAAAACTATGTAATTGTTTATACTTAGAATAAGTTGATTACTTATAAGCCCATGGCTATACCGAAAGCCGCTCGAGCTGCTGGTTCATACTCTGGCGATGGATGGAAAGGTTCACATTGGCAGCCCTGTGACGCTCCTGTGCAGTTGCCTCGACTCCAGCAGCTTACGTACTTTCTCCGTGTCAGCTTCAATCCTCTGTAGTACCTGCATTCTTTGCAATGCCTGGACACAAACACACACATATAAGTACATATACACATATGCGTATACTTGTGTGTGTGTGTACCTGGACACGTCTTATGTTTTCAACTCTGGTGGACTTGTCCTCAAACTCAAGTTGATGCTCCACAGTCTTACGAGCATTAGCCAACTTCTTTTGCATTATGAAGTTTTGCAATATCATGTCTGACTCATGTGCCTTTGCCAGAAGTTCCTGTACACAAACGTATGTTATCTCTCTCTCTCTCTCTCACACACACACACACACACACACACCTGGATTCTACGTTCACGTTCAGCCTGAGCTTCTCTAATGACATCCTGCCGTTGCTGTTCTTTAATCTCCTCCTTCCTGCGCTTCTCAGCTTCCAATCTGTCTATGTCTCTCCTCTTGCATCTGAAGCTTCTTCCTGAGTTCCTGCAAAGATTAAGGAACGTAATTTAAGCCGATTAAGTAAAGTAGAGAGAGAATGCGATGTGACCAATCCACAGCCCAGCAGCGACAGTACTCACTTCCTGTTTATGTTCGTAGTCTGATTGCCGCTTGGCAAGCTGTGCTGCGAAATTCTCAACCACTTGATGATGTCTTTCTTCTGCCAATCTGCGTGCTTCTGCGTTTGCCGCATGTCTCTCCTTATTTTGCTGCTCCATTAGTCTTTGCCTCTCTTGATCCTTCTTTACCATCTCCTCTTGCCTCTTTCGCAACAACTGTACACACATACACATATACACAAGAGGTAAGGACATATTTGACATACGTGTCGACGTTATATGAAAACGGACCTCTTGTTGAGCTTCTTGTATTCTTTCAAGCTGCCTACGGAACTCTTCCTGTTTTTGAGCTCTCTCTTGCTCCTTACGCATAGCCTCACGTTGAATTTGCCTCTGTTGATTGTAGTTAATATAACATTATATATATATATATATATATATATAGAGAGAGAGAGAGAGAGAGAGAGAGAGAGAGAGAGAGAGAGAGAGAGAGAGAGAGAGAGAGAGAGAGAGAGAGAGAGAGAGAGAGAGAGAGAGAGGTGTTAAATTCTTTACCTGACGTTCAGCTTCCTCTGCCAGTTGTTTTTGCTCACGAGCATATCTTTCCGCTGCCATTTGTCTGCTCCTCTTTTCCAATGCTTCTTCCTGAAAAAATATTAATCATTTTGTTAATATTTTTTAATTTAATTCATTAAGTAATATACATATACGTATGTATACACATATATTTAAGGTACCTCTTTAAGCTTCTCAAGCTCCTTCTTTCGCAATTCTTCTTGCCATTCTTTGTCTTTCTTAAGCTTGTCTGCTTTCTGTGAGTATAAAGCACATACATGACTTACTGTATCATAAAATTATAGCAAATATAAAAATATAATGATACGGCGTATATACCTTTCTTTCCGCAGCTCTTCTTTCTGCCTCTAGCCTCGCTTGATTCTCTTCTGCCATTTGCTGTTCAAGTACAAAGTGAGCAATATGCATATTTAATGCATATACATAGGTATATAAAGCATACCTGTCTTGCGGCTTCGAACTTGGCCATTTGCTCCATCTCTCTCTGCTGCCGTCTACGGAGAGCTTCAATTCTTTTCCTATCCTGCAAAGTACTAGGAAATACATAGCTCAATTAACCATAAACAAGATCTGTTTAGGTTGGAGAGTACTGCTGACTGGGCTGTGGGCCACTACATAATTGCCTTCATATAAAATAAAGAAGTAAAAAAAGACACATTAAATAATCGCTGTATTAAGATCCTTACCCTTTCCATGGCACCAGACTCCCCTTGTTTCCGTCTCTTGTCACTTGCAGCCTGAGCATTTAATCTCTCTTCCTCAGCTCTCTGTATTATCCGCTCCCTTTCCTCATTCAATCTTTGCAACTTCTCTGCAACAAGTTATATACATCTCAAGCTGTGTGTGTGTGTGTGTATATATATATAGACATTAGACACACACACACATGCAGTCCTGAACCAGGTGTATATGTATACCTTACCTCTTCTTTGTGTTTCATAATGGTCATATTTTATCTGTTGAAACTCCTTTCGCATGCCCCTCTCGTGAAAACCATCCAATGGCCTGTACAGCATACACTTACTATCAAATATATATACATCGTAGGTTTTAAATTACACACCCACACCATTTTGACATCTGTATACGTTTGTGTGTGCATCTCTCTCTCTCTCTCTATCTATAGAGAGAGAGAGAGAGAAGAGAGATCATACCTGTATACAACCTCACTTGGATCGATTCCAAGGTGCAGACAAGCCTGCAAAGACCTCGGACTTGAAAGCCGGACAGGATGGTCTGTATAAAGAAAGTTCATAAATCACTACAACATATATAATATATATATATATATATTCATTAACTTAATACCTGTGACTTGTAGGAGGTCATCGAGGTTGACAAGTTTATCCCCAGCTTTATGCTTGGAAACATCAATTGCATGCTATCACAAGAAAATTCATAAATCATCAACATATAAACACACACACACACACACACAACACACATATATATATCATGTGTTGTGTACATCCATACATGTATACATTTCGTGGGTTGTCATTTATCACACATATATGATACGTATATATACAGATATATGTTTGCGTGGAAAAATCTCAGTGTTGTGTACATCCACAAATATATGATACGTATACACACGAATATATGTTTGTGTGGAAAAATCTCAGTGTTGTGTACATCCACATATATATGATACGTATACATACGGATATATGTTTGTGTGGAAAAATCTAAGTGTTGAAGGGGATTTATGTGATTAAGGGGATTTACCTTCCAAGCCCGGAGCATCTGCTCCGTCCATAAATCGGGCGGGACGGAGGGATCATGGATGACGGAACCGGGAGTGTGCGACATGACAAAACAGTTAACCTCAGTACGATCTTTCTCCCGAAAACCCTAACCCTAGCCAAAAAAAAGTTTTTTCATTTTTTCCTCATTTCTTCTTTTCCCACCTGGAAAGGAATGCCAACCGGTGGCGACCCTTGAACCATTTTGGCGCCATAACGTGGCTGCCTGATTTGCTTACACGTCATCTCCCGCCGTTTTCGGCTGCCACCTCAGAGCCGGCCGGTGCTAACGTGGACTTTGGCTGAAAATCTGATTTCTTATAACGGTTTTATATACGTATTGATTACAAATAAACTATGTTTACGTATTAGTGTAACAATATATATCTATAATGTAATCATTTAAACTGTAAACTAAGTCTAACAATGTATTAAGTATTTTAAACAATGCCCTGAGAATATTCTAAATATTTAGAGAGAGAGAGAGAGAGATCTCTGTTTACTGAAGTGAATGTATTAAATCTTCCTTAAGTGGGTTGAAAACAATAATGTGGTGTTATCAAATCTTGGCTTTCAAGCATACTAGAAAGCAGCACAAACTGCGAAGAACACACACCACGTACCTTGATAGCGTGGTGAGCCACGCTGGTACCACGCTGGGTAGCCATGTGTATCTTACAAGCTCCAAGCAGTGTGGTCCACGTCAACTTGTCGGGAATATAAGGCATTGTGTGTATCAAACTCTCGGCTTCTGTCACCTTTCCTGCACGCCCCATTGCGTCTACCATGCACCGGTAGTGTTCGATTCCTGGTACTAAACCATAGTCGACTTGCATTCCTAACATATATCTGCGATTTATATATTTAGTCTTAGGTACGAAATTATGGAGAGAGAGAGAGCCAACCTTCTGCTGCATTCTAGTATGCCAACATGACACCATACAACAAGAACACTCAACAGTGTCCTGTTCTCGGGACACCACCCTTCTAAATTCATGTAATGGAGCAGCTCGACTGAATATGTCTCGTGTCCATGCTGGGCATATCCCTGAACTATCGAGTTCCATGAAACCAAGTCCTGTAATATATACATATGTGTGTTATATGTGTATGTGTGTGTGTGTGTGAGCGATAAAGATAAAGCATACCTTCTGTGGCATCTCCTTGAACAGTTTCAAAGCTTGCAGAAGATGCCCGTTTTGGGCATATACATTCATAATACTATTCCACGTTATCAAGTCCCACTCAGGTATCCTCATGAAGACTTCCCTTGCCTTGAGAGCCTCCCCATTGTGGGAGTATGCCGCAATCATCAAAGTCCATGGAAGAATATCCCACTGAGGCATCTCCTCGAAGATAGCTTCTGCCGAGTCCACGTGTTCGTTCCGAGCGTATGCCTCAACCATAGCTGTGTACGAAACCATGTCTCTCTCTGGGAGTTTATCAAATAAACTCCTAGCCTCCTCGGTATTCCCAGAACGGGCATATGCTGACATCATTAAGTTGCAAGAAAAGATGTTATACTCTGGCATGTTCTTAAAAAGTTCAACAGCTTCACCAAGGCAGTCACTATTTACCAAAGCTTGTACCATTGCAGTCCAGGAAACTATGTCTCGCATGTGCATGCTGCTAAACAGCTCCTTTGCTTCCCCCAAAGTTCCTGAACACATAATATTATCCTTAGCATAAAATAAAAACTACATTATTATGGTGTATATTTATGTATAAACAACACCACTGGGGGACATCATATACACATACTATACCATTGTCCTGCCCATACGCAGCTAGTAAGGCATTCCAAGAGAATGTATCCAGTTCCGGAGCTTTCTCCAGAAGTTCTCTTGCCTCTTTGAGATGCTCTGTCTGGGCATATGCAGCTATCATGGAGTTGTAAGCAGCAACATTGTGCAGGGGCATGTCATCAAAGATAGCCTTAGCCTCGTGGAGATGCCCGCTCCGAGCATATGCAGTAAACAGAATAACCCACGAGAACATGTTCGGAGATTCGATGTCCCTAAAGACTGATGAAGCGTCCCTCATACTTCCACACTTGCCATACATCTCTATCAGTAGGTTAGCAATGTACCTGTAATACTGTGTAAATACTTTGTGTGTGTGCGTGTGTGTATGTGCGTGCTATACCTGTTAAACAGCCCAGTTCTTTTAACATGCCTGTGCATCTGCCTTGCTTTTAGTAAGTCTCCTGTGTTCCCACAGGATCGTATTTCAGCAGCAAATGCCTCTTGAGTATTTACCATATGTAAGTTTTCTTCCGATCTTTGGAGAACAAAGCTGTGTGGGACTCTCCGTGTTGGGGCGTGCGTGGTGAAAGGCATACTTGTAATCAACTGTGACTCGTTCCTGAATTAACTTAATCCTCTGTTAGCAGTAAATTAATGGTGTTTAGCTGTATTAATGTGAGAGTTCATCATTCCCACTGCTGGATGTCTGTAACAAAGAAGAAAGTACTGTTAGAGAGAGGTGCCTATGCATAAAAAATAACTAAAAGTCATATTTAACAACTATTGTGAATAGACCGCACGCACGCACACATAGCTACTCACAGAGACGTTTCCTCTGTGTAACTCTCCACTAAATGGGATGTCGAAAGGATTGTCTGTAGTAAAATCTCGGAGCATAACGTGCTTCTGGTTGCCAACTGTATGTTCCTTAAAATGATCCATGTATTGTGTCTCTGCATCAGCTTCTAGTTCGGCTTTAAGATCGTGGTAATATGAAGATTTCCCATAGTCATCTGATAAGTTCTGGAAAAGCAGACATGTATTATATATATGTACACGTGTCTATGTATATACATACCATCTGCATCATCTTCAGAGCTTCGTTTACAGCACGCTTGAACAAGTCGGGATCAGCCAAGTCTTTGGTATTGAGAATATCCGAACGCATCTGATGAGATATATTTATCTCCATGGGAGCGCCTAGAATATAACTAATTAATAAGTGAAATATTACTTGTTTCATGTCCGTACCCGACTTTATATACTTGTCGATCACATGTTCAGCCATGTATACCCTCTGAACAACTTGGCTTACATGTATCTTGTTTAACTCTCGCACCTCGTCGTAAAAATGTACAATTTCACCAGCCATCCGACTAAAAGTTTAAAAACAAAACACGTTAGCATGTACATACGGACACTTAAAGGATACGTATGTGTAAACGCGTGTGTATACATTATGTGTACCTGTCTGCAAAAGCAGTATATGACTGTCGAAACTTTCTATCCTCCAGTAAGTATTCAAGTGGCCTACTGAAATCGAAACCTGAGGGATTCTTAGGTACCACACCACTGTGTGGAACCCCAAGCACCTGCCCCATAGTAGAATATTTATGTTGTTTACTCTTTAAACTTTGGAAAAACTCCGAAACAGGACTAGCAATCGGTATCCAGAACAATAACAGCACAGACAAGTTCACCTGTACATACTGCATAAGTTACACACGCATGGACATGCACGTTGTGTGTATGTATCTGTGTGAAAAATGCAGCTTACCACGAGGAGAATGATAAAACGGGCTGTGACATAAAGCCCTGGATATTTACTTCGATCCCAGTCATTAATCTGCTCAGCAATGGCTAATCCACCCCAAACCACTGCGAAAGAACACAAATAAATATATATAACTATATTAATATTAACTTACCAAGGAGTATCCCACAAACAATGGCTCCTTTAACCAGCTCCTTAAACTCGTCAAACTCGAAACGTATTCGACGGACCTGCCAAGCAGCAAACAGGAGAATTATTGGGTATGCTACATGTAGACAGGCTACTGCAATCTGCCAGCCCAATGCAATCCCACACTGTCGTTTCTTATGTACAACTTCCAGTCCCTGCATAACTGCAAGCAAACATGTGGTCAACACAACCGTCTTAACTCAGTATGCAAATGTGATTATAGTACATGTGTATGAGAGAGAGACAGAGATTCTTACATGCTGCTAGACCAAACCAAGGGAGAAGTAAGATGGCTATCAGTTGATAAGACCTAAGAGGTGGTAATCTCCTCCTGCAGCACAGGAAGCCAATACAAAGTCATAATACTATATATTAATACCTAGTATAAATATTCAAATACGTACATAATAAAAAGGTAAGGTAGCCTGTATGCTCGCACAATGTGACAACTTAGAAGCAATCCAAAGCCGAATGGGCCTTCTAACCAAACTGCATAATACACATAATTGATATATGTATAACCTGCTATAGGTATCTATATACATAAGTACATGTGCGTATTTATATGTACATATATAAATAAAAGAGATAGATTACTTTGCCAAAGGTAACAGTTTTGCCAAATGGGATGATGAGATAGCTTCAAGATATTTTTTGACATCTGCAAAATATTATTAAACCTTCATTACGCTGCGCAATGTGTATTATAACTGTACCAAAACTCCACAGAGGTAAACTAGACTCGCAAAGGCTTGCACAAGTAGAACAGAAACCTTCTTCGCATTCATCTCAAGTTCCCTACGCTTCATGAGTATAAAAAGTATCCCATTGCAAACACTGGAACGCAAAATCGATATACATACATACATACATACACACACACACACACACATGTGTGTGTGTGTGTGTGTGTGTGTGTGTTATATGTATATGATCAATTTTAACATTTTTAATTCGTTATATACATATACATATAATATATATGTATATAAAGAATTAAAAATGTTAAAATTGATCATCATATGAATGTTTGATTTACTTTCAATCATAATATATATGTGTGTGTGTGTGTGTGTGTGGACGAACTTACAGTATGGCTGTGAAGCAAGTGACCCCAACAGCAACATAGTCTGATGTACAGCCGCCCATAGATGCACAATTCGTTCCCATTTAAATCTAATCTTCTGGAGAAAATGTGATCAATTATTAATATATTGATCGATCTACAACAAATTAAATGAAAAATTGCACAGAAAATATGTGTATACACACATACGCACAGCGCATTTGCTGTACACTAACCTGTATCGATCGGCCCTCCGCGTCAAAAACCCTAGCGCAAACCCTAGTCAAGTGTTGAATTTGAATGTGCGAATATTATTACACAGGTTTACGTGTCTTTTTGGCGCCTTTATTTTAAAATTCTCCGCGCATTTTTCAAATTTACATACGTGTCAAAATGTCGTAGTTAACTAACTAATAGTGACAAAATTTACATACGTGTCAAAATGTCGTGGTTTAGTTAACTAACTAATAGTTACATGTGTATATTCTGAGGCATATACTCATTAATGAATTGGATCAAGATGAGCAGATGGAGAGTACCAGTATTAGTCACCATAGCCATCACTTCAGTAAGCAGCTTATATGTGAACTTCTCAACAATATCTTATATTCTCCGTCCCGTGTGGGACACGCCGCCGCGGCCATTCAATTTCCTCACTCACTACCACTCGGATAATGTAAGTCAGTCCAGGATCTGCGAGCTTCACGGGTGGGAAATCCGGGGAATTCCCAGGCGGGTATTTGACGCGGTGATCTTCAACAACGAGGTGGACATCCTGGAGGTCCGATGGAGGGAGCTCCTCCCCCACGTTACGAAATTCGTCGTCGTCGAGGCGGACCGGACATTCACTGGTCTGTACAGGCCCCTGTTCTTCGCGGAGAACAGTCACAGGTTCCTGTTTCGCCGCCTCCAAGATCTTCTACAGGTACGGTACATGTGTGGTAACAGATCCTTGAAGCCCGGTTTACATTCGACAGGAGGATTGCACTGAGGCCACTGCAGGACGGTGAGAGTCCGTTTCTTATGGAGGTCTATCAAAGGCAGCAGATGGATCGGGCTCTGGAGGACGCCGGAATTCAGGAGGATGACATTGTTGTCATGTCAGATGCCGATGAGATTCCTAGCTGGCATACACTAACTCTTCAGGTGAATCTTTATATTATTATTTAAAAACATTAATCTTTTTATTTTTTTAATTAAGATGGTGTGATGGGTTTCCTTCTCCAATTCACTTACAAATGAAAAACTACGTATATTCGTTTGAGTTTGCGTACGATGACAAGGCGTGGAGACCCTCTGTACACGTGTACAAGCCGGGTGTGACCAAGTATGTGCACTCGAGAATATCCGATTACATATTGGCGGAATCTGGGTGGCACTGCAGCTTCTGTTTCAGGCACATATCCGAGTTTGTATTTAAAATGAAGGCGTACAGCCACGCGGACAGGTTAAGGAGACCGGAGCTGATAGAGCCGGAGAGGATACAAGATGCAATATGTAGAGGGAGAGACCTGTTTGGGCTTCTACCAGAGGAATATACGTTTAGGGAATTGGTGGGAAAGATGGGGAATATTCCCAGCTCTTTTTCAGCTGTTTATTTGCCAGCCTGGTTGTTGAAAAATGCACACAGGTTTAGGTTTTTGCTTCCGGGTAATTGTTTAAGAGAACAAGAACCTTAACAGCAGCAGTTATTGATTTATACCTTGAACATAGAATATGCTAGAATATACCAAGTTAAATAAATAAGTTTTAAATTAAATTTGCCACATAATTCTTTAGATTATTTAATGTTAGACTTTAGTTACAGTTTTCTTTTAGATTTTTATATTTATGATTATTAAAATTTTAAAAGTTATTAAGTTTTTAGATTTATTTTTATATGTTTTAATCTGTAATACATTTTACCTTTGAAATAACAAAGTTAAAGTTTTAAAATATTAAATTTGCAATTGGAAAATGTTAAATAATTCTGAAATGTTCGATATCATTTTAATAAATTTATTGTCTATTGTTTATTCAAATGTTTTCATAAACTAATATAATACATGATTTTCAAATTAATAAATATGTAAGAAAATACCTTGGAATTTACTTTAATAAAGTCTTAAACGTGATAGATTTTGGGATTTGATGGCACTTTATGGGATCACGTAAGGAGTAGATCTGATCGAAATGATTAAAGATTTCAAACCCTAAAAAACAGAGAAACCCTAGATTGCAGAGGGCCTTGAGGAAGGAGACGATTGGGTACTGCGCTATGCCGGCGGATTAGGGCGGTTGATCCTGTGAACACCGTGCTTCTGGCGATGGCGGACATGCTAGCTACAGGTACGTGTGTATATATATGTGTATTACGTAAACAGACCAATTGTCAGTGTTTCTGTACATCTTAGATAATGAGCTGCCATAGCTGTGAATTTGCTAGATCAGATCATGATCAGTCAGATCCCCATACTAATCTAATGGATATTTTTAACTGTTATGCATCAAAACGCTTGAATCCGCAGATTAAGGACACATATCTATATATACGTGCACATAGACACACATTATATATGTGTCAATGGATATATTTCCATGTGTATGTTGAGGGCGCCACACACACACACATATATATGCAAATATAGGATGTAGGTCTCTGTATTTGTGTAACCGATGACAAAAGGCATCTAGCTTCATTAAATATTTACGCAGACACACGTTATGTATGTATTATTGTGGTTCAACATTTCTTCATTCCTCTAGGAGGATCTAACATATATATGTACTTATGTGTACGTTTTGTATGTATGTATATATTCCATTATACGTTAAACGACACATACATACACACTAGTTTATGTGTAAATATAGGTTAACGTCTATTTACATACGTATAGATAATGGGAAGAGGCATGTGGCTTCCTTAGATTCACACGCACACGCACATACACATATATGTGAAGGTTGTATGTGTGTATTCCTATATATAGATGTGGACACGATTTGATATCATCGACTTAAATGTAGGTTAAACACGACACACACGTACAATGCTTCATTAGATTCAGACGGCACACACAAATATGCACGGTTATATGTATGTATGTATTTGTTGTTATCTGTATTTCAACCTTCATTTCCTCTTGAGACATACCAGTGTATGTCTACAAACTTCGGTGTACAACACATCATATACACCGAAATGTACTGTTTCAATTTCAGGTCCTGCTTCTAGAGAGACGTCCATTATAGGAGTAGAGCTTGAATCTGGTGAATTCTACATAGTAGCCAGCCTTTCAACGAGAAGAGACACACAGGTCATAAGTGTCGATCCCACAAGTGGTGCCCTTCGTCATACTTTTCAAGACCAGCTTGACAACTTCCGGACAGAATCAGAGGTATGTGCACACACACACACACACAGGTATATAGATAAATGTCTATGTTATTAAAGCATAACTTGTGACTATCAGGCTCTTAAGTTTATTACATCGGGCTCAAGATGGCTTATAAAAAGCAGAGTCTATGGAAAGGCAATACTTGGGTATGCTGTGTTTGGAGGTGTCGGATTGCTTTTACTTGTTACGAAAAGCCGGCCTTCAATACCGGATATGCCAGGGGGAGACACCGTTTATACCCTCACGGTAATTGGGCCTAACATAGATATATTTTTCTGGAAATTTGTGGATATATACTACTACAGTATATGTGTGAGTTGCGATATTATATAACTCGTGTGCGTGTGCTTATGCATATGAGGACCGTTTTTAATGCATATGTGCTGGTTTTCCAGGAGAGCCAGTGGGTGAAAATACCTTTACGGAACCCGCAGCCATTATCGAAAGCGGAGGTGAAAAACGTGAACGACTTAATCGATATTGCAATTGATGGGTTGCATTTCTACTGCGAGACAAGTATGTGTTATATGCAGATACACATTTATAGATATCTAAACATGTTTACGTACACTAATATATTTCTAATTGTATGTTTATATATAGGGGATATAACGAGGCCGTTTCCAAGTGATTCTCCTGTTGATGATCCGGATCTGGAGTTTGCGTGGAATGTTTGGCTTTCTACGCCATTTAAGGATATTGGACTGCACCGTCACTGTGCAGTCCTTTTGCAGGTCTCGTCTCCTTTACTGTGGTTAGTTTCTCATTCTTTTTGTTTTTTTCTTTCTGCATTCTTATACATATGTGGTGTGTGTGTGTGTGTGAAAATACGGATAGGAGTAACATTCAGACACGAGTATAACGTATATGTCTCACATCTAAGCATATATGTATAGATATAACGCAGGTAAGATGTATGCGTATGCTGTTTTTCAGTTTTTGTGAGTCTTTCTTACAGTTTATATGGATACTGAAGTTGGTTATAATGCACAGGGGCTTGCAGATAGTCGCACATTTTGTGATTTTAAGGGACAGTGGGCTACAGTAGCCTTAACCGCAAGAAGAAGCCGTCTTCATCCTGGGACCCGTTACCTTGCTCGTGGACTTAATGCAGCTTACAGCACAGGTGTGTGTGTGTGTTGTGAAGAGAGAGAGAGGGAGGGAGGGGAGGTACGTGTACACCTGCAGGTTCATATGCAAGCATAATCATTGTTTGTATTAATGCACGTGTTTGTTCAGGTAAATGAAGTAGAATGTGAGCAACTTGTATGGCATCTGGACATCAGCGGGGGAGCCTGTACACTTCTCCACGTACCTGTGGAGGAGGGGAACAATACCAATATGGTGGGGTGCAGAAATTAAATTCAGTCTCAGAGCAGAGATATACATAGCTGAGCAAGACACGTATAAAGGCTCGGCACATTACTACCGTAGATTACTGTATAGATACGGTCAGATAGACGATAAACGGCCCATGCCCCTAGTGTGTGTGAACCTTCTACGTGCCGCCGTTGGAAAGTCCGAGGTCCCTTTACTTCAGCACTTTCAAGACTCCGTGAACCAAGTAAGTACACACGTGTGCATTCCTCTTTCTTTGTTGATGTTCCTTCTGCGATGATGTCTTACATTTAGTATTTAATGCTTAGTTAGGAACATTGAGTATAGCTCTGCATGCAGCATCTAGCTTTCCCCATTTTTTCGCATACACCCGAATGCAGTGTACCGCACTTCTCTTATTGTAATAATGTATATCATATATAATAATAGACAGATATCTAATAAAAAGTATAATAAACTACATATATGAATTTATGTTGGAAACGGACAATAGTACATGTAACAAAAGATATGTCTGAGCTAAGCTATGCGTTAAATAGATTTTGATTAATAATATTATATTACAGTTAAACGCAAGAAGAGAGGTTCCTGAGGCTAAACTCTGGCTACTAAACTACGATTGGCATGCAAATATAAAACTGTTAGGGGACGCAAGAACTGTGGATGGTCTATGGCAGATCTTACAAGCTCCAACCATGGACGTCGGGTTTAGATTGGGTACATCTTCAACCACAGGATGGAAATTGACCCAAAGACAACGTGGTATTATAAGGTTCAACTGTGCTGATTCACTGGATAGAACCAACGCTGCTAGCTTCTTTGGAGCAGTCCAGGTTCTCTCTCTCTCTCTCTCTCTCTCTCGTGTGACACATGCATCCATATACATACACAGACGCATATAAGCACCTATGTATATAGATATAACGCATGGATGTTTTTGGTTTGTGCACAGGTTTTCTGTGAGCAGTGTAGACGGCTTGGGATAGACCTGGATTCTGATCGGAATATACTCAGGCAGCTTTCTAGTGGAAGTAAAGGGTCAAATGGACCCCTTCCACCTGGATGGGAAAAACGAATCGATGCTGTTACGGGACAGGTGATACACATATTTTAGAATGTGTTATGTACATAGGCGTCTATATATCGTTTTCTACATAGATTCATAATACTAATAGATGTATATAATATATATATATATATATATATATATATATATATATATATATATATATATATTGATGCATACTCATGTACATATTGTATTCACCAGGTGTTTTACATCGATCATAATACACGTAGTACAACATGGGATCATCCATGTCCTGATGAGTCATGGATAAGATTTGGATTAACGGCCGAGGAGTTCAAGCTTGCAACACTTGGAACACCCATCTCTATGATGGCTGAGCTTTTCTTACTAGCCGGTGACATACATGCAATGCTCTACACAGGCTCCAGAGCCATGCATAGTCATATTCTTCAGATATTTGGTGAAGATGCTGCTAAAGCCAAGGTGATATATATATATATATATATATATATATATATATTCACCTTGGCTTTATGTACACCTATGTACGAATGCATGTGCAATGTATGTATGCTTAGCACTTACGATGTCTGTCTCTAATAGTTAGTAGCTATGTATGTAGATATATAAAACTTTACGATATTACATTTACGATATAGGCACACGTATATCTCTGTATATACGATCATGTACTAATGTTGATAATTTCATTAGAGAGCTGGAGCGGCTCAGAATGTGGCAATAACACTGCAGAGGAGGTATTTAAATGTGTTAGTTGATAACACACGGCAAAGGCAGCTAGAAATGTTCCTTGGGATGCATCGGTATCAGCATTTTCCTTCAGTTGTGGAGCGTCCTTTACAGGTACTTGAGAAGTTAAACTACTAGTTCAAGAGCTTGTTTAGTAGGTAATTATTCTCTAGTAGTAAATTAATTCCTTCTGTAAATTAGAGATATAAATTAATGAATTGTACTGAATCACAACTGATACTAACAATAACAAATATATAGATATTACTCGTACTTATCAGGTTCTTGCAGGTAGTGACGAGGCCATATTCCTGCCTGTTAAAGCCTGTTGCTAGCGCGTTCTCAAGTTTATATCCACCGGATTCATTAATTAATGTGAAATACAAAGACCTGACATGGGTAACTCTCTCTCCCTCTCCCTCTCTCTCCTCTCTACTAATTTAATAAAATATAATTTGATTTAACATTCTGCTGTATAAGTACTAAATATGTTTGTTCTTCAGGTGTGTCCTAATGCAGATTTTGTACAACTAGTTATATTCCTTTCAGAGCCTTGCCATGTAGCACAGCTTTTGATAACGGTTGCTCATGGAGCTGAAGATATGACATCTCCTGTATATTTTGACGTATATACTGGACAACACATAGATGGAATGAAGTTAATTCTCGAGGTAAGTATAGAATAAGGTGTGTGTGTAGTGTATAGAAGGTATGTGAACTACCGTTATATACCATGTTTATGTCATTGTGTACGAGATAGGAATACCATGATAACTGTGTCTGTCTATAGACATTTTCATTTATTTGTATTTTTCCCTTATTTATCAAATAACAGGGAGCACATATACCTCGCTGTGCTGCTGGAACGCAACTTTTATATTCACTTCCTGGAGCTACAAATCCAGATGAAGTAGCAATGAGCGGCTCAGGTAACGTACATCTCACACTCACGCACGATTTCGTGTATGCGTTTTACTACTATTTTATATCTTGCGTACACATTGTGTGTTCCAGATTGACATGTTTTTATACTTATACATTTTAGGACACTTTCCATGGCTGTACGACTATGAGGAGCAGGAAGGTGAACTAGATTTCCTTACACGGTTCGTGGCCATTACTTTTCATCGCATCGAAAACAAGAACGACGGTCCTACTCTTCCTATAACCCTTGGTCAGGTATGACACACGCACATCCACGCGCACACACACACAAACTAAATATAATATATAACATATACGAACACAAATATACAGAGCTTAAGAAGTTACATACACTATATGGAGTTATCAACTGACATCTTTAATACATGTTATTTGGGAGAAGATGATCTATAATACTCTTTTCTAGGTTGAGGTTCTTGGAATATCCCTTTTCTGGAACGGCATCTGGAATACCAGAATCTCTAGAATATCCGAATCCGACGTGTCGAGCATCGGAGAGATGGAAACATCTACGTCCAGTCAAAACGTTGACTTGTTGACCGGTGAGATGGCTGTTCCAGCACCACGTCAGAGTAGAAATATACGTAAGAGCGTTTCTGCCAAGGCCGCAGAAGCTCTCCAAATGAAGGAGATTGCTATTCAACAATATCGAGATCATCTTATTATGATTTGCTCCGGTGATCTGTAAGTATATGTATGCATATATGTCTCATAATTCAGTATATATACATTTGTGTGTGGTGTTATGAAACAATATATATGAAGTATAAATATACTGGAGTTTCGTATGTTTTGTGTGTATATATGATACATGTGTGTATGCAAGTGTGTTAATTATGAGTACGGGTATATCTAATAACGCTTGGTTCAGGCGAAGGACTTCAGCTATACCGAAGCACTGGAGCTAGAGATAGTTCGACTACGTCTAGGATTATCGGCAGCAGAGAGAGACAGAGTGCTTCTAGACTCCGGCAAGGATCCAGCGTCGTTGAACCCTAACGGCCTTCTGAATCCGTCGAATCTGACGGCACTCCGTCAGACCTCCATTCAGCTGGCTATACTTAACCAAGTTGTGTCCGAGGACGAGGAACTTCGTGTTATTGGGCTTGGGAGACCTCATCAGAATAAGAGTGATTTATATACGAAGGACCAAGCGAGCTGCTCTCACGCGGATTGTGAGGTTGTTATGATGAGGAAAGGTACGTGTTTGTGCATGTTCAATGGTATGTGGAGTCTCTGTATGCACGTGTATGTATTCTGTAGATTCATATTGTTTGACCGACGCGTGTATGTGTGTATATGTGTTTTCTATGTATAGTTCTGTATGTATATGTTGTATGTGTACTGTCTCTGTATACGTGTATGTGTGTGTGTAGTGTTTCTATACTATGTGTATAAATGGACAGTCTATACTCATTTGTGTATGTATATGTATCTGTGTACTACGTTATATGTATCCCGTAATTGTATAAATTGCGTGTTAACATAGTATAATTACAGGAAGCATGGTACAAGATGCATCAACAGTTGCTTCTATTTCTGTATGCCATGGTTGCAACAGGAAAGTGTGTGGATCATGTGCAGCGGGAAAGGGAACGGCACTTCTTGGCAACACACAAATACTCGGTGGAAGTGCGTCACTTGGTGTAGTTCGCACACGTGCTTCACTCGACGCTGCTCTTTGTAAAAAGTGTGCACATCCGCTCATTCATCAGGTACGCCTTGTGTGTGTGTGTGTGTGTGTGTGAGTGTGAGTGTGAGTGTAAATATAATATGTATGTGTATAACTAACACATTTTCATGTGACAGGCTATGCTTCTGTATAATCTGAGGCAGCTGTTATATGCACGTAAGAAGAAGCTTTTAGCGACGGCTCTGTTAAAAGCTGTTGAAGGTTGTAAGCTGGCAAGTGACTCCATTCCTGTGCTTAACAATTTGTTGAAGGATGAAACGTCACTTGCACAATATCCCGAGTCCACGCTACTTTACTCAGTATGTGTGTGTGTGCGCCCCTTCTGTTTCTGTCTGGAAAAAATTAACAATCTATCAATACAGTCTATAAATGTACTCATTATGAAATCGGTTGTATATGGTAGTATAATAATACAGAATGCAGTGTGTTCTAGAGACGTTCTTACACATTGTAATTCCAGATACCTGCATGTATAGACTTACTAGATAATTAAAATATATGCATATAGATATATAATTGAATGACATTACAGGTTCAATGTGATAAAGGTTCAGAGCCACCTACGTCACTTTAACAACAGGCCTGAGTTCCAAATTCTTATTCTGGAGAGCACCACAAGGAACATCAAGTGTTGATTTTGTTATTGGCCTTGGTTGCCCTTGCTCTGTCACCGGTGTCATTCTATTAGTGAGTCCATGTGGTCATACACCTCAAGACCTTCCCATAGTAAGTTCACACACACACCGTATGTATTTGGATATACCTATATATCCTAAGGGCATATGTACAATTGAAGTAAGAGAACTCTCCTTCTCTCTCTCTAACCACACATGCACAACATATGTACGTGGGCACGTTGTAATTGGATGTTATTTAATTATGCAGGTGGATATATCATGCGGGAACAGGGACGTGGAAGCCGAGCGTGTATTTGTGGGAAGGTGGGAACCTGGTACGGCGGGAGGAACACCACAACAGCAGCTATATGGGCCAGAACGGGACATCTCCAACCCTCGGCACATGGTGTTTAGGTACAAATCTATCTTACTTAAACATACATAATCATGTCTAACTCACGCACTCTTATATTAGGTTCGGGAACACTGTCCGGTGTCGTATATTGTGGATTAAGCTCTCTCTCCCACATGCTGCCAATTTAGCTGCAAGGCCTTCGACAGCCCCGAGTTTGACAGTCTTTTGATCTCTTAAGCTTTGATAGTCCTCAGCCGCCATTGAATGGGAGGTTGAGCCAGAGATTAGTCCCTCAACAGGTGTGTGTGTGTGTGTATGTGTATATATTGTTGCAGACGTATAGATCACATGTTTTCTATAACATGTGAATATTCTTCTCTCTCTCTCTCTCTCCCTCTCTCTCTCTAAGCGTATGTGTTATTGGTTGTATGTTTGTTAAACAGGGGGGTAGTATAGCACGTATACACGCAAGAAAAATTATTGTTACTGGGCAAAAGGTGTTGGATGATGTGGAGCCCGCTTTAAATATACAGGCTGCTGAGAGAGCCTCGTGGAAGAACATGATGGATATGCCTACTCGATTTGGACGGCTAAAGGTACGTGTTTTGTGTGTGTGTGTGTGTGGTGTATGAGTTTAAATCATGATAATTGGATTATATACATGGATGTGTCTTGTGTATATAAAATGTGCATATGAATTATGTGACATCTCTTAAGTTGTTCCTCAAAGTATATACATATTATGTAAAATTGGGTAATAATTAATGTATTCACTCGTAACGCACAAATACAAGAAAACACACTACATAGTTCGTGCACAACTGTTAATATACATATAACATATTCTCAGTATTGTATATGTGTTGTTTACAGGTACAAATAGACTCAGAGAGGTCCTTTGAAGGAGGAAGAGTGGTAGAGCACGTGATATCCCAAAATGCACCCGCCATTGCCGGTTTCCGTTTGGACGCTCTTCCTGCATTGAAAAACATTGCAAAGCAACACCTCATAAACAACCAGCCTAAGTCCCTGGATGCCGCCCTCGATTGCATGGACGAATTTGTGTTGAACCCCGCTATTCTCACCATTCGCGTCTCAGCTATACAGGTGTGTATATACATATACTATATCCCTGGAAGAACGTATATGTATATTGGCATATGTTATATACCGGTAGATTAGATAGATCATACTAAACTTCTATATACCCGTATAAAATGTATATTCTGGCCTGTATTGTATATATGCATCTGTATATCCCCCTCTCTCCCTCCCTCTCTCTCTCTCTCTCTCTATATATATATATATACAATATATTATATATACGCACGTCAGAATCTCTCTCTCTCTCTCTCTCACACACACACACACACACGCACACTCCACGAGTCTGACATTCTTTGTGCTTATGGCTTACAGAATACAGACAGGAGAGTTCCGGTAGCAAACTACATAGTACCGATAGCAAAGATAGCAACGCCACTGTACTTTGACTTCACGAGGCCAATAGAGGCCAGATTATTGTACTATGAGATGACCGGGAACGTGTCCGTGTACATGGACGAGGACGTGACGGAGTCGGAGGTGCCATTCCCGTCTAGTCTCTCACTCGCCAACAACAGGATTAAACCGTATAGATACGCACTCGCTAGTGAGACGGGTAAGTGGCCTCTTTCTTATGCTTGAATATACATTTATTTTTCATGTAAAACTTGTGTGTTAATTTAATTATCATATGCTTTAATGTTTTTAATACTAAATGATGATTTGGATGCTTGCTTTTGTGTACACACACGCGCGCGCGATTAAACGTGCTTTTCGTGAGTTGATATATGATCTTAATGTTAAACGGTATATTATATAGTACATTTTACTTTTATACAAATATAAGAACTATTTATACACATTTACATGTATACACACACATATATATATACAGCGTATTTCCTGCGGTAATGGTTCGTGTTAATGTATATTACTATTAAATATGATTTGAAGTTAATACATGAGGATTATGCCTCCAAAACCCGCCCATACGATTATGCATTTTATGCCTAGGACACACACACATAGAGAGAGAGAGGAACCCGTATTGTGATATGAAATAGCCTTATCTTTTCATGGTGAAATGTATTACGTATGGTATCTTTTATAATGGATATATATATATAATGCACTAAATAATAATTTTTAAAATAAGTATATTCCATGTTTAATAAGTATATTTCACACTTAAATGAGTGTGTGTAAACGTATAGGTATGATGTGTCAATTCAAGTTGACAGGTGTCAACAGGGGCTTGCCTGAGAAATGAGCTTCCAAGTTCTTCACCACTAGATCCCCATTGCTCTTCGAGTCTCCCATGTGCCACTACCAACGTGTGGCTGTAACACTACGTTATCCATACTCCAGAGCTCCTTTGGAACCTGTCATATGTGTGCATGTATATATACACATACATATATCTACATACAACACAGTAAGTAAAAATATGTGTACATGTACATGCATGTATAATATGTGTAAAACACTCTCTACACACCACGTGTGTGGGTATGCGATGTATACAGCAGCTAAAGACATCAATATAACTTAACAACATACGTTACCCTACGAACTGAATACACGGGTATATGCCGCTAATGAAGTTGTAAAGTGCATGCAGCTATATATATATATATAGAGAGAGAGAGAGAGAGAGAAAGAGAGAGAGCGGGGTTTATTATTTGACTGAAACATACATACCTGTGGCTCATTTTCAAACACGTCCAATCCGGCGGCACCAAGCCGGCTCTCACTCAACGCTTTGACCAACTCTGACTCGTCAACAATTGGTCCACGTGCAATGTTGACCAGAGTCCCCTCCGGTCCAAGTGCATCTAAGACCTCCCTGTTGATATGTGATAAGTCTCCTCAGTCAACGCACAGGCGACTATGAGAATATCCACATCTCTGGCCAGGTCCACCGCATTGTTGTAGTGTGTGTATGGAACTGACTTCTTCCCTCTTGAGAAGTATGATATTTTGCAACTGAAGCCTTCTAACCTTTTTTGCAATGGCTGAGCCTATTCTACCAAGTCCCACAATTCCCACCCGTTTCCCACTCACTGTAACAAACTATCAGATATGCACACAACACGCATACATACATTCAGTGTAGATGCATTATATGATCGTAGGTCTAGTAATGCTTAATGCATAAGTTAAACAGACCACAATCATTTGCATATGTAAGGTAGAAGAATGTATTTATACATGAAAATATTTATGTATGTAATTGCATTTACATGTAAAATATGAATTATTTAACTGGATAACAAAAAGGCATGTGTGTGTGTGTGTTGTGTGGTGTGTGTGTGTGTGACTGCATAATCACGCAAACGTGACATAAAATGTAAATGTTTTAACTGAATATAGAAACATGCACACGCACTTAGGACTCGCACCTATATGTGAGGGGGAAATCGCCATGAACAGGCCAGAGCCCTGGCGAACATAGCGATCGGCAGGGCAAATCCGACGCATGGTACAAAAAAGAAGAGCCATTGCAAGATCAGCAGTTTCATCCGTAAGAACATCAGGTGTGCTGTGACAGCAACCCCACGCCCTGGACAGATGTGTACATACGTACAACCCACACACTAAGAGAACGTGAAGAAACAAATACCTGCACTTTTTGAGGTCGATCTTGTCAAGGCCAACGCTGAACGAAGAGATAATCTGGAACGAAAATATAAAGCCCAGTACGTATGACAGAGCATGATAAGTCAGGTGTACTAACAACAATGTGTAAACGTGTATGTGTAATACACATTAAATCTATGTACAATATATAAACGCAATATACACAATATTAATATTTTCCATACAGGTTTGTATATGAACATCGTATATAGGTGTGTGTCTCTTTAAGATATTAACACTTCAATATGAATGTTCACTATAGATATGATACTCATACACAAATGCATACAGACATTGCGTACACAGTGGGATATATACAAACCTCGAGCTTGGGGAGAGCATCGATCATGGCGGCTGAAGCTCCAGCTTTGTGGCTTGCTACGATTGCGCGTATGGTACCGGCATGTTGTTTGACGAATGCACTCTCATCCTCAGCATGCCACAGGCGCAGAAGATTGAACTTTGAATCGAGTGCAGACTCCAGATCCGGAAGCATTGGCGCCGCCATCAGGACCACTGGCGCAGAAGACGCCATAGCAACAGACCTAATTCCCCTGTTTCCCTGTAAGAGCCCTAATTCCTCTACCCATGTCAAATTAAATCTGTTAAGGTATGTTAATTGTAAGGTAACCATTGGATGATATGTCAGGTAAAAGTTTTTTGTTTATTATTATTATTATTATTATTATTAGATGGTTTAGTCGGTTTTTTCAGTTTAGGTATATAATACTTATTGTAAAAATCATTTTAAAGATGTTAGTGTTTAAAATACATTCTTATTTTAGTTGTTTTGTGTTATATAATTAGAAAAAGAAGGAAAAACAATTTTGCACATTTGTTTGGTAATTATAAATATATTTTAAAGGCTATTTCATTTTTTTATTTTATATAAAAATGGTTAAATATGTTTTTTCCCTTCTTTTTATGCATATAAAATTTATTTTAAATTTCTTATTTCTTTTATGTGTAACATTAACAAAGACATTTAGTTCTAAAAAATTTCTTTTTTAATTTGTATATGCAAAAATTAATAAAGCTATTTATGATGTAAATAATCTTGTTACTATAAGAACTTAAATTTTGTTTATAAAAGAAATTAAATATGAAGTGAAATATATCTTTTAAACTTGATATTAATACAATTTTTTTTATCTTCTTTATATTTGTTATGTAATTTTTTAAGGTTTTTATAAATGTATATGTTAAGTAATTTTAAAAGAGTTTGTTTGTTTTGATTTTATTTTAGTTTAGTTTTTTATGTAGTTGATAAATAATAATGCTTAAAACATTTAATGTACATTATTACAAAGGAAGAAACATATAATGGTACAAGCTGTTGTACCAATGTATTTAAAAATAAATAATTAATCATATTTACAAACTTAAATTTTAATTGTTTTCTTTTTTTAAATCAAATTTATATATAATTACAACTCACATATGTTAATCACTAATTAACTTACATTAATATTATATATCATGAATAAATAATTACATAATAAATTTATTCATCGTGTCTCTTATTTGTTGTTCTTTAATAATATAATAGTTATACACCATTAATAATTATATTCATTAATGAACTATATTAATTAAGTTATCTTTTAAAAAACCTAAATTTCTTATTTATTACTAGTTATTAATAAGTTACAATAGTTGTTTTAAAAGTAAATTTAAATTAATCTTTGAAAAAAAATTAAAAATTCAAATAATACATTTTAACAACTTTAAAATTTAAAACAAGCATTAAACAAATTTATTATAAAATTTATTATTAAACTTTATAATTTCTTGATGCAAAGTCATTTGAGAATAATAAAAAGTTTAAACATAATAATAAAATAATTTAGCACTTAAGAATTCTTATTTGTATAATAAAAATAACAATATAATTACACAAAAATGTATGTTTCATAAACTTTTGATTTGTGTATGGACATTATAATTATATTTAAACTTTATTTCTTATAAAGTAAAAATGAATAGTTATCATTAGTCTTTAATACTTTTTATGTCTTATTTAATCAAGTAATCATTAAAATTTGAAACGAGTTTAATTTATATAAATTAAATTTTATGATCAAATTAAATTTTAATGAATAATTATTAGGCTTGAAAAATCTAACATTCTCTAAAGTAATCATGAAATAACATATAATACATATATGTAATATATATTATATATGTATAATATATTATTGTCTTTACTATACTATATTTATTAGAGTCTTTAAGAAAAGAAATTAAATTTAACTAACTTAAAGGATCTATATACAAATAAATAGATTTATATTTAATTAATGCAATAAGTCATAAATAAAAATAAATATCAAAATTTATTAATTATTTTTTATTGTATTTCTTGTACATAACACAATAAAACAATATTATTAAATCGATCTTTCAACTACTCCTTGATTATACATTGGTAAAAATTAAGGGCAAATACGTAATTACATTTTAAATAAATATCGTAAATATGCATTTTAATTAATTTAAATAGTTATGAGAGGGCATATAAAAAGCAAAACTTGGATAAGATTTAAAAAAGCATATTCTTATTGGATAAGATTTAAAATGAGCATATTCTTAGCATTTAGGGTTAGGGTACATGGACGAGCTGAGCATTGAACAGCTTGTGAACACGGGAATCACGCACGAGGAAGCTCAATCTCTGCAATGTAAGCTGAATCAATGTGCGCCTACTGCTGATGACTCCCCAGATAGCATCTGGAGCTATGTGTCGAGGAGTATTCTCAATCCAAGTCTCCCATTTGCACTCCACCAGCTAGTTTACTACACGGTTTATGCTAAGTGGGATTCTGCACGTCTTGGGCCTCCCCCAGTCTGGATTCCATCCCTGTATGTCTCTCTCTCTCTCTCTCTCTATCTATCTAGTGTGCGTGTGTGTGTGTGCATTTATTCGTAACAAGATATGTACGTATGAGTATACACTTACAGAAACAAGTGGGATCGTATTAATATATGCATTTTCACATATACATACATATAGAGGTATACGTATAGACGCTTTATATATGACTCCGCGTTAAGATATACACACACAACATAGTCTCTGAACAGAGAGGTATTTATATATATATATATATATATATATATATATATATATATATATATATATATATATATATATATATATATATAATATATAAGGAGCATATGCCTATCTGTACAGATTTTTATAACAAGATGGATGATAGATGCATCTATGTAACTGTACCACTTGTTTCCGGTAGATGTATATATTTACAATATATATATCACTACACAAAGAAACTCCTATATGCACACATAGATAATTTGTATTTAATAAATCATCATTTCTAGTGTGTGTGTGTGTGTGTGAGAGAGAGAGAGAGAGAGAGTTCACGTTTATATTGAAAATATTCTCCACCCATCTTTCCTTATATAATATTACACACATAGTTTTATCTCTGTGTGTGTGTGAAAAGTGTGAAAGACATCTACACGCTATGTATGTCTATGTAGTGCTCAAGCAAAATCAACTAATGTTGGGAAGGTTGTGGAGATGCATGGAAGGGAACTACTTGGAACTTCATACTCCAATCCTATTTCAAGCTTTCGTGATTTCCAAAGGCTCTCAACACAAAACCCAGAGGTATGCTACACACACACACATCTCTGTTTTTGTTACTCTTTATAATTAGATAAATACATGGAGATGCCACGTACATTTAACTGTATGGATGTCTAAACTGCAATATAATATCAAATATGTGATAAATGTACATGAATTATGTTACTTATATATAAGCTGATTATATTTATCAAAGTCCAGGTTTATTGGAGGATTGTTCTTGATGAGCTTGAGATACCATTCGTGAAGCAACCTTTGAATATTCTAGAGAATAATATCAAAGAGATCGATAGTGAGCCATGTCCAGGTGGCCAGTGGCTACCAGGAGTTGTCTTAAACGCAGCAGAGTGTTGCTTAACGCAGAGTTTAAGAAGGAAACCATATAACAATGCCATTATATGGAGAAATGAAGCTGATGCTGATGAACTGAGTTCGATCACTTTAATGGAACTTCGACAACAAGCCTGGTAAGAGAGAGAGAGAGAGATGTAGATGCGCCTGTTGTGTGTGTACACACAACACACCACACACACATATATATATATATATATATTATATATATATATATGCAATTCGTGCAGTAAGATAGGCAAGTGCTCTAGAAGGTTGTGGGTTTTTAAAGGGAGATGCAATAGCTATAAATATGCCAATGACACCAACTTCGGTTATCATATATTTGGGATTGTTCTCTGTGGATGTGTGGTGGTTTCTATAGCAGATAGTTTTTCTGCTTCTGAAATTGCGAGCAGATTGTATATCCAGAGCTAAGCAATCTTCACACAGGTCAGTACGTAATGTATCTGTATACGTATACATACATGTATTATGCATACTTCATGCATATGAAGTATGTTCAGAGTCTGGCCTTACCAAGGTGAAAATTTTCAGGATATCATTGTTCGAGGAGGGAAAGAGCTTCCTTTATACACGTAGTTTTACATAAGTTATATTACGAAATACACACACACACACACATATCATAATGGCATGTTTTGTCAATATATACATCTATAGTAAGCGGACATTAATCTCTCTCTCTCTCTCTCCTCAGACACACGCACACACATACATATTTATATTATCTCTTTACATATATTAAAGAAAACAAAAAAAAGGCAAAACAAATACTTAACACACGCATACGACATATGTGTACACAATATGTTGAGGGATTACCTTTCTGCAGGAGAATTGTGGATGCAAAAGCTCCAAAGGCCTTTGTAATTCCTGGAAAGATGGTTTTATCTGTACAATTACGTCCAAATGATTTATCATGGGATGATTTTCTGGCTAACTCTTCAGGGTAAGCAATTAAAGCATAATACATATATACATCCATAATTATATAACGTATAAAATAATTATGTTTATGTGTGTATATGTGTGATATATATTACTATATAATTTTTATAAACAGAACAATGGAGTATACTGTTGAACCTCAGCCAATAGAATCATTTTCAAACATCTTACTCTGGGACAACAGGTTAACATTCTTACCTCTATATTTACCTTTAGTTATTTATGTATATAATATAAAGCTATATATTGAAGGTATTTTAGTGTATTACAGTTAAATATAAATGCTTTACTACTATATTGTTCATATTTCATATGTAATGCGTGTGTGTGTGTACAGATTGTTTAAGCACAAATATGTTGTATGCATATTATAATAGGGTTTGTTAAATGTCTCATATTCACACACACCACACACACACAGGTGTATATACGTGCATGGTCTCAATGATTTAAACATTACAGCTATAATTTAACAGGTATCAACATATATAAATTAGTTATTACAGGTGAACCGAAGGCTATACCATGGACACATATAACACCAATAAAAGCAGCAGCTGATGGATGGGCACACCATGATATTCGAAGTGGGGACGTGGTTGCATGGCCAACTAATTTAGGGTGGATGTGGGTCCATGGTTGGTGTATGCATCCCTTATTAATGGTGCAACTATAGCACTGTACAATGGTTCCCCTCTTGGTCCTGGTTTTGCAAAATTCATACAGGTATTTAAATAACATGATAGGTGTATATGTGTGCGTGCGTGTGTGTGTGTGTGTGTTATTACCGATACCTTCCGTTAATAAGGACGCGAAAGTCACAATGTTAGGAGTTGTACCGAGCATTGTTAGACATTGGAAGACAACTAAGTGCCTTGATGGTGTTGACCTATCACACATAAGGTGTGTGTGTGTATTGTGTGTGTGAGAGAGAGAGAGAGAAAGAGGATTCATGGATAGTGTAGCTAGCGAATATAAATGTAATGGTTTATACAGATGTTTCAGCTCAACTGGGGAGGCATCAACGGTGGACGATTATCTATGGTTAACAAGCAAAGCTTATTATCAACCAGTAATAGAATACTGTGGTGGTACTGAAATAGGTGGAGGTTTTATTACAGGCTCCATGTTACAGCCTCAGGCGTTAGCACTTTTAGCACGCCTGCCAATGGGATGCCAAGTCCTCATATTAGACGAAACCGGCATTCCTCTCGTAAGTTAGAGAGAGAGAGAGAAAGTTTAAGTATATATTATAAGTTCTAATATTGTTTATAATAGTTAATGTATTTATATATAATTTAAATTAAAACATAAACTGCTTGTGAAGTTTTCTTAATTTTGTTTAACATCTTTACTCAATCAATATCAATTAATGTAATTAAGACTTATACTAAATAAATATGATTTAGTTAACTTGTTTCTTGTCATATTAAGTGTATATATATATTTAAACTATTTAATATTATTAAGATATATTAATATTATATTACAATTAATTTGATATAAATCTACTGTGTTTATTTAAACTTGTATTCAGCCTGATGACAATCCTGGTATTGGCGAATGTGCTTTGGACCCTTCGATACTGGGATCTTCACGCATCCTACTTAATGCCAGCCATTTTGATGTGTATTACAAAAACATGCCTAAACATAATGGAAAAGTAAGTTTAAATTATTATTATTATTATTATTAATATTAATGTTATTTGGTTAAATTTTATAGATATTGCGAAGACATGGTGACGAGTTTGAGCTAACACCTGGAGGTTACTATAAAGCACTGGGCAGAGTAGATGATACGATGAACTTGGGAGGCATTAAAGTATGTTTTAATCTAGTCACCATATAAGATTAATATTAATTATAAATATATATATATATAATTATATATTATATATGCGTGTGCAGGTTAGCTCTGTGGAGATTGAACGTGTGTGTAATGCAGCTGATAATATAAATGTGTTAGAAACTGCAGCTATTGGTGTATCTCCAGAAGGTGGAGGGCCTGAGAAGCTCTTTAATAGTGGTACCCAACCACATCACTAAGGAGCTTTGTTTGGAGCTTAAGAAGAAGTTTAACGTTGCTATTCAGCGAAACCTTAATCCCCTCTTCAAGGCAAGCATATAATATATATATATATATATATATATAGAGAGAGAGAGAGAGAGAGAGAGAGAGAGAGAGAGAGAGATGATGTATGTAGGTATTTATATATGCATATGTATATGCTTATAGGTGTGTGTGTGTGTGTGTGTGTGTTTATTTGGTGTTTTTTGGTAGGTGGATTCTGTAGATATTATTAACTTCTTTGCCGAGAACAGCATCAATAAGGTTATGCGAAGGCTGTTGAGGAGTCAGTATATAAGTAAAGTAAAATCATCGCTATGAAATTATATATATTATGTTTATTTACGTATTGTATTATTAAAATGGTTTTAGGAAATGGAACATGATGTAAATACTCTGTTTAAAATTAGTGTTAGTATTGTATTCTACCATTATGATTATGTATTTGTGTGTGTGTGTGTGTGTGTGCGGGATCGTAGTTGTTTTAGGCATCTCTCTCTCTCTCTCTCTCTCTCTCTCTCTCTCTCTATATATATATATATAGAGAGAGACACACATACACGCACCACCTTTCTCAGGCACATATCATTACAGAGTTAAACAAAATCGTAATGATTACAGGGAGTTTTATTTATTTATGTATTATTAATTAATAGTTTTAGGAAATATTTTTTGTAGTATTATTTATTAGATAAATTTTTATGATGTACTTGTATATACTATAGTGTGTTTTAAACTAGCGAACTTTTATTTTTTTTAGAATTATTTTAACTGTATACACACACACACACATATATATACTATAATGTTTTCAAATGTAAATAACTAAAATTATGAAGATTGGAGGTTTTAAAATTAAAAATTTATATTTATATATATTATAAAATTTATATTGAACAGCTACATTCTTTTTACAATAATATATACCATAGATGCCCAAGCAATCCCATATATGAGATCTTAATCACGTTTTCATCAAAATGAAATAATTTTTTTTTAATTTCAATAGATACAAATGTGTGTACAAAGTGTTAAATTTATATTTTTCTTAATTAAACTGTTTAATTTTAAACTGGTTATTATGTTTATATTAAAGAATATACTCTGTTTTAAAAGTATATGCTCTAGGGCCTAGGGTTCCTCAAGGCGTGGCAAGTGGTGCGAATTTGTGCTTTTAATATTCAATTTCGCCAAATTTCCATAGAATGGATGATAACAAATCCGATCCTCCTCCCTCGAAAGCAACATGGACAGGATACATTCCCTCATGGCGAGGTATGTTAATAATGTGTATATACATACATATATTTACATATATACATCAATACACACACACAAATATATATGCATATATTTACACACACACACACAAATATGTATATGCAGGAAAAGAATCAAATGTACCAGAAACAAGCACACAAACGCAGGAAACAGGGACAACAGAAAATGCTGAAACCAATGAAACTAATACCCAACAAGCGAGGGGAATCCAAGACATGGGGGATCCTTACACCATCTTCATGGAAAAGTAAGCTTATATATATATATATAATATATAATATATATATATATATTATATATACATGTGTGTGTGTGTGTGTGTGTTGTGTGTGTGATCTATTCGGGTGTGTATATATTAATGTGTATGTTAATGTAGAAACAAATGAGAACTCGCCAAAAGAGAAAGCAACACAAGAAGATAAACCGAATGAGCAAGAAGATAAGGCGAATGAACAAGAAGAGAAGCCAAATGAGGATACAGTGAAATCTCCAAAGACTTGGGGGGATATGATTCATCCTGCTCTTAATCCTGCAACCTGGAGAAGTAAGTATATATATATATACATACGTATGTATTCGTATATATATGTGAGTATGTTTATAGCAGGGAAATCTAAAGATGAAGGAATGCGAGCCAGGTTACAGAAGAAGTATTAAAAGAGGAACCCTTGGCTAAAACAGAACCTTGTGATGATAAATCTAAGGAGAAATGTGAAACTTCTAGTACACAAGTGCCTGCAAAGACGTGGGGAGAGATGATACACCCTGCGCTATATTGGAAACGTTAGTTGTGTGTGGTGTGTGTGTGAGAGAGAGAGAGAGAGCAAATAAATGAAATAAACTATGAAGATAATATATATGAATAGTGAATAGATAGATAAGCTGTTTAAGTTATCACAGATGTAAGTGTCTATACTTAATACTTTCACAGGCAAGTCTCGGGATGACGTGGCAGGCCCGAGTGAGCCTGATGCACAGGTCACTGATGACGAACTCAGTGAGACCAGTGATGACGTGCCACGTGCAGCAGAAGGGACACTTGCTGCAGTTGCCGCTAGTATAAAACTGAGCATATCTGGCATGACACGTTGGAGTATGGCTGATCTCACTCTTGGCCTTTATAAGCTCTCTGGCCGACACGCTCTTGAGGGCGTGGCGGATACCATCAATGGTTCACGTGTTACAAGCCTGTAAGTATATAACATCTTAACACAATTGTATAAGATATTAACTGTATAATTTATAAAATGCTAATTATATGAAGTAATATTATGTAATAAGTATTAACTTTTCAAATGCTACATTACACATGCTCGTGGAATACACACACATTTAGATGCTTTATATATGCACTACATTGTGTGTTTATATATAACAAGACATTACGCTCACCTTGCAAACAAGTTTAAATTTGGCAGCGAAGAGCTTCAAGAGATTGAACATTGGTTTAAGTGGGCCTTTGCTGCTTATAAGAAGAATAAGCAGAAGCTTGCAAGTGAATTAAAGGTATGTCATAACGATGTATGCATACTATGTACATTATACACACACATTTATGTGTGTGTGTCTATGTATGTATGTGTGTGTGTGTATATAATTTGGTTGTTTTTTAGATTGAAGAATCACAGATTGTAAAGCATGTGTTTACATCTGGAGTTTTGAAGCCTGCGTATTTTATAGCCATTGACGATACTCGAAAATGCGTTGTGATGAGCATACGTGGTACACTGGCCGCAACTGATGTGTTAACCGATCTCAACCCTCACAGTGAGAAATTTGAGGGTGGGTAAGTGTGTATATATATTTAATATCAATATATAACTTTATAATATATGCTATTTTAATTAAATACTCAAACATATACTACATAATATTAACATATTAAGTTCTGTTTTATACCGCAGATATGCACACTCAGGAATTCTGGCTGCAGCTCGCTGGCTCATGGAGAATGAAGCAACCACCATCAGAGACCTTCTCACTTCAAATCCAGTATCTCTCTCTCTCTCTCTCTCTCTCTCACACACACACACACACACACACATTCATGTGTTCTTACTAGACGACTGTAAGTACCTGTATATAGTGATAATTATACAAGTTTTCTTCGAAGAAAGACTTGTTTTTAGTATGATAATAATTCATTTATGAAAAATATATACTATATTAAGTATTATGATATATGCAGGAATATAGGTTTGTTATTGTGGGGCATTCACTTGGTGCTGGTACAGCTGCTTTACTGTGTATGCTCCTCAGGGATAACGATGGCGGGGGTGTAGGCCCTCTTTCAAAGGTAGGTATCCGCCTTCGTGGATTACATGCTGGGGTTATGGTTGCCCTCCTTCTGTTGATAAAAGGCTTGCTGAAGAGGCTGGCTTCATCAAAAACATCGTTCTTCAGGTTTGATAATTAAATTTTGATTAATATCATTAATCATATTTATGGAAGTAATGTTATTAATATATTTGTTATACAGAGTTGTGTGTCATTATAACAATCGTACTGATGTAAAATATACACACAGAAGTATTATAACACGCGCGCGCACGATTAGATATGACATTTTGGCCTTTCAGGATGATGTTGTAGCACGTATTAACCCTGGAGCTCTGAAGACTTGAGGACTGAAATATTAGAGACTGATTGGTAAATTAAATATTCATATTTATATGTTTATATGTATTTATATCTGTATATGTGTGTATACGTATACATAACTTTTGTCTGTTCATGTATGTATATACGTGTATACACATGCAATACCATTTATAACACATTAGTGGCTAATAGTTTTGCTATCTCTCTCTCTCTCTCTCTCTCTCTCTCTCTCTCTATATATATATATATATATATATATATATCTGTGTGTGTGGTGTGTGTGTGCGCATGTACTTCCTATTATATACACATACATACGTGTGTGTTTACAGGAGTCAAGCATTCAAAGATGGTAGTAAGGGAAAGAAGATGCTAGAGCTGGCTCAGTCAACGCTGAATACACTGCCCGACGTGGCAAGGAAGTACGGACATGCTGCCCTAGTCGTTGCACGGTCTGGGGCCATGGCTGGTACGAAGATCCACAAAGCTGCAAACTGGTTCACTGTTGGTATGCTGCTGCTGAACTTCTACGCTCTGCTGCTGCTTACAGAGGTATATATATATATGTATATCTCTTATATGATTATCGTATAGTGATATTATACTAGATGTATAATACAAGAAATATTTTAGTTGATATTAATAATCAAATGAACTATTATTTTTACCAGGTGTTTCTGCTAGTGAAAACGACGGTGAGGATGAAGTGGAGAAAAGAAAGCATCCGAGGGCACATCCGAGGGCACAGAGTAGCTGCTGCCACGCTGGCTGCAAACGTGCAGAGTCCGTGACAGATCCAAAGGAATGTTTGGAAGCGGAGAGGTTGTATGTACCAGGAATCTTATACCCACATATTAAGAAAGCCTCTTCAACCCAATGCGGTTTTGGACTTAGCTTTCCCTCGTCAAGATGAAGCTCTCAAAAACAAGGAAGAAGGTAATATATATATATATAGATATATATATAGAGAGAGAGAGATGAGTATATGTACCCTTATACAACACTTTCATTCCGTATATCCATACATGATACCACGCAGCGCACCAATATTTCCATATAATTATGTTCATGATAATTGTGTGTGTGTTGTGTGTGAGAGAGAGAGAGGCAGCTATATGCAATCCAAAAGAATGGTTTTAGTACGTTCCTAATTTCATATCTTCATATATATATATATATATATATAGTGTTTATTTACTAATATATATGTTTTTTAGAACCAACAGGGGATGAAGAGATAAGAAAAAATCGAGCAAATCAAGGCAAAATCAAAGCAACCAACAGTGCAACATATAGTTGTTCGAGGAGATGACCCTTCTTCAAGATTTAAGAGGATTGTGTTATCAAGCACACTATTATCCGATCATGGCTGCCTCCAGTATAATGAAAGTATACAAGATGCTATCAGCTGGATACAACGTGAAACTTGAGGTATGTATATGTATATGTATAATATACGTATATGTGTATGTGTATGTGTGTTAATGTGTGCATATGCTTCTAGGAGACTGTCTGATCTGCACAAAGATCTAGAGTATGTTATATATATTATATTATTTTATTGTAGTTTTTTATAATATGTAAAATTGTACAATCTGTTTGTGTAAGTTGCAGATTTATTCGGTTGTATTACATAGAATTTTGATGAAGGAATGTACAACAGGCTTATGTTATGAATTTTTAAAAGTGTACACCTCTGTGTGTGTGTGTGTGTTGTGTGTGATATTACAACTTGATGTATCTATATCATAAAAATTAAACTTAATACTTCAACGTAATGACATATTACTGCATGTTTATCTTTGCTCTCTTTAAATTTGAGATTGTTTTAAATTTCACAAACTCTACTTTAAGATTTCATATAATTTCTCTTGTTTTTAATCCTAATTTTTTAAAGAGGTGTATTATTCATTATAGTGTGTGTGTGTGGCTATATATATATATATATATATATAGAGAGAGAGAGAGAGAGAGAGAGAGAGAAGAGAGAGAGAGAGAGGAGAGAGAGAGAGAGTAAGGTTATTATGTTATAACTATATTTCACATGTATATATGTAGATGAACACAACACACACGTGTATAAATGGACATACGTTTTAATATAGTTCTTTATATATAAGATATAATATATTAATCTTGTCGACGGATATGCATCTTGTGTATATAAGCAATATAATGCTTTGTATATGTAAAAAGTTATGAGTATAACTTAATAAAATAATTTTTATGTAATTTGAACGCTAATATAAAATCAATATATATAATTTATAAATTAAAAGGGTTATATAATATATATACTGAAAGAGCGATATATATTAAAATGTCAGATCATTAAGCTACAAAAACCCTGCTTATATACAGGAGACCTCCTGCCACGTGGCACACATGCGACACGTGGCGCTGACACATGGCGGCCAGATCACCACCCATGTGTCACTATGCATGTGTGTATATACACATGCGTATATACGTTACATTACATAATATACAGTATCTTACATTATCCCCCCTCTGCGGTTGTGTAGATGGTGATGGATCTGATGGTCCTGGATCCGTGTGAGTTGGGCCATCTAAGGTATGACCGAATGTAGTCAACGAGTCTCGAACAACAAACCGTTTCATTCGAAACGTGAACTATTCAACCTCATGAGATCCCACCAACTGTACCTGATACACCTGAGGACCAACCTTTCGGAGAACTCGGTAGGGACCAAGCCACTTATGTAATAAACCAGTTGCAAGCCCAGGTGCAGTTAGCTTGGGAAAACGTACCAGTACTAAGTCACCGTCAGCATAGTCTGGTGGAGTTTGATGTCGTGCATTGTAAGAAGATTGTTGCTGTATTTGAGCTCGACCAAGATGTTCAGCAGACTCTGCACGCAGAAGAGGTAAGACAGCATCCAAATGTCGAGCCCACATTTTCGCATCCTCGGCACGTGGCAGATTCGATGATAATCCCAATTCACTAGGCAACTTAGGATCATATCCATACAATGCCTTGAATGGAGAGATACCAATCGAACTCTGAATGCCTGTTACATAAGCAAATCTCAAGCATCGCAAATACCAATCCCAGTCAGTGTGATTGAAGTTCACATACTTCGAGATCATACCCTTGAAGGTCCGATTCAATCGCTCCACCAAACCATCAGTTTGTGGATGATATGGAGAGGCAAATGAGTGTTTTACCCCTAACCTCTCACACAACACTCGGAATACCTCTGCAATGAAAGCGGGGCCATTATCTGATAACATCCGCTCTGGACAAGAATGCTGCAAAACCACATTATCGAACAAAACAAAGCTGTTGACAGGGCAGTTGCATCCGGAAGAGCACCAACCTCCACCCAACGAGTTAAATAATCAGATACGACAATGATGTACTGGTTACCTTGAGAAGAACGTGGAAAAGGTCCCATTAAATCCACTGCAATTAACTCAAAAGGGCGAGAGACGTTGATGGATTCTAACACCCCCATGGCCCGAGTCGTAGAGGAATTCCGAGTTTGACAAATGGGACAACTCTGAATATACCTGATCACATCACCACGCATGCTAGGCCAATAAAAGGATCTGCGGAGCTTCTCCAACACTCGTTGGTGACCAAGATGACCTCCAACAATAGGCGAATCATGATATGCTCGAAGAAGGTGTGGAACATATGTAGAGGGCACAGCCAACGCCATCTGTCTCTGGATTTGTCCCAATAAAATACAATAAACCATCCTGAAGTCGAAACTGAGCATGATATTGTCGAAACTGCGGTTCGGAAGAGGACTTGCAAACGCATCCCGTAATTGCCTCGTCCACGGTTCACGTTTTTGGGCATCCTGCCACTGTTCCAAGGATGGTAAGTCGGCATCGAATACCTGAGGGGCTTGTATCAAACCGAATGCTGCAGCGACTGCATGAGCAGGCAAAGTGGAATCAGAAAGGGGTGCTCGAGAAAGTGCATCCGCATCCACCATTGTTCGCCCAGGCCTGTGCACCACCTTAAAGTTATATACTTGGAGACGTAATGCCCATCTGGCTACACGACCCACTAGATTCTTCCGTTTTAGCAAGGAAGTGACAGCAGCATGATCACACTCCAAAAGTGTTTCACTCCCATGTAAGTAGGCATGAAGTCGTTCAAAACCCCAAACAGCAGCAAGGCATTCTTTTTCAGTAGTGGAATTAATTCCTCAGCCGCGTGAGTACTCGACTAATGTAAGCCACCGGGTGTCGAATTGAAGAATCCACAGCATCAGTTTGCATCAATACACCACCAATACCAACATCTGAGGCATCTACTCGTAAAATGAACGGACGAGTAAAATCTGGGTATTGAAGCAATGGTGGAGTTGTCAGGAACTCTTTTAACTGGTCAAATGCCTGCTGACACCTGCGAGTCCACCTGAAAAGATACCTGTGGACGAACTAACTCCCGAAGAGGGGCAGTTCGATCAGTGAGATGATCGATGAATCGACCCAAGTACTGCACCGTGCCCAAGAAACGCTGGACTTCCTGTACTGTACGGGGACGAGGGAACTCTCGAACAGCTCGCAACTTCATTGGATCCACCTGTAAACCCTCTCGAGATATACGGTAACCCAAGTAAGTGGTGTCGGTCGAACCAAACACACACTTTTCAAGTTTCAACTTCAGGCCAACTTCTCGAAATCGATCAAGAACGCGCCGTACATCACGAATGTGATCCTCCCAAGAACCAGACCCATGAATGAGCACATCGTCGATAAAATCGGCAGTGATATCAGGCATATCGGAAAGAAGCTCATCCATCATGCGTTGAAAGGTGGCAGGAGCTGAAGTCAATCCAAAAGGCATGACCAAAAACTCGTAAAGACCAAATGGTGTCCGGAAGGCCGTTTTTGGAATATCCTCCTCAGCCATAGGAACCTGCCAATATCCTGATGCCAAATCCAACTTAGTAAACCATCGACTCTGACCCAA
The DNA here is from genome assembly GCA_003024785.1 of Selaginella tamariscina. NCBI lineage: Eukaryota > Viridiplantae > Streptophyta > Lycopodiopsida > Selaginellales > Selaginellaceae > Selaginella > Selaginella tamariscina. The sequence continues at coordinate 110,789 of PUQB01000684.1, forward strand.
ACGATCTAATAGATCGGCAGAGTTCGGAAGTGGATAGACATCTTTGATGGTAACATCGTTAAGAGGTCGGTAATCCACACAAAATCGGAGAGATCCATCAGGCTTGGGAACCAAATGAGGTTCACATGCCCATGGACTCCGTGACGGACGACACACTCGTTTACCAATCATATCAGTAACAGCTGTTCGCATGGCTGATAACTCCTTTGGTGACCTGCGTCGAACCGGGACTTTGAAAGGCTTTGCATTGCCGGTGGGTATACAGTGTCGAGTCTTCACACGTGCACCTTGGGACAGATCAAATTTGAACAAACTTGCATACTGTTTCTTAAGTTGTTCGATGCAGTGTGCTCGACACTCAGGTGACGGATCCGGCATTTGAACCTGTTGAGATGAACACCACCCCAAGACCGGAATCAAAGGAGCTGTATGCGTGATACAAACAGCAACAAGCTTCTCTGGACGTAAAGGAACAGACTGCAAAGACACAGACTCCAAGCGTAATACAGGAGGAGAGAGTGAAAAATCACATGTACCTTTCGACTGCTTTAACCAATCACATCCCAGAATGATGTCAAAGACCTGGGAAGGGACAACCCTAAGAGACCCAGAGGGAAACTTACAGTTGGCACCCATAACCAGCGTAGTCAAAGTGGTGTACTGTGATACTGCACGAGACTGCCCATTACCATATAAAATGTGCAAGACCTTATCTGCACGTCTTAAGGGTAATGAGCACCGATGCGCTAGAGAAGCAGTTATGGAAGACATACTGGATCCTGTATCCACAAGCACTGTGACTGAAAGATCATTCACCGTGCAGAAAATGTGAAAACTGGATGATCTGGTGGAACTTGCAAACCTTGATATGCATAGCGGAAAAAACATGGAGGTGAAGTCTCCATCGCACGGGATCCCTCCGTCGCCCGTACGATTACGTTTTCCGCAACAGATCCACCTGCAAGAGAGGCTTCGTCATCTGAAAGCTCATCATTAGCCATAATGGCCGCCACAGGCACACCATCCGGAACATATGGTCGCCAGCCTGGATGTGGTGGACGCCAATCAGGATACACATCGCATGCCCGCCAAGTATGTCCAGGCAACAGGCCCAACAATGAACTTGATTGGGTCGACCTGCATTGTTCCGATTCCTCCTGTCACGAATCCGTGGATTTTGACCACCACGGGCAGGTACTGGAGCAGGTGCAGGACGATTTCGTGGAGGTGGTCCACGGGGTGGGCCCCGAGGTCGACCACGAAAGGCTTGCCGTGCGGGCACATATGCAGCAGCATCAACCTCCATTGGATCAGCACGCTGAACAAGAGGAGCAGGTAACCCAAGGGGAACACGGCCCTCACCAGGCACCAACTCAAAACGTTGAGCTAGTGCAAAAGCTTCCTCCAATGTGGTAGGACGAAGAGCCCGAACGAATCGAACAAGTTCGGGTCGCATAGTTGGCCATAACATACCGAGCTTAATGGGCTCAGGCATGTTAGGATATGCACGCCGAACTAAATCCCCGAACCTAATACTGAACCGCATAACAGACTCACCAGGATGTTGTCGTATCGCATGCAGTTGTTGGAAAGCATCATCTGAATCCTCAACTTTGCCAAACGTACGTTTGAGGCATTCCGTTAACCGATTACTATTGGCTTGAATCTCCGCAGCCAATCCATTATACCACTTGAGCGCAGGCCTTCCAAACATGTAGGGAATTCTCTGAGAGCACGGGCCTCATCCCAACCATGGTAACGAACAATGACTTGGAAATGATCAAACCAGTGGTATACATCATCTCCCGGATCACCACAAAAAGATCGGGGTCGAACCCTCGGATTTGTGGCCTGTGAAGAAGATGAAGGAGTACTAGAAGCAGATCCCCCGGCATGAGGCTCAGACGGGGAAGAGGAGGACGAACCCTCAACAAAGCGCTCCAACAACTTGTTTGTGCATCAATAGCAGTAGCAATAATGCTAAACGCCGTCTCCATATTCATCGTCATGAAAACACGAAAAGGAAAAGGCGGAAGAAAGGAATACCCAACTTCTCCACCAATGAAAGAGCCGATATATATTAAAATGTCAGATACATTAAGCTACAAAAAACCCTGCTTATATACAGGAGACCTCCTGCCACGTGGCACACATGCGACAACGTGGCGCTGACACATGGCGGCCAGATCACCACCCATGTGTCACTATGCATGTGTGTATATACACATGCGTATATACATTCGTTACATAATATACAGTATCTTACAACATTTAAATATTGTTAACTTTTACTAAAATACTTTAAAAGGTAAAGCAAAAATCATATAGAGTTTAACCATGTCAGATACTCAGCTTTAAAATATGGTTTAAACACAACTAAATAAATATACATTAAAAGTATATTTATATTTAAAAGCTAATGTTTAAACATTGAGTATATTTTACAGATAGTTTTCCCAAAATTAAATGAATAAATACATTTTGGGTAAAATTTATATTACACATAGAATATTTTTTCTATATGTAATAAATAATTATCAATACTCATAATAGTATGATGAAATCAAAATATTAATTAAATTGAGGACTTTGATATAGTTCAAGTTTAATTTTAAGTGTAGATATATGCTTGTGTTTAACAGAATTAGCTATATAATATAAAACGTTTAAACACAAATATACCGTATAATTAATAAAATATGTTCCCAATTTAAATATATATTGGTGTAACATATAATACGCATAGACATTTTTTCTATGAAAAATTCACGACTTTAAACATATTGAGTAATTGTTTATACGGTAAACAAAAAAACTTGCATAAAGTTTGTTACTTAATACGGTAATAAAAACAGTTTTTGGTTTTTTTTTTAAAAAAAAACCTGTGTATTATTATAAAATATAAATAATAAAGATAAATTTGATTAATGGTTTAAACATAAGTTACAAAGTAAACGTTAATATACTGAAAATTAAAAGTTCCCGTATTAAAATGGAATATCTGAATATGAATATTTAAACTATTTTTGTTTTTATAAATTATATACTATATGATATTTAGTTTTATGTTTTAAATTTATAATATATTAATTAATATTTATACAATTGCATTTAGTATATACACTTTTAAAATATTTTAATTTAAATATTACATAAAATATATTAAAAATTAGATTTAATTAAATTTACACTGGAAATTTTCATTTCAAACACCCAAGAGCAGCCCCTTTTCGGCCCATGATCTCACTATTAAAATTAAACATTCTTAAAATATAAAAATTTATAATTAAATAAAATGAAATTATTGAAATGTCAAGTTAAATCATTGAAATAAGTACAATAAGTTGTAAAATATATAGATTCTCTCAAATATATAAATATTTATTTCTTAAACTTTATAAAACTATTAACCTAAATTTACTCGAAATTTAAGTTGAGGCTTTTTCCAATTTTATCTTATTCATATACTTTTAAATATTAAAAACATGACAATTATTATATAATATTTTTATTTGTCCATTGTTAAATATAAATCCTTTATTAAATAAACATAAAATTGGTATATTTGATTGCAATTTTTATAGTTTAAACATTTTATTTTTAATATCAATAATAATTGAACAAAATTACCCACCAATCTTATTATAAAAAAGAATACATATATTTATAATAGCTTTTAAAAAGTAATTTATACTTAATAATAATCTAACATTTTGAGAAATCCAAGAGAAACGATATCCATATTTTACTTTATTTCTGTATGCAAATAAAAGTTTAATGTCTATAAAACACACTATATATATATATATATATACAAACCTCTTCACTTCTAAACCCTAATGTAAGCCCTAAACCCTGATGGATGAATTCATCCATCTAATAAAGTCATGCAAGACACTTTCACAAGCTAGAGAAATACACACCCATATAACATCCATATATAAACCAACCATATATACATCTCCAACAAGCTAATAGAAATGTATGCAAAATTAGGCGGGAAAAAAGAAGCCGAGAACATCTTCTACACAATGAACGACAAGAATTCCTTCACATGGGACGCCATGTTATTAATGTACACAAGAGACTCCCAAACGCACGACGCAAAGCTTTTATTCGATCATATGCCACAACACAGTGTAGTAGCGTGGACGGCCTTGTTAACTGCATATGCCCACTCTGGGCATCTGCATGAAGCCGAGGTTTCTCTTTGGAATGATGCCTATTAAGGATGTAATCTCTTGGAACGCAATGTTAAGTGCATACGCACAGAACGGACATCTTAATGAAGCGAAGTTTGTATATGAAAACATGCCTCAACATAACTTAACCTCTTGGAATACCATGTTAACTGCATATGCCCGAGATGGGCAAGTGGGAAGTGCTAAACATGTATTCCATCACATGCCGGAAAGGAACTTAATCTCTTGGAACGCTTTGTTAAGTACATTCTCACTTTGTGGGTACATTTCAGATGTTGAGTATGTATTCGATCATATGCCACAAAGAGATCTTATATCATGGACCGCTGTGTTATCTGCATATGCCAAAACGGGCATTTTGAGACGGCCAAGAGCGTTTTTGAATGCATGCCTCTACGGACTTGGTATCGCTAAACGCATTGTTAGCTGCATACGCTCAGAACTCTACTTATAAACTTACGATTGACCTCTTCACGAGTATGTATGCATAGCCTTGCTTCGTGGAATGCAGTTCTTGCATCTGCCATACGTAGCGGGAATACCGAAACTGCCGAGGTGATCTTCATGAGAATGCCGCAGAGGGACTTCTTCGCGTGGAATATGATGTTGGCTATGTATACTCAGAGAGGGAACATGGCAGAGGCAAACTATGTATTTACCGAACTCCCCGAGGAGAACCTTGTGGCGTGGAATACAATGATAGATGGATACGCACGGAATGGGGATGTAGAGTTTGCTAAGTACTTGTTTGACAAAATGCCGGAGAGGGACTTAGTCTCCTTCACGGCCTTGTTATCTGGGTATGCACAGAAAGGACATCTTCAGGAAGCCAGTGAAGTCTTCGGTGGGATGCCAAGAGAGATGTAGTTGCATGGAATGCAATATTTTCTGCTTATTCCCAATGTGGACATGTACATTATTGTAAGCTCCTCTTTGAGAGGATGCCGGTGAGCGATACCGTGCTATGGAGCTCCATGCTAGCTGCATACGCCCAGAATGGACACTCCCGCGGTGTGTTTTACGTGTTTGATACGATGAAACTTACACATTTACCAAACGAGGTTTGTTTCTTATCGGTTCTTCTCTCTTGTAGTCACCTCGGAAAGACATATGTAGCTATACAACAATTTGTATCCATGTTATTTGACTTCGGGCTGAGACCTGCAGTGAAACACTACATGTATGGTTGACATGTTGGGACGATGTGGTCACCTGACGGAGGCGAAAGACTTAGTCGATAACATGCCATTTGTGCCGGATGTGTTGGAGTGGACGTGCTTCCTTGCGGCGTGCAAGAGCCATAACCATGTCGAGTTAGGAACTGCTGCAGTGAGGCGTATAATCGATGTGTATGAGAGAAGGATAGTTGCGTATTCCTTGATTGCAAATATGTTTTCCATAGATGACAAGACTAACACTTACGCCCTTAAGAAACCATGACTTAGTTTTGAGTGTGTACATTTTAGAATGGTTTAAATCTAAACAATAAATACTATAGTTTTAAATTTATTTTATTTAATGTGAAACTTTATATCCAAATTTTTAATATGAATATCTTTGTGTGTGTTTTTATTACATGTATGTATATAAATTAAATAGTTTTTAATATAAAATATAACATTAAACTATAAGTTTTCTTACCATTTTTTATTTGCTACTTAAAATCCTATCAACTTTATGTTATATAAGAAAAAACTATAGTCTATGTGTGTATATGGCTTTGTATTAATTAAATAACATATTATTTAATGTGTGAGAATTTAAACATTGTTGTGTATATATGAAATTATGTTTCAGTGTGAATATTAACTATTAAGGTTTCTTGGTTTAATAATTATATGTTATATATATATCTAATATATGATTAAATATCATTGTGAAAAATGACATCGTTACAGACGATTGAATTATAAAGTCAATTTAAAATAAATAAGCTATTTGATGTTCAACATTAACAAATTCATAAAACCTTATTGTGAAACATTGTGATATTAGCAATAAAAATATAAAATCGCTAGTAAATTGATGGTTAACATTGATATTATTAATTTATACATTTCCATATTGTTAATATTAATTTTAAAAAAAGTAAAAGATGATTAATATAAATTTTAAAATTAAAGAATTAAATTATTATCATATTTAGAATTTCAACGTGTACATTCAAAATTTATACTTATGTAAAATTTTATAAATTATTTTTTTTATAAACTTTTTTCAGGTGAAAGTTTTTATTTTTTCGTTATTTCAACATAAGGTGAACATTTGTTCAAAATTTAAATTTAGAATAAATGTTCAAAAAGACAAAATTTGTAATGTTTAAATAATAATGGTATATATATATATATAAATTTATATTATTAAAAGAAAAAACTTCATTAAGTTAATATTTATAAGTTCCTTTAAATATAAAGTAGTTGTAAATAATAATTTATGCATTACATGTTAATAAGTTTTCTTAAATGTAGTATGGTAAATCTTGTACGTGTATTCGTTTAATATATTTAAATAAATATTAAATAATATTTATGTTTTATATATCCTTTAATATATTTAAATAAAATATCAAATAATATTTATGTTTTAAAATATTCTTATTAAAGTGAAATTATAATCAGGGTATGGAAATTAATCCTAATGTAATAATAAAAATTATTATGTTCAAAGTGCACAAATTATATTACAAAATAAATATAAATTTATCACATAAGTTTTATCTTTTAAAATTCATTGAAATATAACCTTTAAGAGGTGAAAAAAATATAAAATTAAAAGTTTATAATATTAATTTTCTTAGGAAGCATTACAAATAAAATATATTATTTAATAGTAAGATAAAAATATTAATATAGTTCAACCTTTAAATTTTTTAATATATTAATTTTTTTATAAGTAGAATTGTTTTGTTTCTGTTACAAGACACGATTCGTTTTTTATAAGAATCACAATAATTAATTTTACTCTTAATAAATATATATATAGTTATTATAAATTTTATAAAATTTAATTAGTTCAAATTAAACTTTTAAAACAATATGGTTTAAAATGTTCTATTAAATGTATGAAGAATATATAGCCTTTTTATTTTTTTCTTTTGTAGTGGATTAAATTTATTTATTATTATTAAAAGAACAAACATGTTAGTTATATCATAATATTAATATAATAATATATTTATAATGCATTTTTTAACTTCTTTAATAAATGAATATTCATGTTCTTTCTTAGTTAAAACATGAAATACATTTGGATCACAATGTTCTTTCATTATTTTTAATTCAATTCATTTATTAAATATAAATTAAAAATAAATATTCAAAAGATGATATTAAAAAAAACTTTATTAAGTTAATATTTATAAATACTTTTGTGTTGAACTTTCCAACAAATTAGATGTAAATTAGTTGTAAATAATAAGCTTTTAGTGATTAAAAAGTTTTTTTTTATACATTACATAATAACTTTATTACAAAATAAATATGAATTTAAATAGAAATTTTATTTTTTAAAATTCTAAATGTAAATATTCTTTTATATAATGTGGAAATGTAAAGACTTTAAGAAGTGACATATAATATAAATTTAAGAGTTATGAAGCATTACAAATGACATATATTATTTTATTTGTATATGATTAAAAATAAGAATAAAAGATTAAAAATTAATGTTATATATAAACTTATTATGTATTATATTAAAATTAGTGATTATGTTATTGAATAATATTATAGTTAAAATATTTATTAAACTTTAACATTTAGTAAAAACTTAAATATACAAAATTTTATGATTAAGGTATTATTTCAAAATAAAGTTTATGCATGTTCAAATTTAAAACAAGCAATAAACTTTAATTTATTCAAAGGTAATTATATTAATTTTAAGTAATATGAAGTAAGCTTTAAAAAATAAAAACATGTTTATGTGTTTTTATAATAGAGTACAAATTAAGAATTTGATTTAAAACAATTAATAATATTGAAACTTAAAAAACATAAAAAAAAGTATAATACGTGGTAAAGAATGAATGATATATTATTTAATATGTTCAACTAATAGAAATGAATAATAAAAACTTGTAAAGTTATTTAACATTACATGATAATTATATAAATACTTTTTATTTAAGATATTTGAAGAACAATAAGATATTATAAAAAGATCAATTTTTTAATATAATTCAACCTTTAAATTATTTTAATTAATAAATTTAATTAGTATAATGTCTTTTGTATTCCACGACCAGACATGAATTATTTTTTATAATATTTACAATAATTAATTTTGCTCTTAGTAAACATATATATATTCATCATAAATTTTATGATATTTAATTAGCTCAAGTTAATTTTAAAATGACATAATTAAAAATGCTGAATTATCTTATTTGGGGTTAACATATGCCTCACATAATTATTATGTACAGTAAAGCATTGTTATTGTTTTAATTGAGATCGATTATGTTTGACACACATGTACTCAATATAAGGTATATAATGATTTATATATTATTCTTTAGCCTTGTTATAATGGTATATATATTATTATTTAAGTGGTATTAAAAAAAGTACAAATATAATAAGCATTTATATAATGTACGTCCTTTCCAATCTGAAATTGGTCAATCATATAAATATTTTTATCTTAAGCATAAAGACTTATGGAAATATTTTGTATATATAAATAAATATATGTACAAGTCAAAACTATGTATGCACACACACACATGTACACATGAGTTTTAAACGTGCATACCATCACGTCTCTCTATTAAATTATATTTAAATAAAGTCCAGATAGGAGGCTGGTGACAATTTTCTAAAATATTACTTTCTTATAATGTAATATATTAAATTAAAAATATTTTAATATACATATACACGCATTCATATAGACATACGCTTACATGTCTACATATAGATATGTAGTGTTACGTGGCAGACCTGTATACTACATCAAATTGACATGTAGTACATATATGATATATACACCTATACCGTACATGTACATATACACATATGATGTACATGTATATATGGGAGCCGCATCAGACTCACAGGTTATAATATCATGCTGCGTGTTACACGCCCATTGGTGTATGACACACATAGAATCTCATGTGAAGTATTAAATACTTCCTGTGTCCGGAAAAAGCCGAAACTCACATATGTACACACACACACACACACACACATACGATACATCTATATGTAAATGTGTATTATATAATACACATACATATAAGTGTATGTACCACATGTAAAATATCCATACTATGCGTGCGAAAAAAACAAGTATCTTGTCGTTGTTATACATATGAAATTTTTAATAAATTAAATTATTAATATTTCAAGGTAATAATTCATCTCACAACCATATATAGATAATTTGATAAACACCACTAATTACATAATTAATTCCCACCACAGGATCGAATCGTTTTTGGCATTATTTACTTGGTAAGTACTGAGCTTGTCTCTGCGGCTATGGCTTCCGATTGAAATGTATGTGAGTACATATACACATATATACACATCCACACACATATATATTCATATATAGTATTCCACTATTCATCAGGATTCATCAAATTTCTCGATTTCTGAACGATTTCTTCACTAGAATGCGTGCTTTTTGAGGAATTGTAATGCAGAGCAGCAGCATGGCAACGAGCACACGGGCGCCATTGGTATTGCCAATTTGAGTGCACGAACAGGAAGAATGTGTCAGCAATTCGGTGCCAGTTCAATGACCCACGAGCCAAATCCTTCTCCTTGAGGAACCCATCTGCCGGATTTCTGAAATTCTCTACCGGTTTGGGACAATCCAGTGCCCTTTCTCGCACAACAACATACAGGTATAGAAATACTTATATACACATAGACATACACGTATATATTGAAAATGAATGTGCAGAAAGAGGTTGCTTGTTCAAGCAGAATCTGCAGCTGTTGCAACAAATGTACCATTTGGTGGAGATGGTGTCCCTGCAAAGAAGCAGATATTTGGAATCGATGTATGTATTTACTTGTGTGTGTGTGCGTGGCTGTAAGTGTCTGCATGTGTATATATACAACCTCAGATACGTACATCATACATATATGTATGTATATACGGGTGTGTGCGTGTCCATTTATATATGTATTTATGCTTTATTTATGCTGTTTGTATCCTCTGCGTCATATTCTGTCCTGTTATTCTCGTGGACATATATGTATACATAACAGAATCGGCATGTACATTACACACACACAACTATATTATGAAAGTATACATTTATGTACTTAACAATGTACTTTCGTGTGTGTATATACATGCTTATGATGGTTTTACTCCAGGTTATCACTCTCAAAAAGGTGATACCCTTGGGGTTGATGTTCTTCTGCATTCTGTTTAATTACACAATCTTGCGTGACACCAAAGATGTCCTTGTGGTTACCGCAAAAGGGAGCAGTGCAGAAATCATTCCTTTCCTCAAAACGTAAGTATACACACACATATACATTTATAAATGCATGTGTGTGTGTGTGTGTGTGTACACATACATACAAACATTGTGATTGTTTTAGGTGGGTGAATCTACCAATGGCAATCGGTTTTATGGTAATATACACGAAGCTTTCGAATGTGTTATCGAGGGAGGCCTTGTTCTACTCGTGTATTCTTCCCTTTATTGCTTTCTTTGGGAGCTTTGCGTTTATAATGTATCCTCTCAAGGATATGCTTCACCCGGTTGGTCTTGCAGACGAGTAAGCAATGTGGTGTGTGTGTGTGTGGTATAACAGTGTGTCTTGTATATCTGTACATCTCTCTCTCTCTTTCTCTCTAGTAAAATACTATATTCTGTACACTATTATCTATTCTTAAGACTTTGTAACACTATATATTAAATACTTGGTTTATTAATTAATCATATATAAAAATTATTATCTAAGTATTAATCAGTGTTTTAATCCTTGTACACAAGACAGGCTGCTTCAAATGCTTGGTCCAAGGTTTCTGGGTCCGATTGCCTATATTCCGAAACTGGACCTTCTGTTTATTCTACGTCATGGCCGAGCTATGGGGTAGTGTTGTCGTCTCTGTTCTTTTCTGGGGTTTTGCAAACCAGGTAATATTAATTTATTAATATTACTATGTATTATGTGTTTTATTATAGTTATGTGCATATACACACACTCACATACACACAGAGACATATGTATATATGTATGTATGTTTGCAGATTACCACTGTGGATGAAGCGAAGCAGTTTTACCCACTGTTTGGTCTCGGGGCAAATATAGCACTTGTATTTTCTGGTCGAACAGTTAAATATTTCTCCGAACTCCGAGCCGGCTTGGTCCAGGAGTTGATGGTATTAATTAAACTAATCATACAACTAGTAATTATTGTTAAATATTGTTTATATGCATATGTGTATATATTACAGGATGGGGAATGTCTCTTAAAGGAATGATGAGTATTGTTGTGCTGCTGGGTTTTGCAATATGTGCCATTTACTGGTGGGTAAATGCATTCGTTGTTAATGATCCTAATCTTCCCAAAGTTGAGAAAAAAAGAAGGTAAAACATTATGTATACATCATATATACAATAAATAACCATATATTTTGTATATAATATATGTATTAGCAATAGCAAATATGATATACAATCCTAGCTAGTGCTTGATAATAACACACACACACACACACAACAGAACAATAATAATGTTAATATATATACTTGTACAGAAGAGTAAGCCGAAGATGAGCATGGGGGAGAGTGCAAAATTCCTTCTCGGTTCGAGGTATATTCGGGATCTTGCAACACTTGTGGTGGCGTATGGTATAAGTATTAACCTTGTGGAGGTTACATGGAAATCAAAACTCAAGGCTCAGGTATATAACTAGTTGCGCCCCCGCGTGTGCACGTTTGTGAGTTTTGTGTGTGTGTACAATATATATATATATATATATATATAACTCATACATGTATATACAGATATATAATACTCAAAAGAGTTCCTAATTGTGTTGTCTGTATGTGTGTGGCATAAATAAATGCATAAATACACAACACCACGCAAGGTTTTAGTGAATATGTGTATGTACGTCCACACACACACCACACACACACATGTATATGTACATACATATATGCAATGTGTATAAAATGGGTTTAAAAAGTAAGTAAATGTTTATACTCTATTTTTTGTAGTTCCCAAGCCCCAATGACTACTCATCCTTTATGGGAGATTTCTCCACGTGGACGGGCGTGGTGACATTCAGCATGATGCTCCTGAGCAGGGTAATATTCCGCAAGTACGGATGGGGAGTGGCGGCAACCATAACTCCGACCGTACTCCTGTTGACCGGGATTGCATTCTTCTCATTGGTCCTCTTCAGTGGCCCTTTGACCCCGTTCTTCGGAAGTCTGGGCCTGACTCCGCTCCTGGCGGCCGTCTACGTGGGCGCCGTACAGAACATCTTTAGTAAGAGTGCCAAGTACAGCTTGTTTGACCCTTGTAAGGAGATGGCTTATATTCCCCTTGACGAGGAGACCAAGGTAGCTTATATGTATATATCTTATATATGTGTTTTATACACATTGAATTCTGTATAATACTATCTGTGAGTACGTGTATGTTGTGTACACACAGAGGGACACACACATTCATAAAATGGATAGTTATATAAGCTATAAGAGAGAGAGGGAGAGAGAGTTACATGAATATATATATATGTGTGTGTGTGTGTGTGTGTGTACGAGAGAGAGTTACATGTAATTAATATATGCACGATGTAAAATGAAGGTGAAAGGGAAGGCAGCGATAGACGTGGTGTGCAACCCATTGGGGAAATCCGGAGGTGCATTGATCCAGCAAGTTTTAATCCTGACCTTTGGATCACTGTCGACTTCGACTCCTTATCTGGGTGCAATCCTGTTGGGTATCGTCCTTGCTTGGCTGGCAGCCGCACGATCGTTGGATAAGCAGTTCACTCCCATGGTACAGCAAGATCTCAAGGGCAAGCTTCTTGAGGGGAAGCTCTCTACCATGACTGCTGCCCTCTCTGAGACCTCTAAGGCCGGAAAACGCGATGTAAGTGTGTGTGTATGTGTATCATGTGTGTTGGTGTGTGTGTATGTGTGTGTGTCATATGTACTATAGCTCACTGAGTACGTGCTATGTTATTTGTCCAAATGTCCTCTCTCTCTAATATTATACATTACAGGTGACGTATAGGTTCGTGAGTGGCCTGAATGAGAAAGGTTTCATTGAAGGCCGCTATGTTCCCGTGACACCACCAACCGCTACAGCGAATAAGGAAGAAACAAAGATAGAAGCTGCCAAAGGTAATATATGTGTGTGTGTGTGTATACACCTATATTACTATATATTAAAGTATTTTTGTATTTAAAACAGAACCTGAGGAAAACCCATTGAGTGCTGAACAGGAGAATGGTTCAACAGTATCTGAATCCGACACGCGTCCCACGGAACCTCTTTCGTCCAAAAATTGACAGAGGTACATGCATGTGTGCGTGGTGTAGGTGTATGTTCACGAGATGTACATACATTATTATATACATACACACACACAGGATGTGATGGTTATATATGTGTGTATGTTACTATTACAAACATGCTGACTGTATGTTTACATATTGATGTACATGTGTCTGAACCATTTATGAATGATAGTGTTTATGCATACACACATGCTGTGTGGTGTGCATATGTGTATATATGTGTATGTACTATTACATACACGCATGCTGACTCGTTGGTTAGCAGGGGGAGCAACGATCAAGCGGTTTAGGCACATAGAAATGTGAGATGTGGTGGATGATGATGATGAGAAACAATAAGTATGTTTATCTGATGTTTTATTCTTTATCATTAAAACTATTAAGAATTTTGATATAGATAAAACTCTTAAGAATTTTGATATAGTTACATTATAATTTTAATTTTGGTTTTTTCATGTTATATCATTTAACTATAAAAACTATATAATCAATAGTTAATGCTAACTATCCTGCAAAGTAAAAAATTATATACATATCGATTTAATTAAGTTTTGACTCTATACATGTATTGTTTAATATACAACTTTATTTATTTATAATGTGAATTTGATTTCAAATATTTATATTCAAAATAATTTTACAATGAGACCACTTTCTGTACAGCTGCAGAATTTTATAACATAATAAAATTTAAACAAAACAATTGATGTTACTAATTTGAAAGTTAATTTTAAATGTACTTTTATGTGTATATAATTGGAAGTTAATACATTATACTATGATAAACAAGATGCATATGTATACATACATAAATACAAAATTAAATAGAATATCAAAATTTAGCTAATTATTAATCTTTAGCATAATAAAGTATGAGAAATTACACAAAGTTATAAAGAGGAAGGTAATTTATGTATTTATATTAGATATTTAAATATTATGGTATTTAACGTGTTCAAGAAATGTATGCTAAAGTTATGTTCAATTTATAATATGAAGTATTCTATGTATATGCATTTACATATATATATATACCTATGTCAGTTTTTGATCCATGGGACAAACCAAAATCATACATATACTTACTATAATTTAGTAGTATATTAAAAAAAATAACATAATATACGTGTGTGTGTGTGTGTGTGTGTGTGTGTGTCAATGATCTCTATATGATATACACACCATACAAGCGTACGGACATGTTCGTATTAATATAGAATATGCTCGTTTATACGGATGAGTGTATGCAGCACGTCTATGTATGGGAGTAACTTATACACAATGTCATATGAGGATTATTGTACCGTCATTAAATTGTTTCTAATAACTTCATAAAAGTAATTTTACATTCTATATAGGTTTAAATAAATTATTTACATAAAAAATATATATATATTTAAAGTTTTTATATAAATGGTTATTACATCCAATGGCACAGAAAAGTTAAAACAGTAGTATATTATAAAAGTTTCTTAATATTTGAAATATAATTTAAGATTTATCTTATAACCGTATGTATGTAACATACTGAGGCTGTTTGTATAACGAGTGGTTTAGAACTTTATTATACTATAACTAGTAAATTTTAATACACTTTTTCTCTAATAATTGTAAATTTAATATGGAAACACTCCGCAACATTTCAATAATAATAATAATAATATTTTTTTTATTTCAATTATTCACTTTGACTTACAGAAACAATTGGCCATGACAATGTGCTTTTTGCAGATGAGAAATAAAACTGTTACTAATTTGTAATCTTAGATACTAGATAGATGATAATTAATAAAACATTACTTGTTTATTATACGTTAGATGTGTATGTAACACACGTATTCTCTCTTTCTTTTCTCACCACACACACAC